>CM038231.1:45211906-45811906 GCA_021442155.1 Cymbidium sinense | reverse complement strand
CACAAATAATAAAGAAAAAACCGGGCAGAAACAAGATTACAAAATAGCAAAAAAAACATACATCTTTTAATTTAATTAATTTGAATAAAACATCTAATATAGTTACTGAATGTGAACAGGATTACAAATTATTGACTTACTTTTAACAATCATCATCATAATCATTATCATCTTTAGGCTTGACTATTTGGGAATGGCTTCATAAAGCCACATTTTTCATTCATTCTTATTAAACATTGTATGAGAAATTAAATCTATTCATTGCAAATCATTTTGAATAGTTTCAATTCATGTCACTTTACATTTACCTCCTCTATTTATCAGCCATGAATAATTTTATATACTCCTCTAATGGGGTGCATTTTTTGCTTGCTTAACAGGATTAACAGCACCAAAGTATACCTAATGGATTAAACAAAGATGGTTTTATTCAGAAGGGCATTTTAGGATATCTGAAGAAAAAATACTGAGGATAATTAAAAGAATATGATTTAATTTATGTGTGCTTTATTGATAAGCATATTGATAGTATGCTTTAAAAACAAGGTAGAAAAATTTAATGAGTACTTTTACTATCACTAGACGTTCACAAGAACAATTCTAATCTTAAGAACTAAGTGGCATTCTAAAATCTCCATTTAGGATGAGCTAAATAATGCTTTAGTCTCAAAATTATAAAAGAATGACAATTGCACAAAAAAATCATTATATTAAAATACCAATAATAATTCTTAATAAGGTAGGCACTAGCCAGGTAGGTTACCAATGTGATATACAGTATGAACTAATAAATTTCTAAGATGCATTCAAGTTAACTAAGAAAGAAAGTGAAAGATATGTATTCAAATATTTCTAGCTCACATCAAACATCCAAAAACAAGTTCAATCAACAAGCCTTTACCCCTACGTGGGGTCGGCTAAATGAATCCTTCTTCTCCATTGTATCTTATTAAATATCAAATTCTCAATTAATTCTAATAAAATAAAATCATTTGTTATACGACCTAACCAAGTCTTCTTAGGTCTACTTCTACCTTTCTTAACATAGGTCAAATCTAAAACATCTATTATTCTAACTAGGTCATCAGGTGGTCATTCTATGTGACCAAACCATCTAAGGCAAATCTCTCAAACTTTATTTGCCACTAAAGCTACCCCTACCTTTCGTATATATTCATTTCGCATTTTGTCTCTAAGTGTAAAGCCACTCATCCTCTTGAACATCCTTATCTCTACAACAACAACAACAACAACAAGCCTTAATCCCACTAGGTGGGGTCGGGTACATGAATCATTCGTCTCCATTGTGTCCTATTATGTGTCAAATTCTCATTTAATTCAAGTATACTAAGATCATTTTATACATCTTAACCAAGTCTTTTAGGTCTCTCTTTCTTAACATAAGGCAAATCTAATGCATCTACTCTCCTGTCAGTTAATGAGCGACGCTTTATGTGGCCATCTAAGGCGACTCTCCCTAATCTTATCTACCACTGAGCTACTCCAACTTTTTTCCCTACTCATTTTTTTGCATTCTATCTCTAAGAGTAAAGCCACTCATCCACCTAAGCATCCTCATCTCTGTAACACTTAACTTAGTCTTATGCTTCTCTTTTATTGGCCAACATTCTGCACCATAAGTTATTGCAGGTCTTACCACGATCTTATAAAATTTTTCCTTAAGTTTAAGCGGAACTTTTCTATCACATAATAGGCCAGATGCATTCCTCCACTTCAACCATCCAACTTGAATTCTACTAATAACATCTCCATCTATTGCACCATCATTTTGAACAATAGAGCCTAAATATCTGAATCGCTCACTCTTATTAATGACTTAAACATCCTTATCTCTATAACATTTAATTTTATGCTTATCTTTTATTGGCCAACATTCTGCTCCATAAATCATTGCAAATCTTACCATCATCTTATTAAATTTTCCCTTGTCTAAGCATTACTTTTCCATCACACAACAAGCCAGATCCATTCATCCACTTCAATCATTCAGCTTGATCTTTACTAATAACATCCCCATCCATTTCACCATTATTTTGAACAATCGACCCAAAATATCTAAAAAGTTCACTCGTTTTAATCACTTGATCACCGAATGTCACGACCCCACCACTAAAATTTTTACAACTAAAATTACACTCCATATATTTGATTTAGATCTACTTAAATGAAAGTCTTCAAATTCTAAAGTTGACCTCCATAATTTAAGTTTATTTGAACTCCCTATAGCATCAGCAAAAAGTATACGCCAAGGCACATCCTCCAATACATGCCCAGTAAGAACACCCATAACTTGAGCAAAAAGATATGGGCTTAAAGTCGATCCTCGATGTAATCCAACTAAAATAGGAAAATACAATCAATCCCCTTTGTGTTTGAACACAAATAATAGCTCCAATATGCATATCCTTAATGACTCAAATATAAGCAATATGAACTCCTTTCTATTCTAGAATTCTCCAAGCACTTCTCTTGGAACTTTATCATATGTTTTCTCTAAATCAACAAAATATCATATGTAGATTCTCCTTCCTCTCTCTATACTTCTCCATCAAACCTTTCAACAAATGTATAATATCCATAATAGACCTACCTAGCATTAAACCAAACTGATTTTGAGAACCTCTTGTATCGTGTTGTAACCTATGTTCAATTACTTTCTCTCATAATTTAATGTATGACACATTAATTTAATTCCTCTATAATTTGTACACTCTTGTGCATCATCTTTATTCTTAAAAATAGGAATCAACAAACTCTTTCTTCACTCATTAGGGCAGTTTTTTAATCTTCAAAATAATATTAAAAAGAAATTGGTAAGCCAAGCAATTCCTTGATCTCCTAAACAATTCCACACTTTCATTAGAATATCATCAAATCCTATTACTTTTCTACACTTCATTTTCTTTAAAGCATCTTCAACTTCGATTTTACCAAAAAGCTAATAAAAATAAAATTCTCTATTTCAATTAGGGTACTATGATTGCTAAAGTCAGTTGTACTCTTACAACCTTCATTGAAAGTTTAGCAAAATAATTCATCCACCTATTTTCAATATCCTCTTCTACGAAAAATATTTTTTGATTTTCATCTTTAGCGTACTTTACTTGAACTAAATCTTTATTTATCCTATCTTTTTATTTCACTAACTTATGCATACATCTTTCACCATCTTTAATATCCAATATTATATAAATCATTAGAAGTTAAATTCTTTGCATCACATATTATTTTCTTAGAATCTGTACGGATCACTTTATATCTTTCCTAATTCTCTGAGCTTGTATGATAAACTTGTTTTCTTAAAAGTAATTTTTTTTATCTCTAAGTATATTTTTGCAACTCTTTAATCTCACTCAATACATTTTCCCACATAACATTAATTTCCTCATCCATATCCCAAATATTAAGATCTTATATCTTTCTCTTAAATATATTTTAATTATTATTCTTTAAATACCTTCATCTAATCCTGCAACAATATTTTAATTTATTTTTTATCTTCCAACCCTTCATCTTAAAATTTAAAACAAATATCGATGTTGAATACTTAAACATTTACCTGAAATGACTTTAAAATCTTTACAATCTAAGTGATCTATTTTCTTATCAGAAAGTAATCAATCTGTGTTTAATAGGTCCATTCTTATAAGTGATAATGCTCATCTCCTTCCCTAAGTAAAATATTAACAATTATAAAATCATAAGCTAAAGTAAAGTCCAATATGATCCTACCATCTTCATTAGTCACTCTAAATTCATAATCACTATGACTTTTAAAATTTTCTATCACTCTGCCAATATATTCATTTAAATCTCCTCTAATAAATATTCTTTTTTAACTGATATCCTTTATATTAATCTCTCTAAGTCCTTTCAAAAAAAATTTTAAGCATATATCCAAATATATTTGAGGAGTATAAACACTTATAACATTAATAAACTTAACATCAATAGCAATCTTTAAAACTATAATTTTATCTCCAATCCTATTAATTTTCACAACATTATCCTTCAAACTCTTATCTATAATCACGCCTGCACCATTTATAGTACGATTTATACCAGAATACCAAAGTTTATAATCTAAACTATCAATCGCCTTAACCTTCTCCCCAACCCATTTAATTTCTTGAATACATAAGATGTTTATCTTCCTATAAATCATAATATCTATTAATTCCATTAATTTATCTATAAAAGTACATATTCTAATTTTAGTTTAATGGACTAACTTCTTTGCTTAGTTTCAATCCATAATGTGAAAATCTTTGTTTATTTAACATTGCACTTATTCTACATACAATACTTAAGAAACGCTCTAGCAATAACAAAATGTATAAAAGGATTCAAGTCATAGTTTTTCGACAAGTTTTACATCGACTATCAACTACCTAACGCAACCCTCCACTTTTCTCATTTATGACTTGAGACCCAGCAAATACAGTGTTCCAAAAATCAATTCAATCAAACAATAAAATTGATACCATAATAGACTTAAGTAGTTTAGACATATAAAACAAAAAGCGGAAATGCACCCATTAGGCTAGTTAATAAAAGCATATAATGAAAAAAGGGAACAGCACTCAATAAGAACAAATAAAAAAATTCATAACATTAACACCAAAATTAGATAAATGCTAATGATAATGACAAAGATGGAAAATAGCACATAAATAAGTCAATGAAATCATCAAATATAGCATATACTTAATCAAGAAAAATGTGATATATAATACAATGGTTTTTTTATTTTTTATTTTTTATTTTTTGCTATTTTCATAAATTCAAAAGTGATGCAAATACATGAAATAAATAAAGTTACAAAAAAGGAAACGAGTAGAGTTTAAAAAGGGTATAAAACAAACCCAAAAAGTATCACAAGAAAAGTTAGCATAACTACACTATAAGCTACACAACATAGAACTAACAATGTCATCTAAGAAGCAATATGGGAATCCTAACCTCAAGAACAGGTAAAAGTGGGAATCCTTTAAAAGTTGTTATTTTGTTCTTGCTGGCTGCCAAAACCTGGATGCATACCAAAAAAGACAAAGATGAAAAACGGAAGCGTGGAATTAATGTAACAGAAAAACAAGATAGTAATTGACCTGAAGACGAGGCTGGGTAGCCATGGAAAGGGATTTTAGTTTGTTCTGAGCAACAGAGAGAAACTACAACAAAATAACACTAGTGTTAGGCTTATAAATGTTTTTGTCACCTGTTAACTGTATGATTTTCTTTAATACCTCTAGACTAGGTAGTTCAGGGAGGCTTGCGAGTGATGTAATTTGATTTCCAGCAAGGTAAAGTTGCTGCAAAATCAAAAACTTCAATTTTAATTTCATACATTGTAAATTCCAAATGCGATTATTGTAAGCATATTTCATTTCTGAAATAATGATAACCAACTGCCTACCTGGAGAACTTTGCAATTCCCAAGAGGCTCAAAACCAGGCCCTTTGAAATCATTAAAGCTTAGGTCAAGAACCTACCAGGATACAGAAGAAGCATCATCCATCAACTCAAGTTTATTTGAAATTGGAAACAAACGAGAACTATGAGTTAAATTAGAGATTAAAGATGTCAAAATTTGAGCTTCACAAAGCTCTGGACAAACTTTACAAACAAAATCAGAAGTGAAAATAAGAGGACATCTACAAAACATTAAGCCTACCTTCACCCGCTTCAGAATTTCAATACCCTTCACCGATGAAAGTAAATTATCCCTGAGATAAACAAACTATGAAAACACAAAGATTATCAACAACCAAAGGTAGCAGTATTTGTAATAACAATAAAATTGTGCAGTGTTTACATGGATAAAAATCAACGAATTAAAAAATAACAAATTTTAAAGCATGATCATTACAATCTATCAACTGATCTGATGATTGAGGGAACCTTAATTATTAACGTGATATGCATTAATTATAGGATCAATTACTGCACCAATCACTCCTAATTATAGCATCAAATACATGTAAATTATACCTAGGAATATGAATAAACAATTAGTATAACTGTGAATATTTAGCTTTTAAAAATATAATTTATTATATTTCTATTAGGCAGATCTGATTCCCAATCATTGCCTTGTATGATATCTATTCTTCTCTATATAAAGTGTAGAACCCACACGGGGAGGGAAAAAAATTTGTGCACAATTTTATTTATTTATCATGGTGTAAAAGATATCACAAAAATTTTAAATCTTCATGTTTTCCACTCTTAAAGATCCCTTGAGAGGTTCCCATGTGTATCCCGTGAAGTTTTGTGTTTCAAAGACCCGTGAGGATCTATGAAGTTCTTGTGAGGACTCATACCCATGAGAATCTCTTTTATGTGTTTCAAAGATCCCATAAGGATCCATGAAGTTCCTGTGAGGACTCACACTGATTAGAATCACTAGCAAGTGTCTCCATTCACACTATGTTGTCACTCGTGCGGCTAGTCAACCCACTTGCCCACTACCGTCATTGTCACCTATTCCCTCGATAGCACCAATCACACTAAACACATTGAATCATCACATTTTCATGTTCGCTCACTTCACCGCTTGCTTTACTCATATACTTGTTTCGATTCACCAACTTTGTCCGCTTGCATTATTCACCCACTAGTGAATATTCCATTGTTCAACAGATAATACCCATATATTGACTAGTGCCGATGATCTCTAATCGGCTACCCCATCCCGCTAGATCACCCACGCTACATCAAATATGTCTACCATATGAACCAATAATTTGGATATCTTTGTTGTACAACTCAAGTAAAATTACTCTACCTAAAATTTCAATTTTAATTATTTGTCATGGGAAAAGAATCAAGAAAACATAGTGATGGGAGTAAACCCTGTTTTTTTTTTTGAACTTTTAGGAGTAACTAAAAAATGAGATTACTAATTTCACCCAAGGTGGTCTTCTTGATGCAAGATTATTTTTCTATATATTATAATTTATGAAATTAATTAGATAAAATAGTTTATGCTAAAATACTTTATTAACCTTTTTTAATTGTTCAAGGGTTCACAAAAAAAGCAAGAGATAAATGTTTGATGAAACTTATCCAAAATATAAATATATTCGTTCCAACATGATGAACCATGAACTCAAGGGGTCCATTTTAGAGAAATTACTTTGTCAGAAGTAATGGTTGGCAATGGAAGCAAATTGTTAATAGTATAAAATACACAAGAATTCAGTTGCATATGCATCCCATAAGAAATATAGAGGAAAGGATATGCAAAAGGTGTTATGCAACATTTGTCACCAGCTGCACAAGAAAGATTTTGCAATTATTGTAAGAAACTAAACAATTAATTAAGGAATATCATAACCGTTCTCATAATCAACAATCAAATTCTAAAAAGAAACCATTCTTGATCAAGCTATGAAAAAATTAAATGTTACTCCTAAGATGGTTAAACATATGATAATTCATAGATTCTCGAGCATTCAATCATATGAATGGTACCTCACATCTTTACATATTCGACCATATCATGAATCATCATCTATTAAAATTGCTAATAGTAGTCAATTACCCATTAAAACTACTAAAGAGATTATTTATTCTGTGAAAGACATTCTCCCTTTCAACTAAACATATCTCAACTGGAAAATTGATTCATAAAATGACTCAATGGACATGTAGGGGTTTGGGATGCAATTTCAAAGTGATTTTTTTTGTTTAATGAAATGTCAGCGAACTGAAGGTTTTTGTTGACGGCATGCTTCTTGTTGTTAAGACTAGAGAGAGAGTCTTGGAGAAACTTGAATTACGGAGGTCAACCTTAGAGTCTAGAGGTTTTAATTTGAGCGGATCTAAAACTAAATATATGTAGTGTATTTTTAGTTATAGAAGTTCTAGATAGTGTTGTGACATTGGATGATCAAGTCATTCAAAAGAATGAGCGTTTCAAATATCTCAGCTCTATTGTTCAAAATGATGGTGAAATAGATGGAGATGTTATTAGTAAAATTCAAGTTGGATGGTTGAAGTGAAGGAATGCATCTGCCCTGTTGTGTGATAGAAAAGTACCGCTTAGACTTAAGGGAAAATTTTATAAGATGGTGGTAAGACCAGCAATGATTTATGGTGCAAAATATTGGCCAATAAAAGAGAAGCATAAGACTAAGTTAAATGTTGCAGAGATGAGGATGCTTGGGTGGATGACTAGCTTTACTCTTAGAGATAAAATGCAAAATGAATATGTTCAAGAAAAGGTTTGAGTAGCTCCAATGACGGATAAGATTAGAGAGTTGCCTTAGATTTGGCCACATAAAGCGTCGATCATTCAATGACTCAGTTAGGAGAGTAGATGTATTAGATTTTTCTTATTTTAAGAGAGGTAAAGGTATACCTAAAAAGACTTAGTTAGGATGTGTAAAAAATGACCTTAGTTCATTAGAATTAAATGAGAATTTGACATATAATAGGACACAATGAAGAAGAAGGATTCATGTAGCCAACCCCACATAATGGGATAAAAGCTTGATGTTGTTGTAAAGAAATGTCAGCAAACCCAATGAAAGTTATTTGGGCAAATGCATTTGAAAAGTAGAGATTCAAAGGTAGCTATGAACTACAAATGTAAAATAACTCAACCCACACTAATGGTTTATCTCCCTTCTCTTACTTGTCCCTCTCTTCCATTTATCTCCATTCTTTCTTCTGCCGCACCTCATATTCTACTTCTATCTCTCCTCCTCCTTCAAGTGCAGGTTCAAAGAAGAATGCCAAGAGATCTGTTGCAATTTATCTGTAAAATTGTATGAGAGCAAACTACAAATCCTTAGGAGTATTTAAGGTTCAAAGAAGATTACATTTCACCATCAAAAATAAATTATCTCATAAAAATTCTTCTTTCTCCTCTAATGTTACTTCCAACTGATCCACTATAACCACCATCCTCATCTTCCACTTCCATCAACTCTGCATTTGAATTTCAGCAATAAATCATTCTACCATATCATTTTTCATTTTCTTACAACACATAGCTAAAATTTACTGCACAAACCTGAAATTTACTGTTGCCCCAAATGTGTAAACTTCCTACTAAAGTATCATTAGATTCTCTCCGAACTTCTAAAAGAACATGTTGAAAATTCTGCTTAAATTCTGCACTACAGTCGTTGAAAAGAATTTCTAAAAACCTTATCATTTTTAGTGAATAGGACGCAACCCTCGCACAAGTCACAGTAATGACTGAATCATTCTGCGCACCAAATTGAAGCTAAAACTCTACCCCTCATAGCCAATGCCCAAGTGCAGTAATTCCAAGCTAAAACTCTACCCCTTAATGGAAGGAGTCTTCATAAAATTCCTTCCTAAAATTCCCTGAAACACTTTCAATATTTCCTATTACAAAGCTTCCATTAGCTTGGCTACGTAATCTTACTTACCAGAGTCATTAAAAGCTTTCCAAAGCTGCAACATTATCTCGCCAAAATCTATTTATGATTTATACTCCCTCAACTACAGTTTTCTGTAGAATGAACAATGCCAGAATTCAGCAAAATTGAGTTACAATTTAATATAGCAGTCATAATTCAAACATTCGAATATCTTACCTCTCTGTTATATTGACAAGTTTCCAAATGTTTTAGCATCAACAGTTCATATCTTTCAGGAATCAAACATGCCCTTCTCTTCAATCTCCTATCCACACTTCCTCAAAGTAATGACTACATTATCCAAATATCATCACATTATGAAGCACAATATACAGATGAATCCTAAAATGTGTTAAATATTGTCACTATTGTTAGTAATATCATTATTCTTTAAATGACCACAAATCCTCTCATCGTCCATATTACAACCATCTTGTTCCACCATTGACCAACTTCCCCAAGATCTTATCAAACATATTATTCTAATATATATATATATATATATATATATATATATATATATATATATATATATATATATATATATATATATATATATATACCATAATTGTTTGGGATAAATTAAATGATTTGTAGGAAAAGCTAGACTGCTATATTGCAGAGCAAAGGCATTCCTCCCGAGATAATCCACTTCACTTCTATCTCTGATAAAGCAAATTCCACATGCATGATTATGTCCCATAAGTTCATCACACTACCCCCCAACCTATTCTAATAACTTCACATGCCCATGATTTTGAGATTATTAATCAATCACATGTGCCCAAGATTGAGAGTTCTTCTATGACAAAACCTGAGCATGATCAAGTGGGCTCCAAAAGCTTGATCCAATGGCCAAGCTTCATTTTGATCAAGTGCCCAACATTAAGCATGAGTTAAAGCTTGATGAGCCAGAGTTTGGCTTTGGGTTTAGGCGGAAATCTATTGCTTATTTATGGTTGAGAACTCACGGGTCACTCCATTAAGACATATAATACTAGTCAATCTCCATTATAAATATACTTAATAACTTCAGCATACTTTTGGCAAATAACCTTTTGCCGTAATACCACCAAAAAAACTATACTCTATCATAAGCTTCCTTGATATCAATAAAATTCATACCAAGATTATTTATTTGCTCTTCATAATTTTTCATTAATTACCTTAACACAAAAATCCACTTCTACATTACATCGCCATGTCTAGACATCAAGATAATTCTATGATCCCTACATCATCATTCTATTGATACCTCAATCGAAGCACTCTATCGATGCCTTCGTTTAAAGATCCCATTTGTGTCTTCTTTGATACAAATCTCATTGCAAACTCATTGCAAATAATTCACACTACACCCTTCAAGAAATTGATCAAGCCACTTTGGTGACACTCAGAAACTTTGGATAACAAAATATTTGACAACTTCATATGTAATCACTATTGTTTCCAAACTTATCTTCTATACCACCGTGAGTTTGTGGAGTATTATCACATATAAATTATAAATTGTATTAACTATTTATAATAAGAATATGCACAATCTACGCACATGCATATTATTACTAAGGGACCATTTGGTATAAATTTTATTTTCTACTTCTTGTTTTTTTATTTTACTTTTGTTTTATTTGTGTTTTGTTTTAAAATAAAACATATTTAGTAATAATAATTTTTTTAAAAACAATCAAAACATCCAAATTTTATTTTAAGTGTTTATAAAAATATAAAATAAAACAATTAAAAAATACTGAACAAACATATTTTTAAAAACAAAACAAAAAAACACAAAATAAAATTGATCCCAAACAATCCCCAAGAAAAAAAACAAATAAAGGTGTAGTGATTTCTAAATTTATCTCCCTTCTAACATTAATCTTTCATGAAGATTTAATTTAGTTCAAAAAGCTGTATCATAGCTCATAAATCAAAATTTCTCATATGAAGAATAGCTTGTTATTAAGTAAAAAACATTATCAAGAATTTGGATGCCACTTATCAGCGTTAAGTGCCAGTAATTAACATAGATAAATTTCAATGCATGGCCAACTACACCTGTAATGTCAACATTATCTAATTACATTATTACACCTGTAATGTCAACATTATCTAATTACATTATTATAAAACTTTTTTTGTAGGACACTAGGTTTCAACCAGGTATACGATTGTGTTCATACAGCCCACAACTTCCTTACAGTAGTTAAGATTGTACTATATTCCTTCAGGAACAGATTGGTATGTGACCATAAACAAAAACGAAAAAAAACAAAAAAAAAAAAACTAAAACTGAGATTCAATGTTGAGCATGCAAGCTCAACTTTATGGGTGATTACAAAACGAGAACTGTAAACAAGAAATGCACATGAAAATTATTACTCTTGTCATATCAGCAAACAACAGTAATTTCCTTCTGAATTATGCAATGTCAATATTCGCCATCATTTATCTTAACCTTATCATCACTATGGAGTTTAAAATAGTAAATACCTCCAATGTCGGTGATAGATTCAACCCAACTGCATCAAGACTACGAATTCTATGCCCTCGTAGATCCAATCTCTGAAGAAAAGAGTAGCTATCAGAAATCTTTTCATCGTCAACAAAATTTGATGCAAGTTCGCGACAGATTTAAGTTACACTTAAGCATAAGTATTCCTTCGGGAAACAAACTCAAAACCACAATGAAATTCAAATACAAATTAAACAAAACGATATATAGAAATTATCAGTAACTCAGAAATTATGATACTCACCAGGTCATCCTTCGCTTTAGCATCGACTTGAGGCAGCATCATGAAACGAGTATCACAACTTTCAACAGTCGACAGAGTTTTCTTCCTTCCATGTAGTGAAGAATTCCTACCCACAGATGCTGAAAGTGACCCTATCTTCAGGGTGCTTGTAACTGATGGTGATCGTGCTGAAGGAGAGGAAACATTCGAAGCTGATTTCCTAAGCCTACTGCGGCCATTAGAGCTTTCCAAAGAAGGCGAAGACGCACTCCTCGCGGAAAACGATGGCTCTAATCCTTTAATTGTTGACCTTTGCATGGAATTTTCCGTGCCCCTATTAGACTTTGGGAGTAACCGCGGGCTTGGAGAAGTCTTTTTTCCATTCGGAGTTGCCTCTGGTGTTGAACCCTTTGAACTAGCCGGAGGAAGCGATGACCGTCTACTTTCAGTATAACTTTTCTTCGCAGCGTCCAAGACTGGAGGAGAAACCTTTTTCCCATCAATCGAAGGACGTTTTGAACCTTTGACAGACTGCCTCTCAGAGAGGCCCCCCGTGCTGTTTCTCCTCGGCAATGAAGCTGCACTCGAGCTCAATGTTGGTTTCATAAGAGTAGATTTAGGTCGACCAGAACCCGGTGATCCATTTCCTTCGGCCTTCTTCCCAACAGATGAAAGGGAACCTGTAGTTTTCCCAGATGTTGCAACTCCACCTGATTTTACGGATTTCACTGCTCGCGTGGCGCTATCCGGTGAAACAGCCGGAGAGAGCATTACTGAATGAGATTTATTTGAAGGATCCTCCCCGGGACTGGCATAATTAGTCTCCATTTCCGTAAATCCACAGCTACTCCACTCCACTCTAAACCAGTTTAGTTTACAAACTGGCAACCCTCATGCAGGATATCTTAATCAACGAAAAAACAAACAAACCGAGCAGGATATCTTAATCAACGAAAAAACAAACAAACCGAGCACATTCCACCCCAAACTCCTCTTCCAACCAGATCCACAGAACCACTGCAAAAATAAGCAAAAAGTCAGTTTAAACGAGTTAACAATACATTGGAAAGTCACAAGCAAACAGAATCAGGACGAAATCAAATGAGAAGCGATTCCTGGTTAACTTCGTCAAAAAAACCAAAATATCGACCTCGAAACGGAAGAACACCCAAAATGCGGCTGTAATCCGCCGCAAACTTAAAAAACATCAGAATGAAGTACGAACCCAAACATGGATCTTCGAAAAAGAATCGCAACTAGCAAAACAAATCCCACCCCACAGTTCACAAATTAAAAAATAAAATAAAACCAAAAGCAGAATCTCGCCTTCCACAGCCGAGAAACGACGCCCGAATGCAGCACGAGAAAAGCGACCGGAATGCAGAAGAGAAAAAGTTAAAACCTGGAAACAGAACAGCTTTCTAAAAATGATGCAGCTTTAAAAATCCCGCTTTAGATTAGCAGTTGGTGAACGAGACCGCATCAGCCAGGAAAAGATGACAATACCTTCACAAACACTCGTGCTTTGTGACGAGGACACAGGTAAGCTTACTCTCTTGTTATCTGAGAAATTAATTAATAAAGCAGGGGCGAGGGTAAATTGAATATCGAGAGAAAAAAAACAGCAGCATTGGCGTGACGGAGACAGGAGCGGACATCAGGCCGCCATGCGCTTCGAGACTCCAACTGCATCAAAGCGCAGTTATGATAACGCCAACGGTAAGCGGAAGCCGGGCACGGCTGTAAAAGTTTTTTTTTTTTGGTTTTTTGCAAATAAAACCCATTAGATGATATAATTATTGCAGGGCGAAATGATTTCCATTATCCGAATTCTTTCGATGCTTGCTCCGCTTGTTTTCGGAGCCTCAGGCCACTACCATATGTAATAAATAATATGAAATGCTACTTTTTTGAAATATTTTTTAGAAATACTTTCCCATTTTTATACATAAAATGAGTAATTTATAAAAGATTATCCATTTTAATTAAAAAAAGTTAGCAAACTGCTTTAACAAGTATTTATATAGAGCTGCAAATGAATCGAGGGTTTGACAAGCTACTCGTGGCTCGGCTCAATTAGAGCTCGTTCATATTTGTTTGACTAACTAATCAAACGAGCAACACTTTTGAAATCTTCGAAAATGAACAAACTCAATAACTTTTTTTTTAAGTTCATTTATGTCATAAACATTATCATTTGCTCGAATAAAACCTACGATTGACATACTGATACATTAAGCTTGTATGTGAACAATATTATTCAAATTATTATTTTTTTGGTCTTAATAAGCTGTAATTGATACAGCTCATGTATATTTCTCGACAACTTGCTCGTGAATAGGCTCAATTAAGGATTGATTAAAGTTTGTTTATTTTATTAAACGAACTGCTCGTTAACAAACTCGATAATCCAATTTGAACCGAGCTCGTGAATAAACTCGAATTGAGCCTGAGCTCGATAATGGTAAACAAGCTCAAGCTTGAACACTATTCTTAAAAGCTTGAATCGAGCTCAAACTCGATAATATTAAACAAGCTCAAGCTTGAACACACATGCTCGGCTCGACTCTATTTGCAGCCCTATATTTATATAACATGAATTAAATATAAATTTTTTATAGTATAATAAATATCCAAGTACATTAACATTAACGCAACTTTTTGAATCCATTTGGGGCAACTATAGCAGTTTAAAAATGCAATTACAAAATGGCTATCTATAAAAATTGCAATGTGTATTATCAATTATTTTATTTTGAAAAGTAAGACATTAATTTTTGACAATCATTGCATTCTACCAACTCAAATAAAACATACAAATCTACCAAAAAGGGGCTAAAATACAGTTACCCAAATTGCATTTAATTGTGTTCAAAAAATTATCCCAAATGGGGCCTTATTCTCAAATCTTACATGATTAAAGCTCATTTATTTTACTTGATTTTTATCAATATATATATATATATATATATATATATATTATATATATATATATATATATATATATATATATATATATATATATATTCTTGACTTAAGTCCATCAAAATATGTCAAAATGTGCTTGAATGTTATTAAGTTTGACATATTTATTCTTTTAGCCCATATTATAAGTTTATGTTAAGATTTACTTTAATAGTAATAAAATTATATAATAATGTTGGAAAATGCTTATTGTTAAAATATATAAATTATTCTAAACATATAAATTATTCTAAGTGATCCCACGAAGAGCAAATTATCATATAAGCTTATATTTTAAAATTTTAATCATAAAATTGTCACTCCTTTGTAGGCAAAAAGTCCTTATATCAACATTACATTAATATAACTTCCCTATCTCCTTCATGGAGAGAGCATCCCCTTTAGGTCCTCTCCTTCATAACACTTGAACAAATATAACAAGGAATTAAGAGAAAAACTTAAAGAACTCTCAAGTTTTAGATGAAGGAAGAAGGTGGTAGGGTTTGCACTTAGTCTTACAAAGTCACACACAAGTCTCTTCAAGCTCTCACAAGAACTCTAGGAATTAAGCAGATTTTTATACATATTTTTAAATTATGATTAAAAAAATATATCATCATACTTTTTTTAGAAATGTCTAATAAAAAATTATGTGAATATCAGCAAGATTTAATTTCAAATGACTAGAATTACTTATGGATTTATGGATACCCACTGACTTTTTATAAAGACCTACTAAGTTTAGTGGAGAGCTATAAATATATATATTTTTAATGGGTCTTGAATTTCAAAATTTTACAAGTAGAAACTAAAATTTATGGGGATTCTCAAAAATTCTATGCAACTCACAAAACATTGTGGAGAATTATTGACCCTAAATGTCTAATAATTTTTTTATAACTTTTGAAATTTTTATAAGTTCTTATAACTAGGATTTCAAATAATATTTTAAAAATATTATAGATTGTAAAAATATTACTTTTCTTAAGGCACTACCTAAGGATCTAACTTAGCTCTAAGCATAGTTTTATCTCCTTTTACTTGATTGCATTATAGCACTTTAGTATTTTATTTTGATGTTTGCTTTACAAATCACTTAGAAATTTTGTTATCTCTAAAACCTATCTCCATATGTTTACTTCATCTTGATGGTGTACATAACTCTTTCACACACTCTAGTAAAAACTATTTGTCTTTATTCCTTAGTATATTTTTACAATCATCAAAATTTAAGATAGTTTTTGTACTTTTCAAAATAATGTACTTATTATTCTCTTAAAATATTTGAGTGGGTAATTTGTACCTTCTTTAATATACTCATTCATATGCTTCTTATTACACTTAAAATACAAATAACTAGTATGGTATCAAATCATCAATTAAAATCATTCGATTAATTACCTAATATTATGTTTAACAAGGCTACTCTTTTTGAAAAAAAAATATATCATTATCTTATATGACTTCTATGATGTGTGTTTGTTTGTGTATGTGTGTGTATAACTTTAGATCCCTAGAGATCTTTAACTAGACTTTCCTAGACCTCCATTACCAAAATTTCTCACAAGATCTAGAATCATAAAAAGAATTATATGTTGATGGCTTATTTTAAAAGCCTTAAATTTTAATTGACATGATTCAGGATTTGGCACTTTATATATATATATATATATATATATATATATATATATCTACAGAGAGAGAGAGATAATATCAGATGCTTGGATGAGTAGTGAAAGATTAAAAGAGAATTTTTGGAGTGCATGTTTTTGCTTTCTCAGGAAAAGTATAAATGAGAGCATAATAGGAAGCTTTGGAGAGAAAAAAATATATAAGTTGTTAAATATGTCTCTTGACACTCCTTAGGGTGGAATGTTATAAAAAATATTACAACAATAATAAAAAAAATATCAAAAAAAAAAAAAGGCTTGATGGGCTACTACGATACAAACACATGTATAATGTCCAAGAATAGCAATGAAGGTTGTATTTTACTGATGTGGCCTTCCATATAAGATGAATTGTTAGGTCTTAGAGAGGGGGTGAGTGCACTAAATGAGTCCTTGCCAAGTTCTACTTGAGATGAATGGCTTATATGTTCTCTAGTCGAGTATGTCATGAGTTTGTTTGATGAGTTATGATGAGCTCCTTCTAATGAGGTGGAGAGTTATTTGTTATGAACTGCACTAGATTGGGCTTAATTCCCAAGTCGTAGGATGAGTGAAGACTTGATTCAAATTGAACTCTGTGATAGGTTGTGATCTAGCATATACTATTAAAATATATTTTGTTCTTGATTCTCTCACACTTTAAAGAGATAACATGTAAGAGAATAGATGAATTGGTTATTAAAATAAAATATCTATGTTGCAGGGAAAGAAATAAGCATTTCATTTATTATATTATGAACATCTTTTAGAAAACATGCACAATCACCTTTTTTATTTGATTACTAATATGACAATTAATGATCTCTCACCCTATAAATTAATGTATTAGTGGAATAATAGGTTCACTTACTTTGTTTCACGTTCTTACTATTGATAAGTATTCATAATTTTAGATGGTGTCCCTTCCCAAGCTTATAAGCAACAATAATAGGAGCACATTGTAGAAGTCACTCTTGCAACATGCAAGGCAATTATTGTGAGAGCTAAGGACTTTGATTGAATTATCCTTTGAAGTTGTGAGTGTGGTGTTAGTTGGGGTGATTCTAATGATGAGTGATGCATCAGTTAAGGTGATGATTGGCACACCTGATGAGATGGGTCCTTCCCGTTGCAATGTGGAGGTACTTTTTGTGAAGAGGCAAGTGATGAAAGTAGTTAGGCATGACTTGAGGTCACCTTCCCATAATGTCAATGGATACTCAACTTGCTAAGGTATATATCTTATGCTACATTTACCATTCATCAAGTTGTGTTTAAAATTAGTTGTACTTTGTAGGTTGGGTTAGTGAATAGCTTTAGTTCACTAGCAAAGGGTGGTCAATTGTCGACTATTATTGGAGGTAATCATTCTCTTTTTGATGAATTTCTTTTTGAGAAGTTCGCATAGTCTTGCCATGATGAGCCTAGGATTCACCTAATGATAAGCAAACTTTTAGGCTGAGCATCAAGTGTTTAAGAGGCTTTAGCAATCCTATATTTGATTTTGAGACCAAGATGATCACCTTAGTGGAGCAACTCATTCCTTTGTTGAGAGTGTTTTCGATAAAGAGTTTTTTTATTCTAGTGAATCAATTTTACTTCATAAGGGTGTATTTGATTGTGAGGAAAGGATGAGTGATGAGCTTTCCTTGCCCAAATCCTTTGGAAGCTCTTTAAGGGGTGAGCGAGTAGCATAAATAGTAAGAGTGGTGAGCTTATCTTTTCTCTAAGCAAAGAAGGGTCCAATGATTGTCCATCTATTGACTTTAGCTCCCAGTTGACAATTGAGAAGAGCTCTCCAACATAAAAGATTAAAGTCATTAACTTGTGAGTTATGTTGGTTGGTCTACAATTAAGAAAAACTTTATTGGAGCAAAGTGTGAGTGTGACATCATCTAGGGAGGTTGAGTTCGTAAGCAATAAGTTACAGGGGCTGCACATTGAAGTTGCAATATCTCACTACCACTACAAGTTACAGAAGGGTTCCCAGTATGTGGCAAGAGGTACTAAGAGTTGCTACTGCCCATAAAGATATAACTATTTAGTTCTCCAGTGTTAATATTAGAAAAATGGGCTTGGCAAACAAAGTCAAAAGTTGGGAAGTTGAGTTTTTGAACATGGAATGCTCAATTAACTAGCTGTTGTTGATTAGACTAGTTCTATTTGGGAAGAAAAAGGTAGTCATCCTTGAGCTCAGCATAATGAAGGCTAAATTTTTTGGGAGACTTGGTCTTCACATTAGTTTGTACCTTAAAGGTAGCAAGGTTTTTCATAATATTTTTAGTATGTACTCAACATTCACATTATTTATCTTAAGGTCTATATGGGGTAACTATAATTTTTTATAAAGTTGGTTGTAAACCAGTTGTAGGAAATGTAGCTTTTAGAAAGTTATAGTGGGTGTTTAATTTTTTTTTTTTAAAAAAAAATTCAAACTATAGCTTTCTAACATCAACCACACTATAATATCATTGATTCTCCAAAGTACCTTTTTACCACAAATTTTTTTGAAAGTAGCCAAAAGGTTTGTAGCCAATTGCAGCTATGGTTGCTTTCTAAAAAGAAATCATCCAAAAAGTTGTCTTAAACCCACCCCTAGTGTTGAAAATTCCTTGGTTTGATACAATCATCTTCTTCTTTATTAGTGGCGCTAATCTCATAATTCATCCCTTAAGTCTAAAGGTACTTATCTTCTTAAGCGAGTCGCTACTTAGATCTCCATTAGTTGGCAAAATATTGATCTTGACAATCCCACTCACGATATGGAGCTTGAGCAGTCAATGAATTATACACTAATTGAAGAACCAGGTGCCTCAAAGCCAAAGGAGGAGGTAACTCAACCATTTGAAAGTCAAGACAATACAATAAATGCAAAGAGAAAGTTATCAATGTTAATTTCTTGAAAAATAAAAAGAAAATAAAGATGTTGAGGCAAGCTCCTCCAATTAAGATAATAAGTTTTTTATGACCTACATATGATTGATCATTTTAGTGATGCCAGCATGGGTTGATGCATAAATTTTTTGATAATCTAAGAGCATCTAGAGTTAGTTTTTCTATCAAAGTTGCATTATACATGATTGTGGAGTTTTAATTTGGAGTTGTTGGGACACCACACAGATTTTAGGGGGTACTTATTGAAGTAATTGGGTATGACATTAAAGTATAATATACCATCTCGAAAGATGGAACCATCACCCTATAATGGACTTAATCACATAATAAGGACTCTTAAGGCAGATGGGTCTTCATATATATCAGAGATATTTCTCCTACTTTATATAGAGAGGTAAAGAAGGGTTTATTTTATGATTCTTTAGTTCCTTATGGAAGACAAGCTTCCATAGTTAATTACATATTAGAAAATAGGAATTTTCTAAGAACACTCTCGATTAGAGTAGTCAATAAATATCTCCAAAGATTTTAAAGCTAGACTATCAAAGAATTTGTTTTTCATGAAAGTCAAGTGAGAGAGTTCAAGTGGAAAAACTTATTTACAGATTCCAATGGGGGATAAGTAGGGAGCACTCATGATACTAGGAAGTCTAGTAAGTGCTACAATCTACCATATAGTGAGGCTTTACATATTTGAAAGAAAGAGTTTTTTGTTTGAGTTGAAATTTTATTAGAATGCTATAGTTTATAATCCATCAACACAAGATCATGAAAATGCCTAAGACTTGAGGACTTATACTCATAGCCCAAAGGAAATAAGTTACCTTGGAACCTAAATCTAGGATGCTTTAGCACAAGCTAAAAGCATGACTTAAGTCTAATCAGAAAATAAGACATATTAGTTTATCTCCATAAGAGAGAATAAACCCATCCCAACTCTTCTGCATTTACAAGCTGAGTGGCTGCCATTTAATACCTCCTACTCTTTAAAATTATGTAGGCTAGTCTTATGTAAAATGCAAGATAGCTAAGGTTATTTAATTAATAAGGGAAACTAGAGTCCTAAACTCACTCCCTAAAAGACTAGATCATGACTAGAATGAAGACATGACTTAAACTAATGCAAATATTTACCATCTTTTAAATCATTTTTTGACACAATCATTTAGACTAAAGCTCAGGATAATTATGCCTAAATGCATGATGAAATAAGGTTTTAGGCTAATTCAGTGGCATTCTCCACTACAATGGATACTCTCAAAGGTCAAGAATTTCCCTATCGTGCAAGGATGGAGACCCTCCCTATTCAAGTGTGAAATAAGATGATATGCATGATTATTATAACATACATCATTCAGCTAGAGAGTTGCTAAATCTTTCATTTATCTTGATTATAAATCAAGGCTTTAAAGTGAGGTTATGAGCTATTTTAAAGTTTAGTTATGAGTTAGTAGTGGGAGTAGAAAATTTAATTTTATCCTAAAGAGCTTACTGCATCCAGGCCACTCATTCAATCATCAAACTTTAAGAAACCTATAAAAAATATATATCATTTTTATTGCACAAACAAACCTTCATAGACTTCATAAAAGAATAAAAGGCTATTGCGGCTTAATACCACCATACATCCTAAAAAAGAAAGAAATTAGGTAGTTGAGCTCTACCCTTATACAACCCGATTACAAAAGAATATTTTAATTATAATGAAATAGAAGCTATGTGAGTCTTCATTATTTACTTTTTTATCCTTCACTTCCTCTTCTTTTGGCTTGATTTACTCCAAGCTTCACATGGCCTCCCAAGTCTTTACCTTCTAGCCACTACTCATCCTAAACCTTATAACACTAATCCTAATTCCCATTGCAAAATTATATATGTTTATAAAAAATAAAATCTAATTATACATGTAAAACAGATGTTAGCCAAACAAGTATTCAAGCCAAGTAATTATATTTCATATATCGTACTTAATACCTTACATATAGGTAACCAAGCCCACTGTCATAATTAGATTATGCTTAGGAGGCATAAGCGACCTGCAAGCAAGAGCATTTAAATTTATTTATTATTTTAGCGACCTCTTTAGCATAATCCACTATATAAAATATCATTAGGCTATGAAAGGCTTAACATCTAGTCAACGTATAAATAATCCTAACATCCAGCCTAAAATATTACATCATAAAATAAAACATAACATCACAATATATACCATCCTAACTTAGAGCTAGATGACTTAGTGTTCTAGTGTGTGCGCTAAGGTTTAGTGTGGTATGTCTTGGCTAGGCTTTAGATTCATGATTATCTAAATTTGTTCAAGTTACACATGAGGGGAGGTTTCACTTCAAGTTATTAAAAATTCTAATGGATTTTAATTTATATTTTCCTTTTATTTCACTTAATATTTATTTAACATCTAGTTATTATAAAGTGGGGAAAGAGATTTGACCCTTTTCATCCCTACCCTAAGTTATTTTCTAAAAGCATGTTGTTGTGATTTTTGGTTTCTTTTAGTGAATGATTTATTAATCCTAAGTTTGAGTTAATCTTAAAGAATCTTATTCAAACATGAAAGGCATCTTAAGATTAGTGAGATTGAATTACTATCATATAGATAATATTACATCATTCCTTTTCATCATTAATAACATGCATATTTCTTTATTTCTTACTTGTACATACAATATATTCATATTTTTGCACACTAGATGATTTTTCTTAATGCATATATTTTGGTAAAAAGAAATATTTCAATCCTTAGTTAAGCATATATATACATGTATTAAAGATTAAGCAAGTATGTGTCATTGTTAAACTAAAAAAAGTGAGGTAATCTAAGACCTCCTTGGGGCTACTTAAAGCCTCATATTCTGGGATGTCCAAACTATATGCTTGATAACTTTAATACACATAAACATATACATAAATATAAGAATGAAAATCATGCAAAAGATTATATATTAGCAAATTATTTACTCGTATAAAGTAAAGTTCTATCCAAACTCTAGCACATATTCATATAGTAATGAAATTAAGTAAGTACGTATCATTGTTAAACCAAGTGTTGACCTCACTTTTGGAGTGAGTTCTCAACCTCCCCTTCTTAGACTTATGAGTCTTCTAGAAACTAAGACTTTCTTAGTCATAAGACACTTCTAGTGATTAGGTGAACACTTAACCTAAGCTAAAGACTTATAAGGGTTAATCATAGGATTAGGCCATGCCTTAGGGACTTAGGAAAATCACCAACCCTATAGCCTAAATCCAATCCATGCGCACCTTCTTAAATTCAATTCAAATCCAAATCTCAAACTAAACCTTAAATTCAATACCAAAACCAAATCCAAATTCCAAATAAAATGATTAAAATCCTTAATCAAAATCTTTCCTATGCCTTATTATTGGATCCCATCGGCTTAGCCAAATTTCCATTCAATTCAATCCAAACTTGATCGATTTCTTCATTAACCAATTATACCTTCAATCATCTTCACAAATATTAACCAAATCTATAATCAAATAGCTAGAAATAAATCCAAAATCAAATGATTGAAGCCCATGATCGAATCCAAACTTGAAATCTCAATTTGAACCCTTTGAGCCAACTCCATGTACTTAGCCAAAATGACATCCAAACCAAACCAAATTCAATTGATTTTCTCACAAATCAATCATTCCTTCAATTACATTTCCAAATATAAATGAAATCTACAATCATCAAGCCAAATCAAAATTAACCAAGTCAACCCCAACTTAGCCCTTTTGGCTTAAAATTTTAAATTAACCAAAGCTATCATAACCCAAATTGATTGCAGTTGGATTTATATTTCAATCCTAAGCTCATACATAAATCCAACTAAACTTTAATCAAACTAAAATCAAGCCAACTAAATCTAATTGGTTCACTTGACCCAAAGTGACCAATTTGACCTACATGAACTAAAATCAAATTCACTCTAAATCAAAGTAAATTAAGTGAATCCAAACTTCATGTCATGATTGTTGGTCCCCCTAGGATGATCAATTGATATAAATTAGGGTCAAACCAAGTCAACATAGCCCAATTGACTAACTTAGCCCAAATTGATATAAAATGTCAAATTAGCTTAAACCCCAAATTAAATCTAAATTAAATAAAATCAAAGCATACAATCCTATCCAATTGACCAATTGTACATGAACCAACACCCAACCCATGCCAATTTGGCCAATTTGATCAAATTGATCAACTTGACTATTTGACCCAAATGAACTCAAATGAGCCAAAATTAAATATAAACCAAAATGAACCAAACCATTGAACCAATGCACTCCAAATGATTATATGAACTTGACCCAACCCTTGGTTTGACCCAATTTGATCAATTGGTCAACCTAACTCATTTTGACCTAATTTGAGCCAAATGGGTCAAATTGAGCCAAGTTGAACCAAATGAACTCCAGAGGACATGAAATTTGGTCTAACTCACTTTTGACTCATTTCAAATCTGTCCAAATCAAATCCAGTGCTAAATGACCACTATACCCTTGAGCTAAGGGTGTCACATAAGATAAAACACCCATGTAAATGATCATTTCTCTACCTTGGCCACTTGACACTCATCCATTGGTCCACCTAGGCTCTAAGGACACTAACCAACCTGACCCAAGGGTGGTTGGGTCAACCATGACTTATGGGGAGGTGAATTCACCTCACCTCCCCTATTGGAACATTTGGCAAGTAAAGACTCCCACTCCCCTTGCCTTGGCTGCATTCTCATAACTTTCTCCACTCAAGTGAAGCCACCTAGGATGATTCCCTGCCATTCTCAATCACCCCAAGCCATAGGACATCCACTAGGGGCCAAAAATCACAATGAAAGGGGATTTTCGGCCAAATCCAAACATAAGAAAATAAAAGCCTAAAAACTCATTTTCCTGCCCTCATTCCACTCCCCTAGAGCTCCCAAACAAACTAACAATCATTCCCCCTTCATTTGGGTAAAAACTATCAAAATAAAGAAGATTTTGGTGAGGGAGTGGCCATTGGTGGATACATCATTCCAAAGGGAGGCAAAGGTCTAGATCCATTCCAAAGCTTCTTCTTACATTCAGGAGTGTACTTGGATCATCACTGCCACCAAAAATCATCACCAGTGAGGTAATTTTCAAACTATATTAGAAGCTTTTGTGTGTAACAATTTTTGCATGATTTTAGAAATTTCTTTTAGAAAATCCTTGCATTCTTCATTTTATACAATCCAAATGTGAAGATGGTGATTTTTCAGTGAGAAGCGATGTGAAATTGAGTCCATTTGGATGAAATTTCATTCAAATTTTGCAAAAATTCCATTTTCTCATTTAGTTCATTTGCTATAGTGTTCTAGCTCTCATTTTTGCCACATGGGAAGCAACAACCGTCCAATCCCCCGGCTGGGAAATGGACGGCTGAGATTTATGCTAGATTCACATGTTTCACGTCCTCAGATCATGTGATTTGATCTATATTGTCTAATCGGAACCACGCCCCTCCATATTTTCTCGCTCATCCACTAACACATCATCGCGCTAGCCAATCGCACGATGTCACGTGGCACCACGTTGCCACGTCAGCGTTGCATGGTGCTGACTGGATAAGTAAGAAATTCTAGATTTTTCAGCATTTAAAAATTATTAAAACCACCTAAAAGTTCAAAAATTCATAGAAAATAAAATACTAAATTAACAATTACAAACAATGGCTCATTGCATACATCTTTTTGAGAGAAATCTAACAAATTTAAAATCCCCAAATTTCACTGAATATTTTGTGCTTAATTTGAGTTTTAATGAAAATCAAACTTCATCAATTAAATCAAAACTACAAATTAGATTGAGTTGAAATTTCTAGATATTGAAATTGAAGTTAAAATACACCTACCATTAAAATTTCAAGTCAAACGGATTTTTGTATTAGGAGATATTACATTCTGAAGCTCAAATAGTCTAATTTAGTTAAAAATAAATTATAGACTTTATAAAAATCATGAAAAATCATTTAAATCAGCTAAAATTTTAAAAAATTATAATAAATTATAGAAAAATTATAAAAATACAAATAAATATTTATTTTAAAGATATTTCAGAGAAGAATTTGTCAAAAAATATCCTTAATTAATTTTGAACATTAATTAGATCTTAAATAGGCTTTAATTAAAAATAATAATTACATTAATTACTCCCTAATTAATTAATTAATTAAGCTTAAATTTTTTGAGATTATTTAGTGGGATGACCTATGCCTCCCTAATTTTTTTGGATTTATTAGTTAATTAATTAGGAGAATTAGCTAATTAGGCCTTAATTACTCTAACTTGATTAAGAGTTAATTAATCACATGAATAGTAAATTAATTAATTAATTGGCCTCACTTGTCACTACTTAATAGTGAAGCGACTTAGGGATTAAATTGGGGTATCTTTTCAAATCTTTTTTCCTAAGTCTACTTCATTTGGAGGATAGTTAACCCATGTGGCAAATAATTTTAATTAAGTGACTAATGATCTCATTAATCTAATTGAAATCTAAAACAAATCAGAACCTAATTAATCAATTCATGGGTAGATCTTTAGGTGTTCAATAACTTAAAGATATTTAAGAAAATTATGGTTAACACACATGTGTGGGAAAAATCATAAAAGTACTTAATTAAGTTCTTTAACCTAATTAATTATTAATTATGAGCTAATTGCATTAGATCCTTTCATTTCTTAGGATTATTGCAAGTTATTTCCATGCATATCATGTTGGCTCATAATTATTTAATTAATTAATTTAAGGTAACATAGGCAAGGTTAATTAATGGATTTAATGCATATCACAACTTAATTACTTTTCATTAAGCCAAATTAAATCACAAACATGGGAATGGGTTAGGATCAACAAACATTCCCTCATTTCACTAAATCAAATCCAAACATAAAGTGAAAAATGGCATTAACAAGCTTTGGTTTTCTTTAAATGCTTTTATTTGATATGATTATCCTTAAAAATTAAAGTGGTTGAATGAAATCTATTGACATTTAGTAATTCCTTTTTTATCATGTTAAATGATGTGTCATTTGAATCATCAAATCATGTCTTTCAAAAATAAATCAAATCAACTTTTTTTAATGTTGAGCTTGCATTTGTTGAACTTAATTTACAATATGTGGCTATTACATTGTTAAATCAAAAATTATTTTCAAAAGCTTATAAATTAATTACAATATTTGGAGTGATATTAGTCATAAATATATGTAAGCATGCATGTGTTATAGTTAAACATATGATGTGGAGTTCTCTTTCTTTAATTCACATATAGATTTGCATAAGTTTGAACATTCATAAGTGTATAATCTATTTAAAAAGACACAACACTTATTTGAATTCATCATCACACATTTCTTTATTAAAATTTTGATAAAACTTTAAGTCATATGTATAAATAAATTCAATTAAGATAGACATAACTTTTATATAATTTTCTATTCTTGTAGTCACTTGTACATTCATCTGTATTCAAGAATAGTGGTATGTCTAGTCTGGACATTCTGGGGATGTAAGACTTTAAGTATTGCCAAGGAGGTCTTTACCTCACTCCCCTGGTTAACAATGGTGAAATATCCACTTAAAACTTTTATATACTTGTATGTGCATTTAGCTAATGAAAGAAAATCTTCTTTCCAACTTAGTGGACTTTTTGATGATTTTCCATTTTTGTAGTCATTTGTACATTCATGTGTATTTAAGAATAGTGTGTATATCTAGTCTGGACATTCCGGGGATGCAAGGCTTTAAGTAGCCCAAAGGAGGTCTTTACCTTACTCCCCTGGTTAACAATGGTAAAGTATCGACTTCAAACTTTTATACACTTGTATGTGCATTTAGCTAATAAATGAAAATCTTCTTTCCAACTTAATGGACTTTTTGCATGATTTTCATTTTGTAGTCATTTGTACATTCATGTGTATTTAAGAATAGTGGGTATATCTAATATGGACATTCTGGGGATGCAATGCTTCAAGTAGCCCTAAGGAAGTCTTTACCTCACTCACCTGGTTAATAATGGCAAAGTATCCACTTAAAACTTTTATACACTTGTATGTGCATTTAGCTAATGAATGAAAATATTCTTTCCAACTTAATGCACTTTTTTGCAAGATTTTCTATTATTGTAGTCATTTGTACATTCATGTGTATTCAAGAATAGTGGGTATATCTAGTCTGACATTTCGGGGATGGAAGGCTTTAAGTATCCGCAAGGAGGTCTTGACCTCACTCCCCTAATTAATAATGGAAAGTACTTGCTTAAAACATTTATACCCTTGAATGTGCATTTAGCTAATGAGTGAAAATCCTATTTTCTATAAAAATGCACATATGCATCTTTCATTTAAATTATGCTAAAAGAGATATATTGCATGTATAGTTATACTTAGAATTCAATCATATGCATGTTACATATAGTGGAAAGGAATGATGTGATGTATGTCTTGTGTTAGTAGTTCACTCAAATTAGTCTTAAGAAGCCTTTCATGTTGAATGCAATCATTTAAGGTGAAGGTAAACTTAGGATTAATTTAAAATGTGTAATAAGCCATTCAGTAAGGAGAACAAAATCAAATTAATATGCTTTATAAAGTGGTTTAACGTAGGGATGAAAGAGGGAAACCTCTTTTCTTCTTTTTACAACACTTAGTTGCTAAGTGTAGGTCACATGAAACCAAATAAAATACAAATTAAAATTCTCAAATTAATTAAACAACTTAAAGTGAAACCAATCCTTTATCTTAAATTGAATCCTTCTACACTTTAAAAAAACATAACCTTAATGCCTAGTAAGACATACTACACAAGCCTTAACACACACATTAGAATTAAGTCACTACTTCTAGCTTTATGTTAGGGCGGTGCTTAGTTTGATGTATGTTTTGTTTTGAGATGTTATATTTTAGACTGCATGTTTGGGTGTATGTTTTGTAGACTGGATGGTAGGTTGTGATTATCCTAATAAATTTTTTTGCAGGGGATTATTGTTAAAGGGCCAGTTAAAAAATAAATATAAATGTTATCTTTCTTGGTTGCCTAAGCCCCTAAGCATAATCCAAGTTAGGACAGGCGGGCTTAGTTACCCATGTGCAGGGTGCTAAGTCCAAATTATAAATATAAGTGCTTGAGTTGTATATATGTTTAGCTAACTTCTATTTTGTAGGTGTAGTTAGATTTACTTTTCCTATTTTTAATGTAATTTTGTATTAGGAATTAGGATTAGTGTTATGGGGGGGATAAGGATGAGCATTGGCTTGACGGTTTTGTCCCGGGAGGCCATGCGATGCCTTTAAAGTGGAGCAAACCAAATTAAAGAAGGAAGATACATAAAGACATGATGACATGAAGACTTGAAGACCCTCCATGGCATTTATCATTTATAAATTATAATTATTCTTTCATTTTTTGGGTTGTATAAGGGTAGAGATCAACTACCTATTTTTCTTTTGTTATGCAGCACCCACTCGACCTTTTATTCTTTTACGCTAGTCATAAAATATTTAATGTTATGTTTAGCTTGTGCATTAGACATTACATGTCTCTTCATAGTTTCTTTATGATTGATGTTTATTATATGGCTGGATGCGATTTGGCTCTTTGAAAAAAATAAATCTTTTACCAAAATATAACTCATAACTAAAGTTTTAAATAATTCATAATCTCATAATAAAATCCTAGGCATTAAATAAGATAACTAAAAGATTTAGCAATCCTTTAGCTGGATGTTGTATTTTCACATCATGCATATATATTCTTTCTCTCTTGAAAATAGGGGATTTTCATCCTTGCACGATATGGGAATGCTTGACCTGTGAGGGCATCCCTTATGGTGGAAAACACCCCTTCTTATTAATTTAGCCAATAATCTAATTTGATCATGCATATAGGCATATGAAGTTCTATGACCTTGGTTAAAATGAAGTGTCAAAAATCAAATAAAATTTAAAAAGATTTGCATTCATAGATTAATTCATTACTCATAGCACTCATGCTTTAGTCTCTTTAGGGAGTGAGTTTAAGGACTTTAGTCTCTTTCTAAATAATAACAACATAACTATCTTATAAAATCATATGACTTGCTTACATGGTTTTAAAGCGATGGAGGAGTTAGTTGGCTGCCACTCTAGGCGATTATAAGTCTAGCAGTCGGGTGATTTATCCTCTCTTGTAAAGGTAGACAATATACTTATTTTCGCTTAGATTTAGGTCATGCTTTGGCTTATGCCAAAGCACCCTAGATTTAGGATCCGAGGTAGCTATTTTTGTCAGGCTACAAGAATCCTCACCTCTTAGGTGTTATCACGATCTTGTATTATTGGATTATAAGTCATAGCTTTCTAAAAAATATCAACTTTAACTAAATTGATCTTCTCTAACTTCAAACATATAAAGCCTCATCATAGGATAGATTAGAATGCTCACTGGGCTTCCTAATATTATGAGAATTCCCTACTCATCTCCTTTGGCTTCCAAAACTATGTCTCTCCATTTGATCGATTCCACTTCATTTTCCAAAAAAGCCAATCCTTTGATAGTATTAACCTTGAAACATTTAGAGATAATGATTGTCTACTTTAATCGAGAGAGAATTCCTAAGGAATTCACCTTCCTTAAGATGCAATTAATTATGGAAGCTTTCCTCCATACGGAACTTAATGGACCCGGCTTAAAATAAACCCTACTTTATTCATCTATGTAAAGCAGTGGAAAAATCTTTGGTACATTTGAAGACCCATCATGCCTTAGGAGTCCTTATTAGGTGATTATGCCCATTATATGGTGATGATTTCTATCTTTCAAGATAGTGCATCATTCCTTAATGTCATACCCAATCACTTCAATAAGTACCCCCTAAGATCATGGTGTCCCATCTCAAAAATAAACACCACACTAGGGAAGTGAGGTAATCTAAGACCTTCTTAGGGCTACTTAAAGCTTCATATTCTTAAGATGTCTAGACTATATACTTACTAACATTCAAACACATGTAAATATACACATGAATCATAAAAATAGAATAATACTTTAGCATGTTTAAACTATAAGTGAATGTAAATCACATAAAATATTCATAGCCAACATCACTCTAAATTTTCATTATTAGCTTATAATTTTGAAAATAATTTGAGATTATTAGTGATAATAGCCACACCATATAGTAAGATTAATTCAACAAATGCAATTTTGATATGATTATATCCTTTTTTTTATTCTTTTAAAAGGCATGAATGTATGAAACAAATGACATACAAATTTATAATGATTGAATAATAATTAAATATTGCCACATGATACATTCAATCACATTAATTCCTAAGGACAATTAAGTCAAGTAAAACTCTTTAAGATTAACCATAATTTTTATGGAACCTTGATTTTGATGGTTTAAGTTATTAAAACCTAAAGAGAAGAAAGACATTTGATGTTTTGCCCCATCCCACATTGGTGACTTAATGGGTTTAAAGAGAATGATTAAGTAAATTTTATGTATTGATTAAGTTCAAATCATTAAGCAATCAATTGATTACCCTTCCCTAGGTCTCTTTAATTTAATTAGCTACTTGATCATGAGCCTCCAATGATATGCTAATGAAAAATTAAAATTTGCAATGCAGTTAGAGGGACTTAATGCAAATTAGGCTCACTCTTAAGAGCTAATTAGATTAAAGAAAAAACTATGTTAAGTACTCTTATGGTTTTCTCATGCCCATGGGTTAACCATAATTTTCTCAATGATCTTTATGTTGTTAAACACATAAAGGGAAACACATGAATCAAATTTGAATTATCTGAACCAATCATCATTTTTATTTGATTTTATTTTACTATTATTTTTTAATTAACATTTAATTAGCATATGCATTAATTAACCCTCCTATGGAAATGTACTTAGAAAAAATAACTAGGAAAGATGCCTTAATTATTTTTTCCTCATCATTCCCACTATTTATAGTGATTAACCATTATTAATCATCTAATTTTTATGTTTTAGCATTTTTAATAATTATTAAATTATTTAAGGAGGGTGACTAGAATTGAAATTTCAAATTATTTAAATTATATGGCCAATAAATTCCAAGAAAATTATGAGAGATAGAGGACATCCCATAGAATCAACCTATCAAAATTGAGATCAATTGGCAAGTAATTAAGCCTTAATTAGGATAATTAATTTGAACTTCAAACCCTAATTAAGCATTATTCATTAACCAAAAATTATAGATTGTTCTTATTAAATTATCCTCTAATTATCCTTTCCAAAATAAGTTTGCTCATATTTTTGTAATTTTCCTACAATTAGTTATGAATTTTCAAAGTTCTAGCCATTTAATTACATTTTTGACACTTAATTTACTCTCCAAACCGTCGGCCATGGGATAGGTTATTTAAAATGTTTGTAGGCGACTCAATGTGGACATGGTTCCATCGTTGCCGTCCAATCTCGGATCAAATGTTCAGGATTAATCACGTTGTTTTGAAAGGAATAAATCAAAAATTCTACCATATTAAGTCACGACCATCCATTCTAATCATGTGGAATGGACAGTCGATGATCCGTCTCCCAATCGCTAGAAGACGGATATCATTCGCCATCTGTCGCTTGATCCAAGCTCATTGGACGGTGAGATTGACTCCAAAAGATGCAGGGAAGAGATATAAGAACTATGATGGAAATCATGTAAAATCATAATTCATTTTGAATAAGACCAACACCTAGAATAAAATCTATGATTTGCCAGATTTTTATCTCATTGGAGCTAAAGATGGTCTGTCGACTGAGGTAGCTTCTTGAAGAGACAAAGCCCTATTGAGAAGATCTCTAGCTGCTTCCCTGTCAATTCCTCTGTGGACCAAGCCCCGCCCCAAAGCTCATCAGAGTTAGTCTTGGAGTGCCTTAGTGATTAAATCAATTGGGGATCGATTCGTTTCAACTTATCGGAGTGAAGGGAAGGTGTTGGGAGAGTTAATTTGGATTTGGTGAGGTTTTTGTGAGGTTGGACGGATGGGGCTCTCAATTTTGCACGGTGGTTGTTCTCGTCGGTGATGGAGTGCACTAGGGATTTGAGGAAGGGTTTAGGACTATTCATAATGCTTTAAGGATGCTCTCTGTGATGTTTGAATGGATGGGGAGGAGTATACTCTCCTCCCTAAGTGAATCAAGGGTTGAGATTGGCTTAGCTTTTGGCAGCCATCCGACCGGGTTGCTGGTCGGAGGTGGTAGGGGATTGTTAAGGTGGAGGTGCTTGAGAGACCGAGGTAGTGACATGGGCTGGTATGGGTGTACCTCCTCCTCCAAGTGAACCAATGGCATGCCATGGGTTAGTTCACCCTCTCATGGCCAAAGGCTGAACCCAACAACCTTAGGTTAGGTTGGGTGAGTAGTCCTAGTGTCCAAGAATGGCCAAAAGTGGCTACTAAGGCTTGAGGAGTGGGATGACCCATCCAAATGGATATTTTATCCCATTTGGGTGAGTTGGTCCAATGGGTTTTAACCCAAATTGGGTTCACCATGGGTTGGGTCCACTTAGGCTAGCCCAAGGATGAGTCGTACTAAGTTTGGTTGGGTTTGGCTCAATTTAACCTATATGGGTCAAATGGGATTCAATTGGACTAGGTTGACCAATTGGTCAAATTGGGTCAAACCAGGATTTTGGATATGTTCAATTGATTATTTGAAATGTATTGGTTCAATTGATTTGGTTTAATTTGAAGTGGATTTGATTTTGGCTCATATGGGTTCATTTAGGCCAAATGGACTAAGTTGATCAATTTGGTTAAATTGGCCAAATTAGCTTGGATGGAGGGTTGGTTTAGGTTCAATTGATCATTTGAGAATGATTGTAGGTGTTTTTTAAATTAATTTGAGTTTAAGAAGGATTTGATTCAATTGAACCCTTTAGGTCAATTTGGGCTAAAGGGGCAATTGGGTTCAATTAAAGATTGAATCATGTTCAATAATTAATTTATGATTGATTATAGCAATTAGTTTCAATCAATTAGAGTTGGAATGAGATTTGACATAATTTGACCCTTTAGGTCAAATTGGGTTAATTAGTCAAATTAGTTTGATTTGATTCAACTATTGCAATTGGCTATCCAAGATGATCAACAATCATTATGTAAGGGATTGGATGGGTTGATTCAATCCAATTTAAATTGGATTGAAGTTTGAGTCAATTTGATCATTTAGGCCACTTTGGGTCAAGTGAGCCAATTAGGTTGATTGAGTTGGATTAGTGGAATTGAGTGTTGAGAAGAATTCAATGATGGATTTAAGGTTGATTGGTGTCCTTGAATGTAATTGATTTGGGTTTGATTAGATTTTGGCTCATTTGGACCTTTCGGGTCAATTGGTATACTTTGGGTTGATTGGATTCATTTGATTTGATTAGTTTGATCGTAAGTATTAGAGGAGTTTGAAATGGTCTATTGAATGGTTGGAGTGCTTTTACAAAATCAATTAGATTTGGTTTATTTGAATGACCTTTGAGTTGGATCAAAGGATCATGATGGGATGAACTTAAGTTAGGGCCTAAGTTAATTTGGCTTGGAGCTTGAATGATAAACAAAATTCAATTGAGGTTGGTTGTGTTGGCTTGAGATTTGTTTTGGATGAGTGGACAAGCATTGGTTAGTTTAGGCCATAGGATAGGTAACACTTATTTATTCTAAGGATAGTTAGCTTAGGGTATGCCTTTCTAAGTCTCTAGGTTAGAGTTTAATGTTCCCTTTGTCACTAAAAGTGTCTTATGACTAGGGAATCCTAGTGCATAGAGGGTTCCTAAGTCTAAGATGGGGAAGGATGAACCTCACTCCAAAAGTGAGGTCAACAATGATGAATGCACACAATATGTTGGTAATCCTCTTATGATCTCTACATAGGGTTATTAACCATTTTGGAGTGACTATGTAAAGTTGTGGTAATGTGCTAAGCAGTATTCTATTATGGATAAAAATGCTTAAACAAAATCCATAGAATAAGAGAATAATGTTGTCATATAGCTTACTTATTATGAGAAAGAATCCAGACAAAAGAAGTTGAGTTCTAGTGCACAACATTCTAAGGTTCGATTACTTTATAAACTAATTAGACAAACAATTACATTTGTAGCATGTTTTATCTTCCTTAACACTTAGCGGCCTTTATTTGCTAAGTTTTCTTACACTTATCCAATCCTTTTGTTAAGTAAAATCCTTCTCATTTATAAAAGATATATTTAGTCAATATTCTTAATATTTTCTTCATTCATGTTTGTATGATTGAGGAATCTTTATGAGTTTATCATTTACATTATGACCTTAATCATTCCTAGCATACAACTCTATCAGTTAATTAAAGAACTTGATCACCCTTTCGATCGAGTTCAATTATTACTGACCAACCTTGAATATTATTTATCTGACTTTGTCATAAAGACATGACTAAGTTGTTCCTTAGTTCAATCAACCATTAAGAATGAATAATACTAGGACCTAGGTGTACACATGTACTTAGTCCTATTCCTCTCCTTTTGAATGAATGGTTTTCATTCATTTTCTCTCTACACCCTAACATTATAATCTTTATTTAAAATTTTTGGCATTCAAGCTTTGTTTGGATATCAAGTTTTCATTCAGTAGTTGACTGAGAACTATTACTTACCATATTGATGCATATGCATGGTAGTGAACACTTTAACTTAGATTATGATTATTAGAGCTCAACCTTGACCTAAGTTATGGTTAGATAATTCTTTTTATTAAATGAAAATTCATCTAGTAATAAGATCATTTAGGCATAAATAAATTATTAAATGAATATTTAATGATACTTTAACAACCTAAAGCCTATCACATCATTCTTGATTAAATATATACAAAATAATAAGCCTTAGCATGATCAAATTACCTATTTGACTTAGCTTAGAAAGTCAAGGTTGTATAAGATGATCAATAGGAATGCATTGACTTCCACACTTACTACCTATGATAGTTCACACTATGCAGTCACTAAAATCAGGAGGTTATAGCTAGGTCGCTTTGTATGTGTTACCCTTTTTGCTTATTTAGGATGAGGTTACTAGAATATGTTTAAAATTCTTTTATTTTAATTGATTATGTAAATTATAATATGCCTCACTACTCTGCTACTTTATTGTTATTAGAATAAAGATATATTTTCTATAATGTCAGACGTACAACCAATGATTTTACTTTACTTTAAAATGGATCAAGCATTAAAATAATAATTTTGTGATATTTGATATGTGAGATGAATGATTTATGTTACTTTTGTTGTGCTATGATGACTTCATTTAGATCATGAGTTTTTTTTATTTATACTACTTCTTTTTAGGCATATCTAATGTAAAATTAAAATATAAACAAAGTTTTCATGGATTAGTAGTACCTGGAGATATCATACCTTGAAGGATGAACACACATTATAAATTAAATGAAAGACCAAAAATAAGAGGAAACTTAATTAATATTTTATTTATAAAATTTATTTGATTTTATATTTGTAGGTAGAGCTTAGCTACTGTTTTGATACTTTTCTTTTATTTGGGTATGCATAAGTGGGCTGCCGAGCTGAACGAGCTTATTTACTTTTATTCTTTGTAGCCATCAAATCATAATGGTTATTTGATTAGATTATTTCTTTGCTCTGCTTATTCTTCTTCTATTAATAGTGTTTGTTTAGGAGTTGTATACTATAATAAACTTTTAATGATGATGAATTATATTTTTCTACAACTTTAATAAACTTTAAGTAGCTTTAAAAATGTTTATGAAAATCTTTTAAATATTAAAATTAATACCCTCTTTGGTCAATTTTTTTCTAAAATTAAAACCCATCTACTTCTTATATATCTCTTGGAAGAGGTATATATTTAATACTTCATAACAGTAGTCACTGGTCCATCATAATATGGCTTTGATCTAAGCATGCATTAGAAATTTTACTTAAGAATAAATAATTTGCATATCACATATTACTTACATATGAAAGAGCTTTAGATAGGCATGGTTTTCAATGATGACTAGGTAAGTCATAATATGGTAGGCAGTGATAACTTGACCTAGATAGGTTTGTTGGTTTAGTTTTAGTAATTTCATCATACGATTAAGTGATCACTCATATTTTTTATTTGTAGGCAAGTATTTACTTATGTGAAGATCATAATTTATGCACCATTCCAGCATTTTTCTTTTAAAAAAATCTCAAGTAATGCTAGAAGTCTTAGAATTAGATGTTCCCACTAAAGCTTTACCTTTTGTTTCACTAGGTCCTTTAGGAACAATTGAGGTAAGAGAGTAACATGCGATTAAGGGTTATTTCCAGATGAAGTTGTGAAACACTTATAAGGTTGTGATCTAAGACACCTCATGGTTGCTAACAAAGCATCTCTCAATTGGATTGGGTTGACTATATTCTTAAGCTAAATGGCTAAAGGCTTGATAACTTAGGATGATGGATCTATTAGATCTAAACTGACTATATCTTTGCATTTTCTTTAATCCCTTTCTTTACTCATTATTTCTTTGAACCCATTATACTCCTTGTAGAGATTTTGGTGTTTTAGAAGTAATTACCATATAAATATTTTATATAGTAGACCATCATCTTGCTTGGCTACAATAATTCTCTCTCTACCTTTCAAACTTACATTTAATATATATGCTTCCTTACTATGATAATTCTTACTAAACTAAAATACTTTTTTTAAACAATTCCTAATAAAAATAAAAATAAATATTTATGCCTTCATTAATCAAGAGTCTCTAACTAAGGTTTTAACAATTTGGGTAGATACATCTTTGTAGGAGAATGGGTACTCCATAATCATTTTTCTCCATTAACTTAGTAAAATTCCTATAAATAGATATCTCTCACAAGTTTATATAAGAGTTGAAATCTAGTTTAAATTTTTTCTTTTTATCACTTTCTTATAAATTATCTTATTTATCACTTAATTAAAACATTTAGACCCCAATATTTATATTTTATAAAAAATAATAATATTAGTTGTGAGCATGTTTAGTAGTTATTGTTTAATATTTTTAATAGTTTTTATTATGTTATATGTATTTTGAAGTTGACTTAGATCTCATACCATATAATCTTGAAATATAAAGAAGCTTGTAAAAATTTAGAAAAGAAAAGAGAAATAAAAAATAGATTCACAAAATGGCTAATCAACATAATGAAATAAAATAATTTAGACCTCTTAAGGATAAGGAATGTTATGATAGTCTATAAAAGTTTATCCACTTAGCATAAAGAGGATGTAGTTAAGTTGACACTTTAACATGAATCCTTTAATACATACGATGAGATTACAATGGGTCATGTAGGATTCAAGGATAATTATTATATTTCTATGGTATATGGAACTGCTGCATTGATATAGTACACTAGAATAGAAATATTCTTATTCATGTTCCTAAAATATAATCATATTATTTACTTCTCATTTTTATAAGGGCCATTCATCAATGTATATTTAGTAATGTGATATGTGATGTTATGTTTTTTTATATTTTTAATGTGATGTTATTACTCCATTTAATTATCAAAATTTTCTTTATTATATTTTTTAAATAATTTTATGTACACAATAAAATATATGCAAGGTTCTCTAGTCTTATACAAGCCATATATTTTGAAGCATCTACTCCAATTCTCAATGAAAAGGTATACAACTTAAGACAAGTGAAAGTACCAAGTGTGGAGGTAAACTAATGATTATACTTCTCTATTTAAATTATCTTAGCTTGTCTAAGTAGAATTTTATTACTTCTTTTTCTTATTTTATTATTGGCATGTATAAGTAGATTGTCTTGCTACACTTACCTATTTTCTGTTCTTTTATATCCATTTATATTGCTAGGTAATTTTGTTTCTTTACCTTCTTATGAATATGTGATTATAAGCTATAGGCAATTTTGCACTAAGCTTATGCAAAAAAAATATTTTTCTATAAACTTTAATAAAATGATGAACAATCTTAAAATAATTTAGATTTCTTTTATTAAAATTAAATTACTCCCTAGCCAAGTATTTTAACTTAAATTTGCTCTCTTATATTTCTTGGAAGAGGTATAACTGGAGCTAACTAATGATCAAAACCTTCAAGCAATGGTGCACTTTTATAGCGTGGCAATGTTGGGATGCATAGAGGTCTGCCTCACTTAATGACAAATATTTGAAATAACATATCATATTCCATAACATGGAGACTTATGTATGATTTTAATTATGCCAAAGATGTCTTAGTACAGTTGGAAGTGGGTAGTCAAGGTTATAAGTTCAAAGTCAGGTAGCTTTTTTTATGTATAATTAAGTTATCTCATCTCATTTTTTTTTCTATAAGCATTTCTCTTTACATAGATTATATGTCCTACATCTTTTCAACTTTTTTTTTTATATAGAATCTATTTATTTAAGAATCCTGAGTTTTCTTTTTTCAATTTGAGTTTCACTTAGGTTGGGTTGACTATCTTCCTAAGTTAAATGAACTTGAGCTTGACAACCTTAGATGATGGGCCTATAAAGTATGGATTAATGTTATTTTCACCTTTTCAAAGACTTCTTTCCTTTGCCCATTTACCTTTGAGACCATTATAATGCTTATTAAGTCTTTGGTGATTTTGTGATTAATATCACATAAGGTTTTTTGCTCATTAGATTCACCATCTCAATTTGGTTATAGTGACGGATCAATAACTAATATTTGGTTTGTCATATTAGGATAATAATTATTGAATCATAAATTTTTATTTAATTAATCTAATAAAATCAAATTAAAATATAGTACTTATTAAGAGTTTCTTTTAGAGGTGTCCTTGAATGTGATTAACCTTGAGGAGCTTAGTCCTTTGAGATATTGAGTTGCCCACATTCTCATAATCTTTTACCAACTTGATGATATGCTTTCACATAAATATTTTTCATAGGTCTGCATAAGAAATATAATGTCTCATTATCTCTTTTTGTAAAATATTATATATATAAAACTCACATTATCATTTTGATATTTTTTTCCCACACCACCCACCATATTTTCTTAAATTAATTTATTTTAACCCTCATAAAAATTAAACTGTCCCTTTATAAAATTCCACCTCTTATTATTTACCTATTATAATTAGTCCACATTAAAAATATTTACAATTATCAAATCACATATTTAATTAACCTAAATTAACATGAAAGATTTGTTATGTCATTTTAAAAATAGATGAATTGGAGTGACTTTAAAATAACTTTAAAAGATGAATTTTTTTTCTTTTATTCTAAATATGTTTTGAAGGTTTAATTATTCAATTAAAAGAGTGTAAGGATAATATATTTTTTAGATTTTTCAAATCATTTTTCACATGGTATGTTATCTGAAGCAAAATTGATTTTTTAAGACTTTCCTTTACATTTTGTAACATGAAAGGTTTGCTCACATCTTTCATGTTATAATAGAACATTCAAAAAAAATATATAATGATATAATAGAAGTGAAAGGGAAGAGATAAAAGGAATTTAAATTGACATATATATGGTATATATATATATATATATATATATATATATATATATATATATATATATATATATATATATATATATATATATATATAAGCATTAGGATTTCCTAGTCATAAGATACTTCTAGTAATTAATAGAACACTAAACTCAAACCTAGGGGCTTAAGAAGGTATACCCTATGTTTAGGATGTGCCTTAGGACAAATAGGTTCTACATATCCTATGGCCTAAACCAAAACTTATGCTTATCCACTTATCCAAAACCAACCTCAAGCCAATATAACCAACCTTAAATTGAATCTTGTTTCTTATCCAAGCTCCAAGCTAAATTAACTTAACCCTTAACCTAAATAAATTCTATAATCATCCCATGATCCTATGACTCAAGCCTATTCAATTGAAACCAATCCAACTGAATTTCATAAAAACACTCCAACCATTCAATACTTTATTTCAAACCCTTTCAAGACTTACAATTAAACAAATTAAACCAAATGAATCCAATTAACCCAAGTTAGCCCATTTCACCCAAAAGGTCCAAATGAGTCAAAATCCAATCAAACCCAAAGAAATTATAATTATAGCCATTAATCAACTTTAAATCCTTCATTAAATTCTTCTCAACACCTAACTCAATCCAATTCAAGCTAATCAACCCATCTGGTCCACTTGACCCAAAGTGTTCTAAATGATCAAATTAATTCAAACTTTAATCCAACCCAAATTAGATGGAATCAACCCATCCAATCTCCTCCATGATGATTGTTGATCATTCTTGATTGTCTAATTACAATCAATTGAGTCAAACTAAGCCAATTTGATCATTTGATCAAGTTGACCCAATTAACTCATATATATCAAAATGAACCAAATCTTATTCCAACTTCAATCAATTAAAATCAATGAGACCCATCAATCATAAATTGATTGATGAACATGACTCAACCACCAATTGAGAAGCCAAGCCAACTTGGGCTCTTGACCCAAGTTGACACAATTTGACCTAAAGGACCAAATCAAGTCAAATCTCATCCTAAACCCAATTGATTGAAACCAATACATATAATCATCACAAATTGATTATTGAGCATGATCCAACCTTCAATTGAATCTAATTTGATCAAACCAACCTAATTGAACCATTTAGCCCAAATTGACCTAAATGGTCCAATTGAACAAAACTCTTCCCTATTCAAAATTAATTCAAACTAATACCTACAATCATTGTCAAATGATCAATTGAACCTAAACCAACCCTCCACCCAAGCCAATTTGACCAAATTGTTCAATTTAGCCCATTTGACCCATGTGAACTGTATGAGCCAAATCCAAATCAACTTCAAATTAAATCAAACTAATGGAACCAATACATTACAAATCATCATCAAACCAAAACCATTAGTTTACCAATTCAAATTGGTCATAACCCAATTGAACCCTATTTGACCCATATGGGTCAAATTGAGCTAAACCCATTCAAACTAAGTCCAAACTAACCAAACTTTGCATGAATCATCCTTGGGTTACCATGGGTCAGCCCAAGTGGACCCAACCCATGGTGAACATAGTTTGGGTCAAAACCCATGAACCAACCCACCCAAATGGGATAAAATCCCCATTTGGATGGCCTCACATAGGGGTGTAAGTGAGTCATGCTGGCTCAAGAGCTAACTCAAGCTCGACTCGTTAACGAGTTCGTGAGCAAAGCTTATTGAGCCATGAGCTTGAGCTCAAGCTCATAAACAAGCTCTAAAAATTTTGAACTTGAGTTTGAGCCTAGTTTGATTCAGCTCAGTAGCTTATCGAGATGGCTCATTTACATAATGGTGAACTGTAATTATCATATATCATGTTATCAATTTAATAATTTATTGAGCTTTTTAAATGAGCTTGAGCTTGACTTTCTTTAAATTGAATCTAGCTTGAGCCTGGTAATTGAGCTCAAGCTCGAGCTTAATAGGGTTTAAACAATCTTAGGTCGATTAAGTCAAAACTCAACTCAACTCGACTCATTTGCACCTTTAGTCTTACCCACTCCCTAAGCCATGGTAGCCACCTTAGCTCATTTTGGACACTAGGACCACTGAGCCAACCTGAACCAAGGCTACTGGGTTCAACCTTAGGTTATGAGAGGGTGAGCTTACCTTTAGCCAATCATTGGTTCACTTAGAGGAGGAGGAGGTACACCCCATGCCAACCCTTGGTACTACCTCAGCCTCTCACCTCCACCTTAGTAGTCCACTACCATCTTCGGCCTCGTCCAGATGACTGCCAAAGGCTGAGCCAATCTCAGCCTTTGGTTCACTTAGGGAGGAGAGTCTACTGCTCCTTATCCATTCAAGCATCACACAAAGCATCCTTAGGTGATTTTGAGTAGTCCTAGAGCTACTTCTGATCCTTGAGTGCACCCCATCACCGAGACCAACTCTAGTTTGAAAATGAGAGCCCCATCATCCAACCTCACCTAAATTCCACCAAACTCAAATTAACTCTTCCCATACCTTCCCAAAGCTCTGGCGAGTCAAACAAATTGATTGATCATTGAATGACACTCCAAGACCAACTTTATCCAGCTTAGTGGCGCTTCATCCATAGAGATGTCGGCGGGAGGCAGCTCAAGATCTTCTCAACAGGGCTTCGTCTCTTTAAGATGAGCTACCTCGGTTGATGGACTATCAATCTATAGCTCTGGCTAGGTAAAACTCTAACAAACTATAGAAAGTCATTAAGTTTTGGTCTTTTGTGAAGTAAAGTGTGATTACATGCATTTTCCACTATAGGATCTCCTCTCGCACATTTTGGAGTCAATCACGATGTCCCATGATCTCCGATGAGCTCAGATCAAGCTACGAAAGTTGGATGATGTCCATCTTCTAGTGCTCGGGGGACAACGGATCATCAACCATCCATTCCATGTGATTTGAATAGACAAATTTGATTTAATCCACTAGAAATCTCAATTTAATCTAATATGGATCATGGATTATCATCGATCAAGATCATGGGATGAAACACATCCCCATCATTGACTCGCCAGATCGACATTTTAAGTAGCTTATCCATGACATCACATGAAAGTGTACGCCACCGTCGTGGATGTCGATGGGTTGGGGATTAATTTGGTGTTAAAAATGTCATTAGCCAAAACTTTAAAAATTCATAACTAATTGTAGAAGAATTCAAAAAATATAAGTAAACCCATTTTTGAAAATGGTAAATAGGAGCAAATTTAATAAAATTAAAATTTTGAAGGTTTGATTAATGAATAATGCTTAATTAAGGTTTGAAGTCTAGGCTAATTTTTAATTAAGGTCTAATTACTTAGCTAATTGATCCCAATTTTGGTGGGTTAATCCCATAAGATGTCCTATATCTCCTTTTCTTGAAATTTATTGGCTATGTAATTGGGAGAATTTGAATTTTCAATTCTAATTGCCTTAATCAATTTAATAATTATTAAAATTGTTAAATAATAAAATTTAAGTAATTAATGATTCTTAATCATTGTTAATAGTGGAGTGATGAGGGAAAATGTTTAAGACCTCTTTCCTAATTATTCTTCTAAATGCATTCCATTAGGAGGGTTAATTAATGTGTATGCTAATTAAGGTTAATTAAGTAAATTATTGGGATAGTTAATTCAAATTAAAATGATAATTGGTTCAGATAATTCAAATTGAATTCATGGGTTCCTCTTTTATGTGTTTAATAACATAAAGACCATTAAGAAATTATGGTTAACCCATGGGTGTTAGAAAACCATATATGTACTTAATTAGATTCTTCTTTAATCTAATTAATCCTTAAGCATGAGCCTCATAGCATTAGGTCTTATTAAGTGCATTGCAAATTTTAATTACTTATTGGCATATCATTGGAGGCTCATGGTTAAATGGTTAATTAAATTAAAGAGACTTAGAAAGGGAAATTAAACTAATTACTTAATGATTTGGACTTAATCAATCTATAAAATTCACTTAATTATTATTCCTTAAACACATTAAGTCACTAATGTGGGATGGATAAACCAACAAATATTATTTCTCCTCTTTAAGTTTAATAATTCAAATCCAAAATTCAACTTCATAATAACTCTAGTTGATCTTAAATGGTTTTATTTAACTTGATTTTCCTAAGGAATTAATGTGATTGAATGTATCATTTGGAAATATTTAATTATTCCTTTGCAATCATTATAAACTTGTATATCATTTGTTATAATGCATTCATATTTTCAAATAAAAGAATCAACTGAACATAATTATATATGTATAAGTTGCATGTGTTTGATTAATCTTATTATATGTGTGGCTTTTATCATTAATAGATTTTAAAATTATTTTCAAAATTATAAATTAATGATGAAGATTTAAATTGGTGTTGGCTATGAATATTACACATGATTTACATTTTCATATGCTTAAACATGTTAAAGTATTATTTTTTTTTCATGATTCATGTATATTTTTACATGTGTTTGAATGTTAGTAAGTATATGGACATCCCGTGAATAATGAGGCTTTTATGTAGCCCCAAGGAGATCTTAGATTACTTAACTTCCTTGGTTTAATAATGGCACATATTTTCTTAAATCTTTAATACATGTGTATGTGTACTTAGATAAAGAATGTAATCCCTCTTAAATACCAAAAATATATGCATTCACAATCATTTAAGTGTGCCAAAAATACATTGCATGTATATGTTTGTTAAGTTCAAAATCATTTGCATGCTATTGATGATGAAAAGGAATGAGATAACAATATCCATGTGATAGTAATTCAATTTTATTAATCTTAAGATGCCTCTCATGTTTGAATAGGATTCTTTAAGATTAACCCAAACTTAGGATTAATAAAATATATAAAAAATCATTCACTAAAAGAAACCAAAATCATAATAACACATCTTTAAAAAATAACTTAAGATTGGGATGAATAGGGTTAAACCCCTTTCTTCTCTTTACAACAATTAGATGTTAAGTAAACATCAAGCAAAATAAAAGAAAATATAAATTAAAATCCACCAATATTTTTTAATAACTTGAAATGAAACCACCCTCATGTTTAACTTAAATAATTTCCATACTTAGATAATTATAAATCTAAAGCTTAATTAAGATATACCACACTAAGCCTAAGCACACATATTAGAATACTAAATCACTTCTAGCTCTAAGTTAGGATGGTGTATGTTGTGTTGTTGTGTTTTTATTTTGTGATGTAATATTTTAGACTAAATGTTAAAATTATTTATGCATAGATTATATGTTAGGCCTTTATTAGCCTAATGATGCTTTATGAAGGGGATTATGCTAAAGGGGTTACTAAATAAAAATAAGTATAAATTCTTTTGCTTGCAGGTTGCTTATACCCCTTTGCATAATTCACATTAGGACAGGTGGCCTTGGTTACCCATGTGCAGGGTGCTAAGTACAAATTTAGAGAACATAAATGCTTGATTTGAATTATTAGCTAACATCTATTTTATAGGTGTAGTTAGATTTTATTTTTCATAAAAATATAATTTGTAATAGGAATTAGGCTTAGTGCTATTGGGTTTAAGATGAGCAGTGGATAGAAGGCAAAGTCTTGGGAGGCCCTATGAAGCCTTGGAGTAAAACCAAATCAAAAGGAGGAAAAGATAAAGAATGAAGACCCCCATAGCATTTATTTAAATGTAATTATAATATTCTTTTATAATCTGGGGTAGAGCTAGCTTCTAATTTCTCTTCTGGGGTGTATATACACCACAATGGCCTTTTATTCTTTATGAAATATATGAAATGTTTGATTTTCATATTTAGTTTGTGTAATAGAAATGACATGCTTTTCATAGGTTTCTTAAGATTGATGTTTGAATGTGTGGCCTAGTTGCAGTAGGATCTTTAGGATAAAATTAATTTTTCTACCCCCTTTAATAACTCATAACTAAATTTTAAATTTAATTCATAACCTCACTTTAAAGCTTAGGCTATAATCAAGATAATTAAAATATTTAAAATCCCTTTAGCTGAATGATGTATGTGACAACAATCATGCATATCATCTTATTTCATTCTTGAATAGGGAGGGTCTCCACTCTTGTATGATAAGGAATGCTTGACCTGTGAGGGCATTTCTTGTAATGGAGAACACCTGCTCCCACATATTTAGCAAATAACTTCATTTCATCATGCATTTAGTCATAATTATTCCAAGCCTTTGTCCAAATCAATGTATCAAAATGATATAAAAATTTATAAATTTTTTGCATTTAGTTTAAGTCATGTCTTCATAAGAGGTATGATCTAGTCTCTTAGAGAGTGAGTTTAGGATTCTAGTCTCATTATGAATTAAATAACAACTTAGCTATCTTCCACTTACATACGATCACATACATGGTTTTAAAGTGTATAAGGTGTTAGCGACCACTCTAGGTGGTTGTAAGTCCAAAAGAATCGAGATAGGTTCATTCTCTCTTGTGGAGGTAAACCATTATGTCCCATTTTTTGCTTAGATTTAGGTCATGATCTTAGCTTGTGCTAAAGCATCCTGGATTTAGGATCCAAGGTTGCTTGTTTCTTTCAAGCCATGAGTATAAGTCCTCACCTTATAGGAATTTCTACAATCTGTTATGGACTATAAGCCCGCATTCTAATAAAATTTCAACTGAAAAATAAAACTATCTCTTTCAAATATATAAAGCCTTACTATAGGATAGATTTGAGTACTTACTAGGCTTCATAGTATCATGAGTGCTCCCTACTTATCTTCTCTTGGAATCCAAAATAAGTCTTTCTAAATTGAATCTTCCCACTTGATTTCCAAAAATACCCAATCCTTTGTTAGTATAACTTTAAAGTCTTTGGAGATATTATTGACAACTTTAATTGAGACTTTTCATAGAAAATTCTCATTTTCTAGGATGTAATTAACTATGGAAGCTTGCTTGCATAGAAAACTAAAGAACTCGCATAAATAAACCCTACTTATTTTTCTATGTAAAGTAAGGGGAAGATCTCTGATATATGCGAAGACCCATCTACCTTAGAAGTCCTTATTAGGTGATTAAGTCTATTGTATGGTGGTATTTTTATCATTTGAGATGGTATATCATACCTCAATGTCGTACTCGATCACTTCAATAAGTATCCCCTAAGATCTGCGTGGTTAAAACACCACACACACAGACACACACACACACACACACACACACACACACACACACACACACACACACACACACACATATATATATATATATATGGTTGCAAACGAATCGAGCTGAGCTGAGCATGTGCTTCGCCTAGTTCAAGCTTGTTTGCCATTATTGAGCTCAAATCAAGTTTTCTCACGAGCTCAATTCAAATAGGATTATTGAGCTTATTAATGAGCAGCATGTTTAATGAAATAAATGAGTTTTAATCAAGCTTGTTCACGAGTAGCATGTTGAGAAATATACATGAGTTATGTTAAGTAGATCTTATTAAGCCTTAAAATTTTTAATAATATTATTCACAACCAAGCCTTAATCGACGTTCCTTAACAAGCATGTCCGTGAGTTTTAAATCGATTTGCTCATGAACATAAATGAATAGAACAACAAGTTATTTAAGCTTGTCATTTAGTAATCGATTATTTATAAAAGTGTTTAGACTCGTTCGATTAGTTAATCAATTGATCATGAACGAGCTCTAATCAAGCCGAACCATGAGTAGCTTTTCAATTGCTCAATTCATTTGCATATATATATATATATATATATATATATATATATATATATATATATATATATATATATATTCATGGTTTATTTGTTAGCTTATATATTTGGTACATGATTTAAATATTCTTGATTTTATTAAAAAAGTATAGTTTTAGTTGATTATACTATATAAATATGATCTTATAGCATGATTGATTTCAATTCATTCATATCAATTTTGCTTTAAATCAAGCACCTTGATTAGTCTTAATTAATGCGATGATTGTATCATATAATCCATATTGCAACACATAATTAGTTCAAATTTTGAATGATTAGTATTCAAGAAATTTTTTTCTATTTGGTAATTCGAATTAATCATGCATTAAATAATATATCTTATAGTATGATGCAAAATGGTTAGTTTAAAATTTTAAATTATTATTTAATGTAAATTGATCCTATTACAATTAAACAAAAATAAGATAAATTAATAGTATAATATATATTATATAATATATTTTCAAGATTAACTTCTATTAATTACTAGAATGCCTAAACTTAGTAAAATTTTTTTATATTAAGTATAAAATTTATGTTTAATATATAATGTAATCCAACTTAAACTTAAGGGAAAATTTTATAAGATGGTGGTAAGACCTGCAATGACTTATGGTGCAAATGTTGGCCAATAAAGAGAAGCATAAGACTAAGTTAAGTGTTGAGATGAGGATGCTTAGGTGGATGAGTGACTTTTCTCTTAGAGATAGAATGCAAAATGGTATATTAGAAAAGTTGGAGTAGCTCTATGGTAGATAAGATTAGGAGAATAGATGGTTTGGCCACATAAAGCGTTCCATGACGATTTGGAAGTAGATGCATTAGATTTGCCTTATGTTAAGAAAGGTGAGGTAGACCTAAAAGACTTGGTTAAGATGTATAAAAATGATCTTAAACTTGATTTAAATGAGAATTTGACACATAATAACGATGGACAAGGATTCATGTAATACCCTAGTGGGATTAATGCTTGTTGTTGTTGTTGTATATAATATAATCCAACTTTCTTAGTATGATCAATCAAAATTAGCTTCATTTAATTTTATGTCAAATTTATTTTTCACTCAATTCACTTACATTTGCATGCTTAATATTTTCTGTTGACTCCATGAGGCCTATTGGTTATACAAGTGATTTTGATGTTAATAAATATATGGTTGGATATAACTAATATTTTATTTTTAAGTGTTGTAAGAAATTTATCAAACTTCGTGTTTTTAGTCAAATTGGGATAGTCTAAGTAACTGGATTGGGGTAGTTCAGAAATTACCCTTGGACTTACAAATAAGACACATTAAAGCTCAAAGATAAAAATAATAATTATTTTCATTTGATTTATTTTGATATTTAAAATATTTTCCTATATTTAATTTGCACTATTTTTCAATTTTATGAAAATATTTTTGTTAGAAAATTTGACTACTTGCATTTATTTAAGCCTTATCCATTGCATCTAAAATTAATTTTAATTCATCTATTGCTTCATTAATTAATTTCAATACTTGCAATAATTTTATTCATTTTTTCTAACATGTGATATGGTTTATTTATTGATTTATCAAAATTATCCATTTTGTTTTCTTTTTTGTCATTTATTTCCTCTTCCATATCAATAAATTTATTTGATTTTCATATGACCTCATACATGGAACTTTTTTTGATGTTTTTGGCATTAGAAATTTTGTGTGATTTATTTTATTTAATGCCCCATCATCATTTTTTATATAATAAATTTTCTTATTTCAAATTTATTTATATGTAATTTGGATATTATTTTCAATTATTTCCTAAATTGGATTAATCACATTAAGTATGCTTTAGCTAGCACCTAAAGCATTTATCTAATTCTATATGATTTGATTGGAGTTATTGTGAATTAATTTGAATTAGTTTAAATTTAAATTCAAATTCATTTTGCTTTAAAGCACAATCCTAATTTAATTTCCTATTTTTGGAAATTACTTAGCTAGCCCATATTATTAGATTTATTTATATATAAATTATATTTTAAATTCAAATTACGTGTTATTTTATATATTTAATTTCTAATTTTGATTGATAGTATTGATTGGAGTGTGATTTATTTATAGAAAAAATCTCTTGGCCAAAATTCTCTAAAATTTATTATAATTAATCTTTTCTGAATTTTAAATTTGAATATTACATTTATCTATTTCCAAATTCCATTTTCACTTTATGGAATTATTTTGTGTGATTGGAGTGTGATTTATTTATAGAAATATTCCTATATGTTTTATTTATGTTAATTTAAGTCTATTTAAATTAGTTATGTTTAATTTGATTAAATCTAAAGAGCTATAAATTATTGCACTTTCCAAATCTAGTTCCTTATTTTTTTGAAACTCTTGGCTGGCCCCCTCTATTTAATTTAATTTTATTTCAAAATTTAAATCTATTCTTTATTAATCCCTCTTGATTCATAATTAATCAATTAGCATTTATTGAAGATTTATTCATGCTTGGAAAGCATGTGGTCGAGCCATGCTTAATAAAATTATTTAATTTATTTGAGTTTGGTTTATTTTCTATTTGATCCTTATTTGATATCTTCATTAATTAGAGTTTATTCATTTTTGTAAATTGCATTTAAACTATCTCTCTCCCATGTTTTTACCGGCCGGCTACATGATTTTAAATTTTAAATGATTTTAAATATTTATCATATGTGCTTTAATTTTCAAATTTTGATTTATTTCCTTAAGAAATTTCCCTCTCATTTTCCCTCTCTTTCTTTCTTTCCTTGGCCAAATTTTGCATGGATTAAGCTCTATTTAAAGAGTCAATTTCATGATTTAATCTCTCTTGCAAAAATTGGCTTTGGCTAACCATTTGCAAAAAAGTTTCTTGAGTATTCTCTTTCGTTTCAATTGCTTGAGCTTCTTCATTCCTTTGTGCTTACATCTTCACCAACAATTCAAAGGGAGATCTTCTTCTTCTTCAACCAATCATGAAGCTTTAGAGAATACACTTTCAAGCATTGTGCTCTCATCTTCATTTTTCCAAAAGGACTTGAGTAAGATTGTTGCAATTTGATTTCAAATCATGTGATTTTGAATTAGTTATTTTAGTGATTGAAATGATTTTGTTCTACATTATTCAAAATATTTTTCTTGAATTCTTTTCAATTCATCTTTCAAAAATTTATTTGTCTCACATTGTCATTGTTGTGGTTTATAAGTTTGAAGATCCTTCTCTTAAGGCTTTTACATTTTTTGTTGATTTAAAATTTTCTTACTTTTAATTTTTAATTTGTATGAGTAACCATCATTTTATTTTGTGCATGTATCTTTTCCACAATTAAATTTATTTCAATCTTTTTGCATTAAGATAATAGCTTTGCATGCTTTAAATTAAAATGAATAATTATTTAGTGAGCTTGCTTTAATTTGTTATGTTATTGCTTAGTGAATTTGAGTGCAAATTTTATTTTAAATAGGAGACATATGTCTTCTTTATTGCATTTTTTTGTTCTTTGAACTTGTTGGGGTTGTAGTTTCCCGGTGTAGGATAGTATGGAAGATTGGTTACAATTTCATCTTGATTAGTGAATTCTAGTCTAGGTGACTAGGTGTGGACATCTTTTTGATGTTTGGTCAAACCATGTAAAAATCTCTATATCTCTTGTGTTTACTTTTCTGCATTTCATTTTTCTTGCTTGGTTGTTTGGTTTCTTTGGTCTTTCAATAAAATATATATTTTTTTCTTTTTTGTAACTTAGTTTTCTACAAAGTTTAAAATTAAGTTTTAATTAATTTTATAAAATCACCGCCATAGCCTCTTAATAATTGGTATCAGAGCTTTGGCTCATTTTTGTGGCATAACATCCTTGAGCATATTATTATGACACAAGGTTTTCCTAAGGGTGCACTTCCTGAAGGACAATCTACACACAAACCACCATTGCATGATAATGTTTCACTTCATTATTAATAAAATTGTATGACATGGTCAAGATGCTCGTATGTGACACATATTAGCACATCAATATCAGACACCTATAATAGAGATAAATGGTAAAATTGTTGAAAGTCTTTTAATGATTTGACATTACATGAAAAAGAGTTGGATGAATTAAATGCAAAATCATGTAATACTTTATATTGTGCTTTACTTCTTGATGATTAGATGAAAATTTTCGTGCTTAGTACTGCTAAAGAATTTGGTGATAAATTAACCATAGACTATAATGACACTAATAAAGTAAAGAATGAACACATAAATATATTAGTGCATGTGTAAATTATTCTATATGTTATCTAATGAAATTATTTCTGACATATATACTCACTTTATAAAAATTATTAATACATTACATTCTCTTAAAAAATACAAAAATCAAGATTTAGTTTACAAAATCTTGAGATGTCTTCCAAAAGAATGGGATGCTAAGATAACTACTATATATGAGGCTAATGACTTAATTACATATCCACTTGATCAGTTTCTTAGATCTTTGATAGTACATAAACATATTTTAGCACAAAGAGAGCTAAATGTTGTTTCTCAGAAGAAGGAGAAAGGAATAAATATTACTTTGCAGGTAGAAGATGAAAGTGAAAAATACAAAAATCAAATTCCGAGGAATCAAATTTTGAGGTGGATAATGATGAAATGGTGATACTTTCAAAAGGATTAGAGAACATGCTTAGAAAGACAAATCAAAGGTATGGAAATTCTAAAGTTCATAAATTTCATACTAAAATATTAATGTAAATAAAGGTTAATTTACTATAATTATAATAAATTCGGACATTAAAGGGAGAATACCTAAAAAATTTTTAGTGAAAATCCAAAGAAAGAAAAGGAGGATGAAAGTAAAAAAAGTTGGAAAAAATAAAAGGCCTCCAAAGAAAAAAAAGATCATTATGGGAAAATTTAGATTCAAAGAGTCAAGTGATGATATATTCAAGGAAGAAGCTAACATATGTCTTATGACTAATGTGGATATTTCTAATGAAATATGTGAATATTTTTTTATAAATAATTAAATGTTGGATTTAATGAATTAGCTGATGAATATAGAAAAGAATACAATGTTTTTTAAAAGAAAAGAATAATATGAAAATGCATGTTTTATCTTTAAAAGAAAAATGAAATGTGTTGAAAGATAAGAATAATATGTTAGTAGATCAATCATTTCTTGTAAAAAAATTTAAAAAGGAAAAAAAAGACTTTATTACATGCAAAGATTGAATACTTGTTGTAGTTCACATTCATTTGCTTCGTTTAGTAGAGGTAACTCATTCAATGCATCAAAATCTCTAGATATCAACCTTATGCTTACAAAGATTTGGTATAATTTTGCAATAAAAGAGAACACATAACATTTGATTGTGCAAGTAAATCTCAAGCATTTTCTTGATCAAATTTTATTTGGCAACCTAAAATTAGAAATTCAACAACACACATTACACAACATACATTGCATTATTTTTCTATTGGATGTGGACCCAAACATGTTTGGGTTCCAAAAGTTGATCCTTGATTTTCATTTTGTAGGAATGCCAACAAAGCAATCTCAAAGAAGGTAAGTGGTACTTGGACAATAAATGTTTAAGGCATATGACAGGTGACAAATTAAAATTTACTCACTTAGAACCTTATGAAGAAGGATATGTTATTTATTGTGATAATGATACATGTAAAATTATTGGTATTGGTTCTATTTTCAAAAATCTATTTACATTAGAAAAAAAGTATTTCTTATTGATGGCTTGAAGTATATTTTAATTTCAATTAGGTGGTTATGTGACAAAGATTTAAATGTTAAATTTCATAATTTTTTTTGTTTATGTTTTTAAAAATAAAGAAAATATTTTTCTTAAAGCATAAAAATATATATTTAATTGATTTTGAGAATTCTTATGATGCTAGTTTAAATTTGCTTTATTTGAAAAGTTCACATGATGAAGTTTGGTTGTGGCATAAACGGTTAAATCGTATTAACATGCATTCCTTAAATAAGATTGCAAAATTTGATTTAGTAAATGGCTTACCAAAAATTAAATTTTATTTTGATTATGTTTGTGATGCATGCATTCATGGAAAATATTCAAAACATTTATTAAAAAATAAAAACATGATTTCTACATTCAGATCTTTATAACTTTCACAAATAGATTTGTTTGGCTTGTTAGTACTAGCTAGGAGGTACATTTTATGGTTATGTTATTGTTGGTGACTTTTTTAGATTTATTTTGGCCATTTCTTAGGATATGAAATTTAATCATATGATGCTTTTAAAAAAAAAAATTGTTAAATGTATTCAAAGAGATCAATGTTTCATAATTAGTAGAATTCATACATACCATGGAGAAGAATTCAAGAATACACTATTTAAGGATTTCTGTGATGAATTTAGAATTAACATAATGACTCCTCAATAGAATGGTGTTGTAGAAAGAAAAAAATGATTTTGGTTAAGTTGAGTTAAGCCATGTTGGATGACTATAGATTATTTAAATATTTTGGGCTGAAGCTATTAATATTGGTTATTATGTAATGAATAAATTTTATTTGAATTATAACCTGAATAAAATTGCCTATGAACTATTCTTCAGAAAGAAACCTAAAATTAGTCATTTTTATATTTTTGGTTACAAGTGTTTCATCTTGAATAATAGAAAAAAATCTTTAAGAAAATTTGAAAGCAAATTCGAAGATGGAATCTTCTTAGGTTATTCCTTGTTAGGTAGATCATGTAGAGTTTTTAATAAGAGGAATATGATTGTAAAAGAATCTGTAGATTTAATATTTAATGAAAATTCAATTGATTCTAATAGAGTTGATATAGATGATAATGAGGTAGAAGATTTTAAGAAAATTAATTTAGAAATTTTATGATTTTATGCCTAAAAAGTAGAAATTTAATGAGAATTATCATAAGGACTTAATTATAGAAGGTCCATCTCAAGTTGTTAAGACAAGAAGACATTTTAAAGATTTGATAAATCATTTAGTTTTTCTTTTGAGATTGAGCTAAAGTCTATTGATCAAGCCTTAAATGATTATTGTTGGATTATAACTATGGAAGAGGAATTAAATTAGTTTATTAAGAATAATATTTGGGAATTAATCCTTAGACCCAAGGTAAAATTATTATTAGAACTAAACAAGTTTTTAGAAATAAGTTAGATGACTAAAGTTATATTGTTAGAAATAAGGCTCGGTTAGTTGCACATGGGTAAACAGAAGTTGAGAGGATGGATTTTGAGGAATCCTTTGCAAAAGATTAGAGGCCATTAAGTTTCTCCTTGGTTATGCTTATTTTAAGAACTTTAAACTCGTGCATTCTTAAATGTGTTTATTGTTCAAGTGGTCTTTATAAGAAAGTCTTTGATTTTGAGAGCATATATTTTTTGAATTATTTAATTAAATGAAGAAAGCTTTATATGATTTAAATTTGGCTCTCAAGCTTGGTATGATAGGTTGAGTAGTTTTCATATTGATAATAAGTTTAAAAATGTAGAGTTGATACCACCCTTCTCCTAAGAAATATAAGTGATGACTTGATTACTTTGGAAATATATGTGGATGATGTTTTATTTGGAAGTACAAATGAATCTTTGTGTTTTGAGTTTTCATCTATAATGTCTAAATAATTTGAAATGAGTATGTTGAGAGAAGTTAGTTTTTTCATTAAGTTTCAAGTGAGACTAAGAAAATGACACTTTCATTTGTCAAACTAAGCATACAAATGATTTTATTGAAATGTTTAACATGAAGAGATTTAAACCTAGTGAAACCCTCATAAGCCCTTCCACTAAATTGGACTTAGATGAATTAGGTAAACCCGTGACTAGAAGCTTTATAGAGTATGATAGATTCTCTTTTATATTAATAAGCCTGATATTGTGTTTGTTGCTTGTTTGTATGCTCATTTTTAAGCTGCTCCTAAGGAATCACATTTGACTATAATCAAGTGTATATTTTATTATTAGATGGGCACCTCTAGGTTAGGTTTGTGGTATCCTCCAAATTTTTTTTTTTCATATGATTTGGTTGTTTATTCTGATGCTGGCTTTGTAGGTTGCAAAATAATTAGAAAATCACACAACCTCATGTCAATTTTTAGGATCATCTCTTGTGTCTTTGTTCTTTAAGAACATAACTTTGCTATTCTTTCTACTAAAAGCTGAGTATATAGCTCTTGAAAGTTGTGTTGCTCAGGTTCATTAATTAAAGCAATAATTAGAAGATTTTGACATTAAGTTAGAACATATTATTGTTAAATATGGCAACACTAGTGCTATTTATTTAACTAAAAATCCATCCAACACTCATGGAAAAAATATTTAAATTAAACACCACGTTATTAGAGATCATGTATGTAAAGGTTATGTAAATGTTGAATTTATTAATACTGGTTTACAAAATGCTAATATTTTTATAAAACTATTTGCTGAAGAATATTTTTGTACTTTGAGACACATGCTTGGCAAGTTAAATCCATATATTCAAATAAGATTTATTTTTAATATTTCTTTTATATGTTTATATCTTTTTGATGTTGCCAAGAGAGGGATAAATCTGTATGTTGATTTTCAAAATCAATTCAATTATGCATAGATTTAAGGGGAGCTACTTGATTTTATTTATTTATTTTTACATTGCTATATTTTCACATAGCTACTAGATTTTACACTATTATCTACTTTATTCATACAACTTGTTTAACTTTGAGAGTGTGGGAATTTTATTTGGAACACCACACAGATCTTACGGATACTTATTTAAGTAATCAAATATGCCATTAAGGGATAAATATATTATTTTGAAAGATAAACATATTACCCTACAATGGATTTGATTATTTAAAAGTTCTCCTAAGGTTGATGGGTCTTCAATATACCAATGATTTTTCCAGTGAACTACATGAAGAGGTAGAACATGGTTTATGTTATTGCAGGGTTCACAGTTCTCTATAAGGGCAAACCCCTATAGTTAATTACATTTTAGAAGAAATAGAATTCCTCCTAAGAATACTCTTGATTAAAAAAATTGACTTTCATCTCTATGGATTTGAAAGTGTGTATTAAAAGGATGGTTTTTTTAGAAATTCAAGTGGAAACACTTGAAGGTGGGGTTGGCGAGAAACTCAATAAAAATTTCAATTATCCTATTATAGGCTTTATATTTCTGAGATTGAGATTATTTAAGTTTTAAGTTAGCATTTTATTAAAAATCTAGGGCTTAGATTCTGACAACACAAGACTGTGAAAATACCTATGAGTTGAAGACTTATTCCAACATGATGCTTCAAAACTTAAGTCAGAAACTCGACCTAGTCTAAGTTTATGAATTTGAGAATTATTAGTTCTTTTTCTCATTTGAGAAAGTAAACCTATCCTGCTCTTTTGGACTTACTTCTTGCTTGGAAGGGGTTGTCATCTAACACCACCTAAGAGATTTGAATTCATGTAGGCCAGTCTTATGCAAGTGCAAGATAGTTGGGCTATTATATTTAGGAAAGAAAGTTAAGAGCTTAAAATCACTCCCTAAAAAACTAGATCATGTGTGATATGCATTCCATGGCTTATACTAATGTAATAAAATGTACAAATTTTTATTTCATTTTGACTCATCAATTTTTTGGACTTAGGCTTGGAAGGATTTATGCCTAAATGCATGATGAAAATTAATTATTGGTCAAATTGAGAGAAGAGGTGTTCTCCATTACAAGGGATTACTCTCACAAGTCAAGTCTATCCCTTGTCATGCAAGAATGGAGACCCCCTATTTATAAGAGTGAAATAATATGCATGCATGCTGTTGAAACATACAACCATTCAGTTCTCTATAAGGGCAAGCCCCTATAGTTAATTACATCTTAGAAGGAAAATAATTCCTCCTAAGAATACTCTTGATTAAAGACATTGACTTTCATCTCTATGGATTTCAAAGTGTGTATTAAAAGGATGGTTAATTTGGAAATTTTAGTGGAAACACTTCATGGGGGGAAGAGTTCTTTTCAGAAGCCAAATGAGATATAGTAGAAAATGCTTTTGGATACTGAGAAACTCAATAAGCATTCCAACTATCCTATTATTAATCTTTATACTTTTGAGATTAATATTACTAAAGTTTTAATTGGCATTTTATTAGAAATCTAGGGCTTAGATTATGACAGCATAAGATTATGAAAATGCCTAGGAGTTAAAGACTTATTTTAATAGGGTGCTTGAAGACCTAAGTCTAAAAATGCTTCTTATATAAGTAAAAAAAATAGACCTAGTCTAATTTTATGAATTTGAGAATTATTAGTTCTTTTTCTCATTTGAGAAAATAAATCTATTTCGACTCTTCTCGACTTACTTCCTGCTTGGAAGGGGTTGCTAGCTAACACCACCTAAGCAATTTGAAATCATGTAGGCTAGTTTTAAGCAAGTGCAAGATGGCTAGGCTATTATATTTATGAAAGAAAGCCAAGAGCTTAATCTCACTCCCTAAGAAAGTAGCTCTTGTGTGGTATGCATTCCATGACTTAGAGTAATGTAATAAAATTTACATTTTTTATTTCATTTGACACATTAGTTTTGGACTCATACTTGGGAGAATTTATGTCTAAATGCATGATGAAAATTGGTTATGGGCCAAATCAGAGAGAAGAGGTGTTCTCCATTACAAGGGTCAAGTCAAGCCTATCCCTATCGTGCAAGAATGGAGACCTCTTATTTATAAGTGTGAAATAATATGTATGCATGCTGTTGAATCATACAACCATTCAATTCTCTATAAGGGAAAGCCCTATAGTTAATTATAACTTAGAAGAAAAATAATTCCTCTTAAGAATATTGTTGATTAAAGAAATTGACTTTCTTCTCCATGAATTTCAAAGAGTGTATTAAAAGGATGGTTAATTTAGAAATTCAAGTGGAAACGCTTCAAGGGAGGAAGAGTTCTTTTCAAAAGTGAAATGGGATTGAGTAGAAAATATTTTTGGATACTGAGAAACCCAGTAAGCATTTCAACTTTCTTATTATTGGGATTTATATTTTTGAGATTGAGATTATTGTAGTTTAAAGTTGGCATTTTATTAAAAATCCAGGGCTTGATAGCACAAGGCTAATATGCTTAGGAGTTGAAGACTTATTTCAATAGGATGCTTCAGGACCTAAGTTTAAAAATTCTTTTAACATAAGTAAGAAACCCAACCTAGTCTAATTTTATGAATTTGAGAATTTTAGTTCTTTTTCTAATTTAAGAAAGTAAACATATCCCAAATCTTCTAGACTTACTTTTCGCATGGAAGGGGTTGCAGCTAACACCACCTAAGTGATTTGAATTCATGAAGGTCAATCATATGAAAGTGTAAGATGGCTGGGCTGTTATATTTAAGAAAGAAAACTAATAGCTTAAACTTACTCCCTAAGAAATTAGATCATGTGTGGTATGCTTTCCATGACTGAGACTAATGTAATAAAATTTACAAAATTTTATTTTATTTTGACTCATCAATTTTTTGGACTCAGGCTTGGGAGGATTTATGCCTAAATGCATGATGGAAATTGATTATGGGCCAAATCAAAGAGAAGAGGTGTTCTCCATTATAACGGATTACTACAAGTCAAGCCTGTCCTTTATCATGCAAGAATGGAAACCTCCTATTTATAAGAGTAAAATAATATGTATGCATGCTGTTGGAATTGGAACATACAACCATTCGTTCTTTATAAGCACAAGCCCTATAGTTAAAAAATGCTTCAACAAGGGAAGAGTTCTTTGAAGCCAAATGAGATTAAGTAGAAATTTTTTGGATACTAAGAAACCAAGTAAGAATTTCAGCTATCCTATTATTAAGCTTTATATTTTTGAGATTGAGATTATTGAAGTTTTAAGTTGTCATTTTATTACAAATCTAGGGCTCAGATTCTGACAGCATAAGATTGTGGAAATGTTTAGGAGTTGAAGACTTATTTCAATAGGATGCTTCATTACCTAAGTCTAAAAATGCATCTTACATAAGTCAAAAACCCGACCTAGTCTAATTTTATGAATTTGAGAATTATTAGCTCTTTTTCTTATTTGAGAAAATAAACCTATCCTGACTCTTCTAGACTTACTTTTCGCTTGGAAGGGGTTGCCAACTAACACCACATAAGCGATTTAAAATCATGTAGGCCAGTCTTATGCAAGTGCAAGATGATTGGGTTATTTTATTTAGAAAAGAAAACCAAGAGCTTAAACTCATTCCCTAAGAAACTAGATCATGTGTGGTATGCATTTCATGACTTAGACTAATGTAATAAAATTTATAAATTTTTATTTCATTTTGACTCATCAATTTTTTAGACTCAGGCATGGGAGGATTTATGCCTAAATGTATGTTGAAAATTGATTATTGGCCAAATTGGTGAGAAAAGGTGTTCTCCATTACAAGGGACTACTCTCATAAGTTAAGCCTGTCCCTTATCGTGCAAGAATGTAGACCCTCTATCTATAAGAGTGAAATAATATGAATGCATGATGTTAAAACATACAACCATTTAGCTAAGAGGTTACTAAATCTTTCATTTCTTGATTTATATCATAGGCTTTAAAATGAGGTTATGAGTTGACTAAAATTTAATTAAAATTTTTAATTAGGATAAAAAATTTAGTTTTCCTAAGAGCATAATGCTTCCAAACTTTATCACAAATCACAATAATAAAAAATAAACAAATGAAAAGCATGTAGTTTTATTGCGTAATCCAAAATAAATCAAGCTAATTTTAAATAAATAAAATAGCGGCGTGTATCTATACACCTGGAAAAGAAAAGAAAGTACAACCGCCCTTATACAACCCAGCCTAAAGCTAAAAGTTTGATCTATGGGGCCTTTATCAACTTCAGGATCATCGCCTTCTTTAGGGACCTCCTCAGGTTCCACTGAAACCACTAGATGAGTATACGCAGCTTTTGCTAACCCTAAACCCCATAGATCCTTACCTAATTCTAGGCTCAAATTACATTTTAAAATTCCAAAATAAAATCATAAACCCTACAAAATAGATATTAGGAAAAACATATAACATACCGACAATTTATATTTTAAACATAAGGGCTTAACATTAGTAATTGCCAAGCCCACTTCTTCTATTGGGCTATGCTTAGGGACTTAAGTATCACCTACAAGTAAATAACATTTATTTTATATTTTTTATTGTGGTCCCTTTTAAGCACAACCCCTATAGAAAATAGTATTAGCCTAAAAAAATGCTCTAACATCTAGAGTAGCGAACAAACAATCTAGTTTAAAATAGTACACCACAAAATAAGAAAAATATCACATCACAATTAATACATCGACCTAGTCAGTGACCTAGTATTATAGTGTGTGAAAAGATGGACTAAATGGCAAGTTTGCCTAGGCTTTATTTTAAGTTTGAATTGAATTTGGAGTTTATTTAATTTTATAATTGGATGATTTTGATTTGAATAATTTTTAATTAATTTTGGAATTTATTCCAATTTTAGGTTTATGTTTGTGTTGAAGTTGAATTTAGGTTTTAAAGAATGATGAATAGAACAAATTCTATTGTGAACAAAACCAAATCTATTCAATATCTTCATCCTAATATAATGAAAATTTCACCCTGAGGTGAAAACTTATTCTAAGGGTCAAACTAATGACCTAATTATTTTAATTAATCCTTTTTAATTTATTGAAATAATTTAATTGAGTTTAATTTTATTATTATTTGATTTAGTTAAAGTTTAGGGTTATTATGGTTTTGATCATTGATATTGATTATAGATTTGTTTAGTATTAGTTTGGTTTAATTGTAATAATTTGATTAATTTTTAAAATTTTAATATTTAATTCATTTCTTTACATTTCACTTTAATGATTTAATTTCATATGATTTGTACAAAATCATTTCAATGTTTCTTAAATTTAATTATTTTATCTTTTCATTTGAGTTTAGTTTGAATTAATTAATATATGATTTGATTGAAGGTTAATGTAATAATTATTTTAATTCCATTTAAGAGTTTGATTATTTGTTAAGGTTAACAATTTGATTTATATGTTGATTATTATAACTTGATGATTGTTTAATTTCATTTAATTTAATCTATTATTTTAGTTTAACTGGTTTAAAAAATTTTGAATTTGTAATTTTAATTTAAAATTTGTTTGATTTATATTATTTTAGTTGATAAAACCAATCAATTATTACAATTTAATTAATTTAATCAACAATCATTTTTATATTTGACATTTTATCAAGCTTTATTTCATTTATTTGATTCATGAAGTTAAGTGGTTCATAATGATATTATTTGAGCTTCATAGTCTTATATCCTCATCAAGTTCAATTAGTTTAATTGATTAAATATTTAGCTTTATTGATCTAAAGAGGGTTTTGAAATTTGTTATTTCGTTAAATTTCATATGGCTAATATTTTCTTTCAATATTATTTGAACACTAATCCTAACTTAAGAAACTTATAGAGATGAAACAATTAGGGTACCAAACCTAAACTTGGTCATCTTAAGCTTTTAAATGTTCATATTATAGATGAGTTAAATAATTATCTATTTTTATTTACAATTTATTTGATTTATTTTACTTAGGTTTGGTTTAGTGATTTATTTAAATTAGTTAAACTAATTTGTGATTAGTTGAGTTTCATTTCAAATTGAGTTATAGATGTATACTCATTTAGGTTTAAAACTCATTTATTTAGTCTCACATTTATTAATAGATTAGTATGAATTTATAATTCATTTATTTTGTTTTAAGTAAATTATTTTAGTTAGATTTGATTATGTTTGATTTATAATTTAGGTTGATTCAATTAATTTGATTTGAATAAAAAAATGGATAGTTATGTTTAGTTTGTTTAAAGTATATTTGATTTGTCATACTTAAGTGCCATATTTAAGTTTGTGTTTGGTCAATTAAATTTTATTTAAAGATAAATTACATCTCATAAAATCAAATTAATTTTAGTTAAATGTGTGATTGAGTTATTTACTTAATAATCTAGTTGAAGATTATTTTTGGTATGTTTTATTTACATAATTAGTTTGACTTAACTTAATCAAATTATTGATTAACCTAATTAAGGTTTAATTATTTATATTTTTGGATAATCAAGATTTGATTAGATTCATCTCAAGTTGATTAGTTTTGGTTAAGTTATTTATAATTTTAGTTAACCAAATTAAGCATTTATTTTATTTCATTAATTTTCAACTAATTTCAAGTGATAAAATTCAATGATTTATCAAGGTGTGTTTGATTTAAGATAAATTTAGTTTAAAATTTAATGATTAATTAAGATTCATTTTAATTTATTGCTTATTGAATTTAAGTGATTTATATGGTTGAAATTCAAAGCTTAAATTTGTTTAAGCTAGCTAATCAGTGATTTGTTTATTTATTTATTTATTTTTAAGTGATTTTAAAAATTGTATTTAAAGTAATTTGATATTTGTGATTAATTTGGTTAAAGTAATTGGATATTCAGTTTTAATGTAACTGGATATTCATGATTAATTATGTTTAAAGTGATTTTAAGCACTGTGTTCAACACAGGATTAATTTGGTTAAAATATAATTAATGAATAATTAGATATCCACAATTATTTTGATTCGCTTATCATGATTGGAGTTTAAATAATAATTATCTTTGTTTATTTTATTTAAAATTTATATGCACGTATTAGATTTAATTTGGATGTTTAGTTGATCTAATTAAATTAAGGATTATTTAGGTCTAATATGATTGACCTAATTATGTAGTTAATTTGTTTAAGGGGTGTGATCAAATTAATTATAGATCAATTAATGATTTGATTAATCATTATCATGTTGGTTAAAACTTGATAATAAACTTAATTAAGTGTTTGATTTAAACTAAACTTGATTTAAGAATTAGTTTTGATATGATTCATTTAGGTAATTTAGTTTAATTAAATGATGGGTTAATTTAACTTGGACTCTAATTATTAACTTGAAGAATCTAAGTAAGTTAATTATAGATTCATCAAAAATTAAATTAACCTTGATTTTGGTGGAGATTAATTTATGATGAATTTCATTAAATGTCTAGTTTGCATTAAACCCAATTTAAGAGTTATTTTTTATATGTCTTATTCTAATTCAATTGATTGATTGATTTAAAATTCAATTAAAATAGTTAAAGGTTTAAGGTATAATTAAATTAATTCTATGTAATTATTCAATTTGAATCCTAAGTTTAATTTATTTAAAAGTTTGTTCAAACATCATAATAAAATATTGATTATTGATCAACTAGAAACTTAAAACAAAGATAATCAACGACAACATAGAAAAGTAAAGTGCAGAAAAGTATAGAAAGAGAACACAAAGATTTTTACGTGGTTCGGCCAGACCCCAAAAATTGGCCTACGTCCTCACCTAGCCACCCAAGCTAGGAATTCACTAAATCAAAATTGAGATAATAATAAATCTCTTGTACTCTGCTTTGCGAGTAAGTACAACCTAACACCATACTTTCCTTAATGGACAAGTACATCCCAATTACATACTTTTCTTAATGGGCGAGTGCAACCCAACAAGAAAATAAGAAAGAGAAATATGAAAGTATTTAACTCTCAATTTTAAAGCAATTTTCTCTCAAAACCAAACTACAATAATACTAAGGTAGTTAAAATTAAATGAAAGAAAGATAACTCACTTTATTTGATATTTAAATATGTAAGCAATGATTAAACTTGAAGCAAGTAAATGATGCACATGAAACTTTAAACTATTTGATGTGAATGAAATAACTTGAAATCAAATTGAATTAATTTTAATTATTTGAAATGTAGCACAATGAAGATATGAAAACTAGATCAATTACTTTTACAAAAGAGACTTTGAGTTTTCAAAAGATCTAATGAAAAATTAAATCATAAATCTCATGAAATCAATTTGAAAACTCTTTTCAAAAAGGAATATCACTTGTGCAAAGTATGAAACTATTTAATAAAAAAGAAAACTTGCAACTTACAAGTGTTCTTTATGAACTAATTTTCATAAGTTTCACTTTAGCATATGCAAAAATAAAGAGAAGATAATAGTTTGAAAACACAAAATTTTAATCAAAACCAAACAAAGATTTTGGCCTACTTGAAAAAGTTTATGAATAGATGTGTAAAGCTTAAATTAATTTGACCAAGTACCAAAGAGTCTTAGCCCAAGAAAGAAATCATTGTCTCACACAAGAGGAGCAATGAAATAAATTAAAAATAACTTTAACAGCTTTCGACCAAGAGGAGTTTTCACCAATTCTTCAACATCTTTTGTGCCAATCACTTGTATGTTGTAAGATATAAGAAGGATGAAGAAATTAGCACTTGATTCACTAAGAAGAGATCTCAAAGAGTTTTACAAGAATTCAACTAAGAGTTTTTCTAAGAGAGATTTTTTCAAGAGAGGTTAACCTATCTAAGGAACATTCTTTATAAGACAAGGGGTCATGAGGTTAGGCCAAGAGAAGGAAAAATAGGAGGGAAACTCATTTGGAATTAATTTAAATATAAACCAATGAAAATAAAAATAAATGGTATTAGAGAAAATATTGGCCAAAAGAAACTAGGAGGGAATTTAATATGGAAGGTTGGTTTAATTTAAAAATCAATTTGAAATTTAAATTGCATGAGAGGGATTTAGGCCAAGGCAAGGAAGAGGGAAAATACACATGGAATGTTATTCAAATTGAATCAATTGAATTTAAATCTATTTATTTTTGCAACAAAAAAAATTAGCCAAGGCATTATCGAGGGAAAAAATAATTTGGAGTGAGATTTAAATTGAATCAATTCATCATTTCACCTAATCTCCAATGTATTTAGGAAATTAATGCTTATGTGGGTTGGGCAAGAGAGAGAGAGAGAGGGAGGAGAGAAGAGTTTGAATTATTAGCAAATAAGTCATGACATAATTAATTGTCCAAGTGAAAAGGGAACTAATTCATCTTTTAATTAATTTAAATTAAGCATGCTATATGGTAGGACAAAAAGAAGTTTTCATGATGGAATTAAATTGGTATTTAATGAAATTTCATGGAATATTCAATCAATTCATCTTGATTGAATGAAGGAAGGAAAGAGATAACATACAAGCTTTATTTAATAAAATCCAAGGAATATTCAAAATTTGGGCAAGCTTATTTCCTAAAATAGATTAAATTTAAGTTAATGTACTCAATCCAAATTAAATGATGATGAATCAGTTCTTAGGAGAATTCAAATTAATATTCATCATGAGATTAATTTTAATACAATTAAGGGTATAGTTGGCTATGGAAGTTTCTAAAAATAGAAATTATATAAAAGGAAAGAGGATAATTTCATGGCTTATTTTAATTGAATTTGAATTAACTAAAATAAATTTAAATTAATTAAATTAGTCAATTAGAGTAGCATAAGATCAACCATAAATATTCCATTAAAACTAAGTTGAAATTTGCGCATGTAATCAAGAGCATAGTTAATTTGAATTCAAAATAATTAAAATTAAAGATTCAAATAGATGAGTTTTTAAATTTAGAAAAATATGGAATAATTATAAAAATAATTTGAATAACTCTCACATAATTTATTTAGGAAATAATCATGAGAAAATTCTACCAAAAATATTTAGGATGAAGAATATGATAGGAGAGAGAAAATAAGGATAATATGAGAGATAAAAATAATATAAAGAAAAAATTAGGATAATAGGATTTTATGGATGTAATAAATGGATAATTAATATATTTTAGCATGAAAATAGTTTAATGAGAAGTGAACTTAATTTAACTTCCATAGAAGCACAATAAATGTAACATGGTTTATGCATTTAGTTCATATTATCCAAAATGAATAATTTTAAAGAATAATTGTAAATATGAAATATAGTGTTTATGAATAGTTTAAAATAGATTATTTTAAAATGAATAAATGATATATTTTTATTTTAGTGAGCATTTTATTTGCCTTAATATAGTTATTCCTAGAAAAATTCTCACCCAATCCATGTCCAAAAGCTTTAGCATTCTAATATAATTGAAGAGCTTAGGAGCTAAAGAATTTTTCTACACACTTGGATTTAGCTTTATTAGTAGCATCAAAAGTATATATTTTTCATCAATATAAATATTAATTAAGAATGGAATTCATAATGATTAATGTGAATAATTTATCCTGCAAAAAATAATTAGTTCTTATTACATAAGGTTTGTTATCATCAAATCAAATGGTGAGATACAGAGGTGTATAGCCAACAAATAACATATCTGTCAATCTAACAGGAAAAATTAAATCTAGATCTCTTCTAATCATAGTCGTCCATCCTATTTAAGGAAGATTAGATGGCTGCCGGCCTTCCCTCTTCCTAATCGACGAACCAGGCTGACGGAGCCTCATAGGGCGGACAAAATCCGCCCGATTCTGCCCCAAATGGATGGTTTTCCAGATTCTCGTGGGAAAACTCTCTGATTTACATTGAGAGGTTAAAATAATAAAATTTCAAGGGATCTAATCAAAATTTTCTAGAATCGACCCCTCTATATCACAAAATGAGAATCCTAATGCTTGGCTAAAATTTTTGATGAAATTATCTCGTCAGAGCTAATGTCCGATCATAAATTCAATTTAAGCACATTCCTGGATGAGAGATGAAGCTCTAAGATGAAGATGCCCACTTGCCTCCTCTCCAGTCATCAGAAACACCAACCACCACCGCCTCTATATGGAGCATGCTTGATTTTGATCGATTTGAGGTCATGGAAGGTAGGGGAAAGCTTATTTTATCTCCTTCGATAATGGTGAGTATGTAGGGTGTGTTCAAAGGTGTTGAAATAGCTTGGGGACTTGGATTTATATGTGGCCAGCCTTTCCTCCATTGGAGGAGATTGGAGGTGGTCGGCCATTGGAAATTGGTGCCTCCCACTTGCTGTGGGAGGTGGTTAACTAACTAAGGATTATGTTCTTGGTCGCTAAAGTGGAAGAGTGGAGGAAGATATGGAGGATTAAGAACTTTGGAGGCTTGTTTCAATTTTCCTCCTTGTATTTAACCACTCATCCCACTTGATCTCTTATTAAGCCACCAAAGTTGAAGTCCAATTTTATACTTTAGGTAGATCAACTAGTTTTGGGGTTACTAAAGTCCAATTTGGACATTGTGATCTTGATTTTGAATTTGGGTCAACTTATGTTGAGTCAATCGATTTGGGTTTAGTTAAGTGACCCAAATTGGCTTGTTGGCTATGAATTTAAGATTCAATTATGCCAAATTGGCCATTCATTTATTTATGTTAAATCAATTTAGATTAATTTGGGTTTAAATTGATTCAAGACACTTTGACCCTTTTTTACCCAAGTGGATCTAATTGAGTTCACATTGCCCAATTGGTCATGTTGGGTTTATATTAAACTTTAATTATATTGGAATAATCATTTATGATGATTTTGATTGATTACTTTTATTTAGTTTGGATTAATTTTGAATTTGACCCAAGTTTGACCAAAATTGGTTTAATTGATTTATGTGATTCAATTCATTATCTTATGTTTAGATTATGCTTCATTCATGTTTTATGAATTATTTGGAATGATTTTGGTCAATTATTTCATCTAATTTGGATTAATTTTGGGTTTGACCCAAGTTTGACCCAATTTGGCCTAAGTTGGTCAAATTGGGTTAAATGCCATAATGGATAATTTAGGCTATGTTTCTCCAAATATATTTAATAAATTATTTAGAGCATTTAAGATTGGTTTTTTTTATAATTAATGCGGATTATATCTTGAATTTGACTAATTTTGACCAAAATTAGATTTAAAGGGTTCATTTAGGTTAACTAATCAAATCAGTTGAATTATATTCAATGACTATTTGAATTATATTTATATATGAATATAATGTAGTTTAAATATTTAATTTGTGCTAATTTTAATTTGAAATTTGGCTCACTAAAGTCTATTTGAGCTTACTTAAGCTAAGTGGCTTAATTAGACAATATGTTAACCTCAATTGAATTTAGTTTTATTTAGTTTTGTATTTAGATAAACTAATATGGTATTTTTAAGCCTTTGTAGTGGCTTAATTTGACCTTCTAACCTAGTGGGACCCACATTTAGTCAACTTAAGTTCAAAATGCCTTGATTAACAACCACTTTGAACTTCTTCTAACTTTATTTTTATGTTTATTTATGTTTATGCATTGATTCTATGCTTTTAGTTTAATTTAATTTTGATTTATTTGATTTTATTTGGACTTAAATGACTTTGAGCTTAAATGAGTTAATTGAGTTACTCAACCCAATTACCTCAATCCGAGCTTAATTGAATCTATATTTTAGTTCAAATATATTTATTTTAGATTTCTATTGAGTTTTATTAAGTTTGAATTTGATTTAAATTCACCCAATCTAATTGGGTTAGGTTAGGTCCTAGAAAGGTTCACTATGATGATTTATGGTTTTCATTTTAGGGTATTTGAGTTTAATTTAGTTTTTAAATTTACTTTTGATTTCAAATTTAGTATTTAATTCAATTTATTATTTTATTTTGGTTTGTTTACCTAGCCACTAAGTATAGTGTCTTAAGTGTTTAATTACGAAGTTCTTAATCTAAGATTAAAGGATCCTAATATCTAAGATTATGAATGATATTAACCTCATCCAAAAATGAGGTCAACAAATGGACCTCTAATATGTGTGGTGTACTACAAGAGTATACTGCACATATTGACATTGACCGAACTTGCCAATAGATTTAATAGAAATTTCAAGCAACACTACTTGAGAAGGTTTGAATTTTGGATTTTGAATTTAATTATGAACTTTATTTTGAATTTAGTTTGATTTTAATTTGATATTTTATTTTTGAAATTCAAATTTTGAATTTAGTTTTGATTTTGATTGTGAAAGATAGGCATAAAAATGCTTTAAGTAATTTGAATTCATTCCTAGGAAAATCTGGATTCACTAGTTTCTAAGAAGAATAAAGATGTTATTAGGAAGAGTCTCAATAGAGAATTTAATCTGAATATAATGGTGTTAGCCAGAAAAGATGTTTTTGAGGAACGTATTCTTACCCTGACTACTATAGAGTTTAGTTCCCATTAGTTTTCAATGACTAACTGTGGTGTTTTTATTTTGGAGTCATTAAGACACAACACAAATTATTGGGGTACTTATTGAGGTGATCAGGTGCAATATTAAAGTATGATGTACCATCTCAAGATAGAAACATCACCTTACAATGGACTCAATTAGAGAAGGACTCCTATGGCGGATGCGTCTATGTATATACCAGAGATCTCTCCCTACTTTACATGGAGAAATAAAGCAGGGTTTATTTTATGTCAAGCTCTTTAGTTACCTATAGAAGCAAGCTCCTCCCATAGTTCATTACATCTTAGGAAGTGAGAATTTCCTAAGAATACTCTCTATTAAAGTAGTCAACAAGTACCTCCAAAGATTTCAAAGCTAAGCTATAAAAAGATTAGGTACCTTTTTAGAAATCAAGTGAGAATGTTCAAATGGAAAGACTTATTTATAGATTTTATAGGAAGACAAGTAGGGAGTACCTTAGATACTAGGAAGCCTAGTGAATACTTCAATCAACCCTATAATGAGGCTTTACATTTTTGAAAGAGAGAATTTACTTCTATTTAAATTGGAATCTTAATAGAATGTTGGGATTATAGTCCAACAATTCATGATTGTAAAAACGTATAAGAGGTGAGGACTTATACTCGTAGCTCGAAGAAAATAATTAGCCTCATAACTTAAATCTAAAATGCTTTAACACTAGCTAGAAGCATGCCCTAAGTCAGGTCAGGAAAATAGGATATAATGGTTTACCCCCACAAGAGAGAATAGACACATCTCGACTTTTCTGGACTTATAATAGCCTGGAGTGACTGCCAGCTAACACCTCATATACTTTAAAGCCATGTAGTCTGATCTTATATAGATGCAAGATAGCTAGGATATTATTTAATTAAGAAAGGAGCTAGAATCTTAAACTCACTCCCTACGAGACTAAAACATGATTAATATGGAAACATGGCTTAGATTAATGCTAAAATTTATAACTTTATAAACCAAATTTGACACATTCATTTTGGACCAAGGCTTAGAAAAATTATGCCTATATGCATGATGAGATTAAGTTAGGGGCTTAATCAATTAGAGGAGGTGTTCTCCACTACAAGGGATCACCCTTAAAGGTCAAGCATATCCCCTATCATGGAAGAGTGGAGACCCTCCCTATTCAAGAGTGGCACAATATGAAATCCATGATGTTATAACATACAATATTTAGCTAAGAGGTTTCTAAAACTTTTATTTATCTTGATTATAAACCTATACTTTGAGATGAGTTTATGAGTTGTATTAAAATTTAGTAATAAATTTCTAGTGAGGATAGAAAATTTAATTTTACCCTAAAGAGTGTATCCAGGCCACACATCAAATCATCACACTTTAAGAAAACTATGAAAAGTATGCAATTTCTAATGCATAAGCAAAACACAACAATCAAACATATGAATTTCATAAAAGAGTAAGAGGCCGATGCCACCAGGTACTGCCGTACACCCCAAAAAAGAAAAAAAGTTGGGTAGCCAAGGTCTACCCTTATACAAGGTGGATTATAGTTGAATATTATAATTGAGATAAATTTTATGGGGGTCTTCAATCTCTTATTCTTCTTTCTCTTCGTTGGATCCATTTTTGCTCCAGGCTTCATAGGGCCTCCTAAGTCTTTGCTTTCTAGCCACTGCTAATCCTAAATCCCATAGCATTAATCCTAAAACTATTGCAAAAATTACATATTTATAAAAAATGGAATCTAACTACACCTACAAATCAAATAATAGCTAAGCAAACATACAAGCTAAGCAATTATATTTCACATATTTGGACTTAACACCCTGCACTTGGGTAGTGAAGCCCACCTGTACTAATTGGATTATGCTTAGGGGCATGAGCAGCACCTGTAAGCAAGAACATTTATATTTACTTATTATTATAGCAGCCCCTTTAGCACAATCCTCTAAAATGTCATTAGACTATTAACAATCTAATATCTAGTCCATAAACAATCCTAACATCCAGTTTAAAACATTATATCATAAAACAAAACACAACACCATATTATACACCAGCCTAACCTAACACTAGAATTGGTGACTTAACATTCTAATGTGTGTGCTAAGTTATAGTGTGGTGTGTCTTGATTTTGCTTTAAGAGTATGATTGTCTAAAGTTTAGAATTAATCAAGTTAAGCATTAGGAGAGGTTTAACTTGAAATATTTAAATGAATTGTTTCATTTTAATTAACACTTTTTTTGTTTCATTTGATGCTTACTTAACATTTAATTATTATGAAAAGAAGAAAGAGGTTTGACTCCCTTCATCCCTACCATAAGTTACTTTATAAAAGTATATTATTACGCCTTTGGTTTCTTTAGTAAACCATTTATAAACATTTTATTAAGCCTAAGTTTAGATTAATTTTAAGAAATTTTATTCAACCTAAGGGGTTCTTAGAATTAATAAAATTGAATCATCGTTACATGAATAACATTTCAATACTTCTTTACATCATTAATAGCATACATACTTCCTCATTTTTATTGTTTGTGATATTTGATTTAATATATGTATATTTACATGCAATACATATTTATATTTTGCACACTTGATGATCATTAATGCATGAAGTTGGCAGAAAAGAAATATTTTATTTCATAGCTACTCATATGCAGACATGTATTAGAGATTTAAGCAAGTATGTGCCATTGTTAAATGAGGGAAGTGAGATTATTTAAGACCTCCTTCGCTACTTAAAGCCTCGTATTCCTAGGATGTCCAGACTATATGCCTTCCAACTTAAATAAATGTAAAAATATACATAAGCATAGAAATAAAAATCATGCAAAGGTTATGCAAAGAAAATATTTTGTTCATGTAAATCAAAGTTTTATCTCAAAATTTAGCACATGCATACACATGAATGAAATTAAGCAAGTACGTGCCATTGCTAAACTAGGGAAGTGAGATTATCTAAGACCTCCTTGGGGCTACTTAAAGCCTTATGTTATCAAGATGTTCAGACTATATACTTGCTAACTCAAACATATGAAATTATTCACATGAACCATGCAGACAAAACAATCCTTTAGTATCTTTAAATTATAACTAAATGGAGACTTTATTAAACATTTATAGCCAACATTAACTTAAATTTCACATTCTTAGTCATCATTAACTTATAGTTTTAAAATTAAATTATGATTTATTAGTGATAATAGCCACAACATATAATAATATTTGTCCAGCACATGCAACTTAAATGCAATCATATTCTTTTAATTCTCTTTTATTTTTGAAAAAAATTATGAACATGTAAAACAAATGGCATGCACATTTATAATGATTGAAAAGAAGTAATTAAATATTACCACACCTAAATTGCATTAAGTTCTAAGGACAATCAAGCCAAATAAATTTTCTTAAGACTAACCAAAGTTCTTATAAGATTTGATTTTGTTGTTTGAGTTGTTGAAACTTAAAGAGGAGAGATGATACTTAGTATTTACCCCATCTCATGTTGGTGATTTGATATATCTAAAGAAAGAAATTAAATGGATTTTATGAGTTGATTAGGTTCAAGCCATTAAGCACATCAATTTAATTATGAATTTCTAAACTTCTTTAATTTAATTAACTACTTGATCATGAACCTTTAATGATATGCTTTTAGGAAAGTAATATCTGCAATGCACTTAAAGGATTCTAATGCAATTAGGCTCATGCTTAAGGCTTAACTAGATTAAAGAAGTAACTAATCTAAGCTAAGTACTTTAAGATTTCCCCATACCAATGGGTTAATCATAATTTCTTTAATGACTTTATGTTATTAAACATGTAAAGGGAAATTAATAGATTATGCTTGAATTATCTAAAGAAATTATTATTTTATTTGATTTTTATTTTATCATTAATTAACCCTCTAATGGAAATACATTTGGAGAAATAATTAGGAAATGGGTCCTAATTATTTCTCCTCACTATTCCACTATCCATAATGATTAATTGCCATTATTATTTAATTTTTTACTATTCATTAGTTTCAATAATTATTTAACTGAATAAAGAGGGTAATTAGAATTGAAATTCTAAATTCTTCAAATTACTTAGCAAATAATTCCAAGAAAATTATGGGAGACAGAAGACATCCCAAAAAATCATCCCACTAAATTTAGAATTAATTATCCAAGTAATTTAGCCTTAATTAAGATAATTAGCCAAAACTTCAAACCTTAATTGAGCATTATTCATTAGGCATAATTAGAGATTTTATTTTTCTTAAATTCTCCTATGTCTATTCTTTCCAAAAATAGGTTTATATGAAATTTTCTATAATCAGTTATATTTTTTTTGAAGTTTTGACCATTTAATTATATTTTTAAAGCCTAATTAACCCTTTGAACTCTCAGCGCCATAAATAATAACGTGGTAGTGCTTTTCACGTGGTGCCATGGTATTTGTCACTTAAATTGTCCAATGCAATAGTTGACTTAAAGGAGGGTAAAAGAACTTGGATCTTAATGTAATTCGAGCAGGGGCATGGGAGAAGAATCTTCTAAATTTGCTTTGATTTATCTATGATTTGGTTTTGTGTCAAGGGCACAAAGAAGGATCTTGCTGAGAATAAAGTCATGCCAGGGGCATGGAAGCAGATTTGCTAAAAATGATTGTTTGAAGTTTGCCTTCGCATTAAATTCATAAAGATGGGTTTGTTGAGGATTGAATCATGTCAAGGGCATAAATGAAGGCCTCATTAAAGTTGAATGAGATTTGGATTAGAGTTGGTTTGGTTTGATTGATTCATTTGGTTAATTGATTTAGTTAATGATTTTTTATTGACTTTGGTTCTTCATGTTGATTTTGATTTATATTTGATTATCAAATTGATATGGATCATGTTGGTTTACGATGGGCCACACTAAAGATGGGTTATCAAAGCCTAGACTTTCCTTAGACTTACCGACTTAAAGGGATAGTCTACCAGTTATATAATAGAGACTATCCGACTTAGAGGTTGCCCATCGGTTTGTGATTAATGAACTAGGAAGAAAACTTGGGGACTCATATCTTCCAAAGGGGTAACTTGTTGATTATATAACAAGTCAAACCCGACTGAGGGCGACTATTAAGTGAGGGCATCTAGGGGTCTTAACTCAACTTAAATAGTCAATGTGATTGATATAGGGAGTTTTATTGACTGTCCAAAAGATAAGATGTCTACTTGGGAAGAGGTGCCATTGAGGGTCTTGTCCTAATGCACAAGAGTTGTTATTTTATTTTTATTTTTGTTTATTTCGTATGGACCCTATTGGTTTGCAATGGGCCACACTAAGAAGGAGCAGTGGTGGCTTTGACCTATCTCAGATTTACTAGCCTAAGGGATAGTCCTTACATTTGTAATACGGAGCCTCCAACCAAAGGGGTGGCTACCAGGAAAGGGGAACTGTCCAATCTAGTAGTAACCCGAGTCATGTCTAGATAGGGTCATGAAGACATAATCTAAATAGAATGCCCACTAGGAAGGTGCCTCTGAGGGTCTTATCCTAATCCCTAAAATATAAAACCTGTAGGTTTATAATGGCTGACTCAGAGAGAAATCACGGGGACTCGCATCTACATAAGCAGTGTTATTTGTTAGTTGGGTTGTTGTTAGCAAAGCGAATACTTGACAACATAAGGTACCCATCAGTTTACGATGGTCAATTTAGGAAGAAAGCATCAGAGACTCACATCTCCCTTAGCAGAACTAATCATTAAGATTGTTTATCATCGGCTAGACAGCTACTATCCGACCTAAGGTGACTACCAAGTGGGGAGTCATAAAAAAGGAATGAACCCAAGCTTAAAGTATTCAAGTGGAAGTGAAGCCACTGGGGGTCTTACCTTAATCCTTAGATATATTTTCGGACTCGACCAGTGCATGATGGCTAGCTTAAGAAGAAAGCTTGGGTACTCATGTATTTTTAAGCAAAGCCAGCCATCAGTGTAGCTTATTGGTCAAGCAATAAGATGCACCAAACAATGGCATCTATCAATTTGTAGTGGTCAAGCTAGGAAGAAAGCATTGGGACACACATCCTCCTAAGCAAAATTGACCATTAGGGAGACCCATTAGACAAGTAGTGTGTTGAACCTGACCAAGAGTAGCCACTAAGTGAGGGCCATTGGGGTCTTATCTCAACTTAAAGTAGCTCTAAGTGATGGAGTTATGTTTGTTTTTTTTTGTGTTTGTGTGATTTTGTGTTTGTGCAAGTAAAGGTCAGGATGTCGTTCGGGTTCTCTTACACCTATCCTAAATACATCAAGAGTTTGGTAATTGAAAATATGTTAATTTGAAGAACAATTTAGCAAAAATGAGATTTTTATTGATGGAAAATTATTTAGGATATTGTTTATGCATAATATTTCTTTAGGTAAAGCCCATTGATTGAAAGCATCAGTGTTCACTTTTATGGTTGATAAGTTGATAAGGGCCACCATGGTATGTCTTTTTTTATGGTGAAAGGGCCTTCCCAAGTAAGTTTAATTTTTCCTCCCATCTTGTGATGTGCTATAATTGGTCAACTTTAAAATTAATACAAGCTCTTAAACTCAAAAAGCTCTAGGGCAGACTAACTTGTTATGAGGTTGATCCATATTTGATTTATATAACTCGAGGTTCTGACATGTTCGTAAGTGTCTCTCCTCCAAACCTTTGAGTTATTCTAACAGTAGTTTGGCATTTTGTTTAGTTGTGATTTTACCGTCCACTACTATCTGTAATGATGGGAGCTAAACCTTTAAGGGTAGAATAGCTTCAGACCCATACACTAAGAAGAATGGGGTAGATTATGTTGGAGTTTTGTAGGTAGTACGGTAAGCCCATAAAGTTTGGACTAACTACTCATGCCACTGTCATTTATTATCATCGAGCATTTTCTTGAGTATTTGAATGAGAGTTTTGTTGAAGGCTTCCACTAATCTATTCACCCGTGGATAGTAGATGGTAGAGTGCCTCCAATTTATGTTGTGTATTTAGACAAAGTTATTGGTCTTGGTGCTCTTGAAAGTGGTAGCATTATCATATATGATTTGGTGAGGTACTCCAAATATATACACGATATGGTTCCTGAAATATTGGAGCGCGTGCTGAGCTTTGATTTCTTTGAGTAGAATCGCCTCCACCCTCTTGGAGAAATATTCTATAGCTACTAGCATGAACTAGTGACCCTTGTATAGGGAGGATCAATTGGGCCTACTATGTCGGTACCCCAACACTCGAATGGCCATGAGGCTAAAGTTGGATGTAGAATGTTACGTGGTTGGTGTAGAACTAGTCCATGTACTTGGCATTGGTGGAAGCACTTCACTATGTTCATCAATTTTTAATGACTAACCTTGGAAGAAAGTATGGGGACTCATATCTTCCTAGGTGGAACTAGTCAGGGGGATAGGCTTGATGACTAACCAACCCAAGGGGAGGATCTATAAATGTATGTGCTAGGATAGACTAGATCCTATGTTTTCATTTTCTTTTCCCATTAGTTTTGAATGGCTAACCAGGAAAAAAAGCATAGAGACTCACATCTTCCTAGATGTAATTAGACAAGGGGATAACCCTGATGGATAACCAACCTAAGGGGAGGATTTATAGATGTCTATACTAGGATATACTAGATCTTATGTTTTTGTTTTCTTCTCCCATTGGTTTTCAATGGCAAACCTAGAAAAAAAGCATCTTTCTAGGTGGATTTAAGGGGATAACCTTGATGATTAACCAACCTAAGAGGTTCCCATCAATTTTTAATGACTAACCTAGGAAGAAAGCATGAGGACTCACATCTTCCTAGGTGAAACTAGTCAAGGGGATAGCCTTGATGACTAAACAACATAAGGAGAGGATTTATAAATGTCTATACTAGGATTGACTAGATCGTTTGTTTTCATTTTCTTTTTTTTATCAATTTTCAATGGCGGCTAACTTAGGAATATAGCATGGGGACCCACATCTTCCTAGGTAGAATTAGCCAAGGGGATAGTCCTATTGACTAACCAACCTAAGGGGAGGATCTATAAATGTCTATAGTTGGAAAGACTAGATCTATGTTTTCATTTTCTTTTCCTATTAATTTTCAATGGCTAACCTAGGAAGAAAGCACATGGACTCACATCTTCCTAGGTGGAATTAGCCAAGGGGATAGTCTTGATGACTAACCAACCAGAGGGGAGGATCTATAAATTTCAATATTAGGATAGACTAGATCTTATGCTTTTGTTTTCTAGAAAGGATGTCATTATGGATACTTACTCTTGTCTAGGCTGGGGAGAGGATACTTACTATAAACTACCATACTAGAGGACTTCTGTACTAGAGAGATGGAATACCACTGTGGATACTCACCTCTACATTACCATATTATTTAAAGGGATTATTATTATTATTATTATTATTATTATTATTATTATTATTATTATTATTATTATTATTAATAATTATTATTATTATTATCTTCTATTGTAATTAATTTTTTCACAGAGGAGTCAAATTTTTTAAAGTGGATATCATTCTAGAATGGTGCTCTACTCTTAACACACATTTTTTTTAGTTTAATTTGAATTAAACAACAACACAAGAGCAAAATGAAAGTAAAATTCTATTTCTCAAGACTCATTTCCAAGTACATTCAGATGTAATACTCTTCAAATAACATCCATTAATGGAAAGCATTGGATGTTCACCATCACAATCAATTAATTGGAATGAACCACCTTCAAAAACCCTTTCCACACCAAACAACCCTTCCCATGTTGGCTCAAATTTGCTGCCAATCCTTCGATGAGCTAGAATAGGCCTTCAAAGAACCAAGACCACATCACCTAGTGGGAAGGTTCTAGGATGGACCTATTTATTATGGGCTTGAACCAATTTTGACTAGTAGAGCTCAGATCTTCTTGAGCCTGCAAGCATTTCTCTTCAAGACCTTCATGCTCTTCCAATCAAAGTTGGGCATTCCATTCCATTGTAATTTGATTATTAAGGGTGATTCTTAAAGAGGGAAACTACACTTATAGGGGAAGAACAACCTCAGCCCCATAAACTAAAGCAAAAGGCATAGACTGAGTTGGTGTCCTATAAGTGGTCCGACAGGCCCACAAAGCTTCAACCAACCTTTCATGTCACTGATGTTTATTTTCATGAAGAATTTTCTTTAGAATCCAAATAAGGGCTTTATTGAAGGCTTCAACTTACCCATTTTCTTGAGGGTCATAGATAGTACAATACCTCCAATCAATATTATATTTTTCAGCAAAATTAATTATTTTAGTTGACCTAAATGCTAGACCATCATTGAATATGATTCAACGGGGTACACCAAATCGATATACGACATGTTTCTCAAAGAAGTGGAGTACATGGTGTGCCTTTACTTCATGTCACAGAACTGCTTCAGCCCACTTTGAGAAGCAATCGATTGTAGCTAATATGAAATGGTGTCCCTTAGTAGATGTAGGATCAATGGACCTTATGATGCCTGTGCCCCAACACTCAAAGGTCCAAGAGAATAATGTACTTGACACTGATGACAATAGCATGCAACATTCATACAATCGCTAATCATCGATGACCAATAATATCCAAGTATTTTAACTTTTTAGTTTCATTTTAGGGCCAGACTAATGGGCACTACACAATTCAGCATGTATCACAGTCATAATCTTTTGAGCTTCATCTTTATCTAAGCAATGTAGCCACATATTATCAAATGACTGATGATATAATATATTATTGATTAAGGCATATGACAATGATCATTTCTTTATTTGATTTTCTAAAGATTTGTCTGATGGAAGTCTTCCTTCATATAATCTTTGAATGGCTACCTCTAATTAGCCTATTCATAGTTTTCAATGTGGGCGACCATCCCTTTAGTTTTAGTTATATTAATGTAATTTAAATCTATAGAAGATAACACCTAACTATTCTTGACTTCTACATGAATAGATTCCTCTTCTAGACAAGCAATCTCTTTATGAGCTTTGGTAGAGCACCCATAGTGGAATTGTCTCCACGTGGGACCCTATATAAAGTCACAATAGGAATTTGTTCAAGAAGTTTCATAGTGTACTTATGAGAGTTATGAAGTTTTGGATTCAAAACCTTGTAAATTCTTCCCACTTGATTGACCACTAATTAGGAATCTCCAAAGATTTTATTTCCATTATTTCTAGAATTGTTAACTCCAAACTAGTTATTAGAGCTTCATACTCAGCTTCATTATTTGTACAAGGCTCATATAAATGGTAGAAATATCGCATTATCTAGTCTTGAATACAAGGACAATTCCAGGCTTCCCTGGGATGGCAGAGTTCATGTTTTTGCTCCTCTTTGAAGATGTTGTCCATCAAAATAAAGCTCCTAGGTGGTAGTATTCTGACTCTCTAAACTCATGGCTTGTTCATCAGGAAGATCATCATTCATGGGAGAACTTTCAAGAAGTGGATGTCTTACTAAAAGTTAGCAATCAACATGTAACAAAATGAATGCTATTTCAAATTGCAGTAAAAGCATAGACCACTATGCTAGACATCTAAATAATGTTGAATGGATCATAATATTTTGCTATGGATTGATTCATGAGATTAAGTTTATTTTATGATAAAGCATGTAATGCCTTAGTTTATGGGAAGAAAAATTGAGGCCAAATAATTCATTTTCACAGGTATAAGCTTGCGGCTCAGATAGTACAATGCATTCTTTTTGCCTTCCTCATTGACTTGAGCCAACAAGGTACCAAGAGATTCCTCTAAGGCTATAGTGTATAAGATTAATAGTTTTCCAGGGATGGGAGTTGTAAGAACAGATGGAATCATAAGATATTATTTTAAGTTTTTGAAAGCATTCTGACATTTGTCATCCCAATAAAATTTTGTATCTTTTTTATCTAAAATAGCGAAGGGTTGACACTTTCTTGATAAGTTTGAAATAAACCTCCTCAGATAAGCTAGTTTCCCTTGAAAAGACCTCAGCTGAGTGAGACTCTTAGGAGGTGGCATTTCAAGGATGGCTTTAATCTTTTCTAGGTGAATTTCAAGCCCTCTATTCCTCACTATAAATATTAAGAATTTCCCTGAAGTTACTCCGAAGGCACATTTCAATGGATTCATTTTTAGATTGTAGTGGCCAAGTTTTTCAAAATAATTCTCAAGTCATAAAGATGGATTTTATTTCTTTTGATAATAAGATCATTGATGGAACACTCCACTTGATTGAATGAGGTCATCAAAAATCTGTCATAGCCCTTTGGTATGTGCCAAGCATTCTTGCGTCTGAATGACATGACTGTGAAGATCCCTATTGAGGTTCTAAATGTCATGCACTTCTCATATTCAGGGGACATCTTGATTTGGTCATAGTCAGATGAGCTATCCATGAAGGAGAATATTTCATGCGAGGAGGCTTTGTATACCATATGTTCTAGTATGGGTAATGGGAACTTATCTTTAGGACAAGCCTTGTTCAAGTCCCTGAAATTGATGCATGTATAGATTTGACCATTTTTCTTTTTCACTAGAATAATGTTAGCTAACCAAGAAGGATATTTCTCTTCTCGAATAAAGCCAGCATCAATCAATTCATTGACTTCAGTGATAACTTGTTGTTCAATGTCCAACTACATAGGTCGAGTGGTTTGCTTTATTGGAATGGCATTAGACTTGATCTCAAGCTTATGGACTGCCACATTTATTGATAGACTAGAAATTTTATCATAAGTCTAAAACATAGTCCTTAAATTCTAAGAGTATTAATTAGATCATTAGCATCTTACTCGCTTAAAAGTGAGCTTATGAATGTAGGGCGTGGATCAGCTTCCATTCTAAATTTATTTCTTAAATAAGCTAAAGTTTTGATATTCATGATGTTGACTAATGCACTCGGTCAATAAGTACTCTTGAGAGCTTAAAGTTATCCACATTGACTATTATATAGAGAGGTCGATTATGGTCAGTAGTTCCTAGTAGTAAATCATCATCAGAAGATAACCTGAAACTTTCTTAAAGTAAAGTGCTTCATCAGAGGAAGTTGTTGCTAATTAAGTAAGGCAAATTTTTTGGGTCGAGAAATGCCTTGATCAATGATTCCCTCATTTTCTTAGAGAAAATAAGGGCATCGTAGATACTCAACTTTGCAAGTAGCTTCCTAAGATAAGCGAACATTGTAATCAATCTTTAGAGGAACAGATTCTAATGTCGATGGATTATGAGTTTGATTTTCTTGTGGAAGCTTAGGAATCCGGTTATTGCCAATGATTTTTTTACCTTTGCCTTTTGGTGCCATTCAAGGCAGTAAAACTCTACCACTACAGAGATTGATGTGTGTTTTATTTCGGATGCTGAGTGGACACCACATAGATCTTATGGGGTACTTATTGAAGTGATTGGGTACAACATTAAAGAATAATGTACTATTTTGAAAGATTGAAATAATACCCTACAATGACCTAATCACCAAATAAGGACTCCTAAGGCATGATGGGTCTTTTGTACCAGAGATCTTTCCCCTATTTTACATGAAAAAATAAAGTAAGATTTATTTTATGCTGAGTTCTTTAGTTTCCTATGGAAGAAAGCTTCTAAAGTTAATTATATCTTAGGAAATGAGATTTACTAAGGATACTCTTGATTAAAGTAGTCAATCAATTATCTCAATGGATTTCAAGGTTAGACTATCAATGAATTGGGTAGTTTTAGAAAACCAAGTGGGAATGTTTGATTGGGAAAGATTTATTTTTAGAATCCAAAGGAAGATTAGTAGGGAGCACCCATGATACTAGGAAGCCTAGTTAGCACTCCAATCTATCCTGTGAGGCTTTTTATGTTTGAAAGTGAGAGTTTATTTTAATTTGAGTTAAAAATTTTATCAGAATGTTAGGGCTTATAGTCCATCAACACAAGATTATGGAAATGCCTAGAAAATGAGGATTTATGCATACAGTCGAGAGAAAATAAGCAACCTCAGATCCTAAATCTAGGGAACTTTAGCATAAGGTAGAAACATGACCTAAATCTAAGCAAAGGGGGACATAAGAATTTACCTCCATAAGAGAGGATAAACCCGTCCAACTCTTTTGGACTTATAACCCTCTGGAGTGGCTGCCAGCTAACACCTCATATGATTCAAAATCATGTAGGTCGATCATATGAAATTGCAAGATAACTAGGCTTTGTTATTTAATTAGGAAGGAGACAAGAGTCTTAAACTCACTCCATAAGAGACTAGAACATGATTGGTATGAAATCATGACTTAAGATAAAATGCAAAATTTTACAAATTTTTATATCATTTTGACACAATATTTTGGACAAATTCTTAAGTCAATTATGCCAAAATGCATGATGAAATTGAGTTGTTGACAAATCAAAAAGAGAGAGGGAGATCTCCATCATGAGGTGGTGTTCTCACAGGTTAAGCATTCCTTAAAGTGCAAGAATGGAGACCCTCATAATTTCAAGAGTGAAACAAAATGGTATGCATGATGTTAAACATTCAACATTAAGCTAAATGGTTGCTAAATCTTTTAATTATCTTGATTATATCCTAGATTTAGATGAAGTTGAAAGTTGTATTAAAATTTTGTTATGAATTGTTAATTGGGTAGAAAAAATAATTTTACCCTAAGAGCCCACCGCATCCAGGCCACACATTTAAACATCAAATTTTAAGAAACTATGGAAGAAGATGTAATTTCTATTACACAATCTAAACACAATAATAATTATGTATAGACTATCGTAAAATAATAAAAGGCTGGTGTGGCCTAGAATAGATAAAATTAGGTAGCCAAACTATACTCGTATACAACCCGGATTGCAAAAGAATATTATAATTGAAATTAAATTAGATGTTATGGGGGTCTTCATTCATTGCTTTTTCTTCTTCTTCCTTCTTTCTTCTTTCTTCTTGATTTGGTTATGCTCCAAAGCTTTATAGGGTCTTCCAAGACTATGCCTTTTAGCCACTACTCATCCTAATCCCCATAGCATTAATCCAAATTTTATTGCAAAATTACATTTTTTTGGAAAGGTAAAATCTAACTACACCTGTAAAATAGATGTTAGCTAAACAAACATACAAATCCAAGCAGTTACATCTCACAATTTGGACTTAGCACCCTACATATGGGTAAGTCCACTGTCTTAATCATGGATTATACTTAAGGCCATAATAAACTTATAAATAGAAGCATTTAATATTTATTTTAGCAGCCCCATTAGCATAATCCCTTGTATAAAACAACATTAGACTTACAATAACCTAACATCCAGTCTATGAACCACAATCCTAACATCTAGTCTAAAATAATACATCATAAAATAAAACACATCATCATTATATACACCATCACAACTTAGGCTTAGTGTGGTATGTCTTAACCGCTTTAGAATTTCAATTGGCTAAGGTTTGGAATTATTCAAGTTGAACATGATGGGATTGTTTCATTTCAAGTTATTTAAGAGATTGGTAGATTTAATTTGTATCTTTGCTTTGTCTCATTTGATACTCACTTAGCATATAATTGTTGTAAAGAGAAGGAAGAGGTTTAACCTCCTTCATCCCTACCCTAAGTAATTTTCTAAAGCATGTTGTTATGATTTGGTTCCTTTTAGTCGATTTATTAAATGTTTTATTGATCTTAGATTTGGATTAACCTTAAAGGATCTTATTCAAACATGAAAGGCTTCTTAAGATTAATGGAATTGAATCACTATCACATGGAGGATGTTGTATTATTCTTTTTCATCATCAATATCATACATATGATTTAAGACTTAATATACCTATACATGGAACATATTTTGGCATACTTAAATGATTGTTAATGCATATTTTTAGGTAGAAAAGAGGAATTCCATTCCTTGGCTAAATACACACACATGTATTAAAGTTTTAAGCAAGTAATGCCATTGTTTAAGCTAGAAAAGTGAGATAATCAATGACCTCCATGGGGCTACTTAAAGCCTCATTTTCTCGGGATGTCAGACTATATACTTGCTATTCATAAATACATATGAATGAATACACAACCAAAGAAATGAAAGCCATGCAAAAGATTTTATTTTAGTAAATCATTTACACATGTAAAGTAAAGTTCTATCCAAATTCTAGTACGAGTATATGCATGAAATCAAATAAGTATGTGCCTTTATTAACCAGGAAGTGAGATAATCAATGACCTCTATGGGTCTACTTAAAGTCTCATATTTCGAGATGTCAAGACTATATACTTATTATCATTCAAACATATGTAAACCCATACATGAATCATGAAGATAAAATAATACATTAACTTGTTTAAGCTATAAACACATGCAAGCCATATAGAATATTCATAGCTAATCACCACTCTAAATCTTCATTATCAATTTATAACTTTTAAAATAGCTTTTAAAATTTATTACTAATAATAGCCACACATATAATAGGATTAAGCCAACACATGCAACTTACACATAAATAAATTCCATTGATTCCTTTATTTTTGAAAACACGAATGCCTAATATGCAATGGCATACAACATTTACAATGATTGAAAAGGAATAATTAAACATAGCCACAAAATACATTCAATCAAATTAATTCCTAAGGACAATCAAGTTAAATAAAAGCATTTAAAGAAAACTAAAGCTTCTTATACAAATTGGTTTTGGATTTGAATTATTAAACTCAAAGAGGAGAAGTGATGTTTTCTATTTTTACCCCCTCCCATATTGGTAATTTAGTGTGTTTAAAGAGAAGTAATTAAGTGAATTTTATGAGTTAGTTAAGAATCATTAAGCAATTGATTTAATTACCCTTTCCTATGCTTCTTTCAATTAATTAACCACTTATTCATGAGTCTCAAGTGATATGCAAATGTGAAATTAAAATTGCAATGCTCCTAAAGGACCTAATGCAATAGGCTCATGCTTAAGTGTTAATTAGATTAAGGAAATAACTAAGCTAAGTACTCTTAAATATTTTCCCACACCCATGGGTTAATCATAATTTCCTTAAAGGTCTTTACATTATTGAACACATAAAGAGGAGCCCATGAATTGAATGTTAATTATCTGAAGTAATTATCATTTCAATTTGATTAGTTTTCATTATTATTTGCTTAATTAATTCCTAAATTAATCCATGTATTAATTAACCCTCTTTATGAAATGGATTTGAGAAAATAATTAGGAAAGAGGTCCTAATCACCTCCCTTCCTCATTTCATTAATCAATAATAAATGATCATTAATTATTATAATTTTACTATTTTACATTTTAATAAATTTTAAATTACTTAAGAAGGTAATTAAGGTTTGAATTTCAAATTCTCCTAATTACCTACCAATAAATCCCATAAAAAATTATGGGAAGTAGATGACATCCCATGAAATCAATATTTCAAATTTTAGATCAATTGACTAGGTAATTAGGGCTTAATTATGATAATTAAGAAGACCTTCAAACCTTAATTAGGCTCTATTCACTATTCAAAACTTAATGAAATTATTTTTATTAAAATATCCTCTATTTACCCATCCCAAAATGGGTTTACTCATATTTTTATGAATGTTCTATAATTAGTTATAATTTTTTTTTAAGTTTTGAGTGATTAATTACATTTTAAACCCTAATCAATCCCTAATCCTGTTGGTGCCACACGGGAGCCGATTTCACAATGCTTTCCACATGGAACCATGGGATTGGACACTTAAACGATTTGATGCAGCATGTTGAGTCAGCGAAGGAAAACACGCTTTCGTCCTCGTCGTCCGATCTTATATGAGATGGTGGGGATTAATCCTACATATTTAATAGAAATTAAATTTCTAATCAGATTAATGATGACCACGGTTCCATTCATGTGGAACGGATAGTGGATGATTTTTCATCCCCCGAGCTATGAAGGATGAACACCGTATATCCTCTTCCTCTTGATTTGAGCTCAATGGAGCTTGTGAGGCATCATGATTGACTCCTGAAGCTTCAAGGAAGAGATCTAAGGGGATCCTATGATTGAAATCGCGAAATGATAAAACTTTACAAAACACCAACTCTTATTAGATTTTCTATGGTTCATCTTTTCCTCGCTAGAGCTAAGATCGGTGGTCCAATGACTGAGGTAGCTTCATCTTGAAGAAATGAAGCCATGTTGAGAAGCCTGAGACTTGCCTCCTCCCCGGTGGCTCTATGGCCCAAGCGCAGTCAAAAATGTCACCGAAGTTGGTCTAGGGATTATCTCCGGTGCTCGAATCGATCGGGGATCAATTTTTTTTTTGCCTCGTCAATGCTTGATTTGAATTTGAATTTGGTGGAGTTTAGGTGGACTTGGAAGGAGTGGAGGCTTCTCTCTGGGTTTGATCTCTGGGAAGGCTGGAAGGGGGAACTGGAAGGCTCTAAGAAGGCTCATCTTGACTCTCTAAAGCTCTCGATGTGTTTGAAATGAGATTGGGGGAGTTTACTCTCCTCCCTGATCGATCGAATGGCTTGGATGGATTCAGCTTTTGGTAGGCATCCAACATAGGCCGAGAATGGTAAGAAGGTGCTGAGGTGGTGCGCCTTGAATGGCTGAAGGTGAGGAGTGGGCTAGCAAGGGCTGAAGTGGAGTGTACCACCTCCTCCAAGTGTTCTAATGGGAGAGTTTAGGTTAGATCACCTCCAATTATCTCATGGCTAACCCAAGCAGCTTTGGGTTAGGTGAGCCAGTGGTCCTCATGTCCTATTTGAGCTTAGGGTGGCTGCCAATGGGAGTAGAGTGGGTTTGACCATCCAAATGGAGATTTTGTTTCATTTGGAGGGGTTAACCCAATGGGTTTTAGGCTAATTCAAGTTTGAAATAGGTTGGATTTGATTTGGCTAACCCATGGTGACCCAAGGATGGGTCATGTTTGGTTGGGTTTGGAGTTAGTTTGGTTAGGTTTGGCTCAATTTGACCCATGTAGGTCAAATTGGGTGAAGTTGGGTTAGGTTAACCAATTGGTGAAATTGGGTCAAACCAAGGGTTTGGTTAAGTTTAAATGATGATTTGGGATGTTTAGGTGCAACTGGTTTAATTGGATTTGAATTTAGCTTATATGAGTTCATGTGGTCAAATGGGCTAAGTTGACCAATTTGGTCAAATTGGCCAAATTGACTTGAGTTAGGGGTTGGTTTAGAATCAATTTATGATTTTAAGGTGATTGTAGGTGTTAATTTCAATTAATTTTGATTTGGGAATGATTTAGATCAATTTGATCATTTAGGTCTATTTGTGCTAAATGGGTCAATTGGGTTGATTTAGTCAGATTAGGTTCAATCAAAGGCTTGATCATGTTCAATAATCAATTCATGATTCTTTGGAAGCATTAGTTTCAATTGATTTGGATTAGATTGAGGTTTGGCCCAATTTGGCCTTTAAGTCAAATTGGGTCAACTTGGGTCAATTGAGTTTGGTTTGATCCATTATGTGGTTGAATCATATTCAAGGGTCAATTTATGATTAATTGATGACATTGATTTCTATCAATTGGATTTAAAATGAGTTTGGTTCAATTTGGTTCATATGGGCTAATTGGCAACTTGGGTTAGTAATCTAATTAGCTTGGTTTGACCCAATTGATTGCAATTGGACAATCAAGGGTGATCAATAATCATTGTAGAAAAGATTGAATTGGTTGGTTAAATCCAATTTGGGTTGGATTGGAGTTTGGATCAAACGAGTCTTTTAGGTCACTTTGGATCAAGTGAGCCAAATTGGTCTACTCCTTCTGAGCTCAGAATGAGATTGATCTTTCAAAAAGGGTAAACATGATGCTTCTTCTTGAAGACTAGAAGCTTTACTTAGAAGTTTCTTGAAAGTCTTAATTGTGAATCCTTTTAGTAGGAAGGCCAAAAGGGATGTTATTCTTTGTTGGTTCACATTTTATGAGTTTCTCCATCTAAAATATAATTGACAGACTCATTGATAGTTTTGAACTAAATCCCTAACTATGATGTGGTGTTGTGCACATACAAATCTTTTAATAAATAGGTTTTTTAATTTAGTGAACGTCTGGAGAGATCCATTTAGTAGTTCAACATACCAATCGAATGCTACCCCAGACAAACTACTAACAAATTATTTAAATAATAAGGAGTTGCTTCCCCCAGCATTATAACAATTAGCTCTAAAGTGTGCTAAATACTGTCGGGGATTGCCCGTCCAAGAAAAGACTTTGAAAGATGGGGGCACAAATCCCTTAGGATAAGTCACCACATCAATTCTTGGTAGGTCTCATTCAAAACCAATGTAGCCCTAATGGGCCTTTTAACTAACTATTTGTTCTATTAGGTGCTTTAAATATTTTTTGGTGCATGATACTCTCTATTATTTTTAATCATGAATATATTCTTCCGCATATGATGCTACTTTTCTCCCTTCAACCATCTAGGTTGATCTACCTCGCCTTGATTTTGCTGTGGGATAGGTGATTAGCTTTGTAAGGCTAACATTATGGCCACCATTTTCTCCATCCTTGTGTTGACTTCACTTTTGGAGTGAGGATTCAATCTTCCCATGTTAGACCTAGAAGTCTATGATCCTTTCTAATTCCCTTTTGATATGAAGTGGTATGACTCTACCATTTCAAATTTAATTTCAAGAATTTCCTTTTTTATATGAAATGAGGGTATGTTTAACTCTATCCTTAATGGGTCAATAGACCTCATGATGTTGGTTATCCAACTCTCAAAAGGGTCTAGAGATAAAGGCTTAGACAAATGATAAGAACACTTTATCATTCTTTTTTTTTGAGGTTATGAAAATTAATCCAATCCCTACCTCCCTTGGGATAAATGATTTCAGTTCTTTATTTCTCTTTGATGATGTTGTATCATCAAAACATAATTCCCAAGTGGCATTAAGTTCACCTTCTAATGTCATGATCTATTCATTTAGAAGATTTTTGACCTCACTTTTAGAGTGAGGACTCATCCTTCCCATCTTAGACATATGATTCTTCTAAGCACTAAGATCTTCCTAGTCATTGGATACTTCTAGTGATTAAGGGAACACTAAACCCAAGCCTAGAGACTTATGAAGGCATGCCTTAATCTTAGGTTATTCCTTAGGACAAATAGGTTCTACCTACCCTATAGACTAAACCAAAACTCATGCTTGTCCACTCATTCAAAATGGACCTCAATCCAACACAATCAACCCCAAATTGTTTCTTGTCCAAGCCCCAAGCCAAATTAACTTAGCCCTTAACCTAAGTTAATTCTATCATCATCCTATGGATCCAATCCAAAGCCTATTCAATTGAAACCAAATCCAATTGATTTTCACAAAAATATTCCAACCTTTCAATACTTCATTTCAAACTCCTTCAATACAAATAAATCAAACCAATTCAATCAAATGAATCCAATTAACCCAAGCTATCCTATTTGACCTAGAAGGTCCAAATGAGTCGAAGTCCAATCAAACCCAAATCAATTGCAATTAAATCCATCAATCAACTCAAAATCTATCATTGAACTCTTCTTAACACCCAATTTAATCCAATTTAACCTAATCAACCCATTTGGTCTACTTGACCCAAAATGGCCTAAATGGCCAAATTGATTCAAACTTCAATCCAACCTAAATTGTATTGAATCAACCCATCCAATCTCCTCTATGATGATTGTTCATCATCCTTGATTATCCAATTGCAAATAATTGGATCAAACCAAGCAATTTGATCATTTGATGAAGTTGACCCAATTAACCCATATGGACCAAAATGAATCAAACCTCATTACAACCTCAATTGGTTAAAACCAATGATTCCTATCAACCATAAATTGATCATTGAACATTACTCAACCGCCAAATGGAATCAAATCAAGCCAACTTAGGATCTTAACCCAAGTTGACCCGATTTGACCTAAAGGGCTAAATTGGGCCAAATCTCATTCCTAACCAAATTGATTGAAACTAATACCTCTAATCAACTATAATTTGACTATTGAACATAATTCAACATCCAATTGCATCCAATTTGGTCAAACCAACCTAATTGACCCATTTAGATGAAATTGACCAAAAGGAATTAATTGAACCAAACCCATACCAACCAAATTAATTCAAACCAACACCTATAATCATTCTAAAATGATCAATTGGACTTAAACCAACCCTCCACCCAAGCTAATTTGGTCAAATTGACATAATTGGTTAACTTAGCCCATTTGACCCATATGAGTCAAATCTAAATCAACTTCAAATTAAACCAAACTAATGGAAATAATACATTTCAAATCATCAATCGAACTTAATTAAGCCACCAATTTGACCATTTGACGGTTAATCCTAACTCAATTGAATCCCATTTGATCCATATGGGTAAAATTGAGCCAAACTCATTCAAACTAAGTCCAAAGCCAATCGCGCTTGACATGGCTCATCCCTAGGTCTCACCAAATAAACTCAACCCATGGCGAACTTGGTTAGGGTCAAAACCCATGAACCAATCTACCCAAATGAGACAAAATCCCCATTTGGATGGTCTTACCTACTCACCAACCTATGACAGTCACCCTTAGCTCATTTTAGACAATAAGACCACTGACCCAACCTGACCCAAGGCTGTAGGGTCCCGCCTTGGGACATGAGAGGGTGAGCTTACCCTTAGCCCAACATTAGTTCACTTAGAGGAGGAAGTACACCCCATGCCAGCCCTTGTAGTTGTCTCAGCCTCTCAAGACCCTCCACCTCAGCAATCCACTGCCATCTCCAGCTACCTACCCCGACTAGATGACCGCAAAAGGCTAAGCCAATCTCAGCCCTTGGTTCACTTGGGGAGGAGAGTTTACTCCCCATACATTCAAATTACAACAGAGCTTCCCTAGGTTAGTCCCAAAGCTTTCCTCGATCACCTAGTGCAACCCATCATCGGTGAGACCAAACTCCATTAGAAATTGAGAGACCCGTTCATCCAACCTCACCTAAACTCCACCAAACTTCAAATAACTCTTTCCACACCTTCCCCAAGCTCTGACGAGTCAAAATGAATTGATTCGATCACCGAAGACCACTCCAAGACTAACTCTGGTGAGCTTAGAGACAATGTTTGGTCCATAGAGATGTTAGCGGGGAGGTAGCTCAATATCTTCTTAACATAACTTTGTTTCTTCAAGATGAAGCTACCTCAATCAATGGACCACCAGTCTTGAGCTCCAACGAGGTGAATTCTGGCAAACCATAGAAAATCTCCTAGGTGTTGGTTCTTTGTGAAGAAATTTGTGATTGCATGCGATTTCCACCATAGAATCCTCTTAGATATTCTCCCCACACATTTTGGAGTCGATCCTGGCATCCTTGGAGCTTCGATGAGCTCAGATCAAGTGGCGGAAGGCAGACGGTGTCCGTCTTTTAGTGTTCGGGGGATGATAAATCATTGGTTGTCCATTCCGCATGATTAGAATGGACGGCCATAATGTAATCCATTATATTTTTCAATTTAATATAATAGGATCATGGGATTAATCTCCATCTTTCTAGATGACTGGGGAAAAAATTTCTACCGACTCAAGCCATGAGGGACATTTTAAGTAGCTAATCCCATGTCTCCATGTAGAAAGCATAGCCATGTTGACTCCCACGTAGTGCTGATGGGTTAAGGGATTAATTAGGTGTTAAAAATGTTATTAGCAAAAACTTCAAAAATTCACAACTAATTGTAAAAAAATTCAAAAAATATGAGTAAACCCATTTTTGGAAAGAGTAAAGAAAATTTAATAAAAATAAAATCCATATAGTTTAATTAATGAATAGTTCTTAATTAGGGTTTGAAGTTTAGTTTAATTATCTTAATTAAGGCTGAATTATTTGGCCACTTAATCCCAAATTTTGTAGGTTAATTTCATAGGATGTCCTTTGCCTCCCATAATTTTCTTAGGATTTATTAGTTATGTAATTTGGAGAATTTAAAATTTCAATCTTAATTACCCTCCTTAATCAATTTAAAGATAATTAAAATTGTTAAATAGTAAAAGTTAAGTAATTAATGATGGTTAATCACTATAAATAGTGAGAATAATGAGGAAAAATAATTAAGGCCTCTTTTCTAGTTATTTTTCTAAGTGTGTTTCCATTTGAGGACTAATTAATGCATATGGTAATTAAGGAATAATTATGTAAATTAATGGATAAATTAATTCAAATTAAAATGATAATTGATTTAGATAATTTAAATTGAATTCATGGGTTCCTCTTTATGTATTTAATAACATAAGAAACCTTAAGGAACATATGGTTAACCCATGGGTGTGGGAAGACCATATAAGTACTTAATTAGATCCTTCTTTAATCTAATTAACCTTTAAGCATGAGCCTCATTGCATTAGGTCTTTTAAGTGCATTGCAAATTTTAATTGCTCATTAGCATATCATTGGAGGCTTATGATTAAGTGGTTAATTAAGTTAAAGAGGCATAGGAAAGGGAAAATAAATGAATTGGTTAATGATTTGAACTTAATCAATCCATAAAATCCACTTAATTACTTTTACTTAAACACATTAAGCCACTAATGTGGGATGGGGAAAAATAACAAATATTATCTCTCCTATTTAAGTTTAATAATTCAAATCCAAAATTAAACTCCATAATAACTTTGGTTGATCTTAAATAGTTTTATTTAACTTAATTATCCATAGGAATTAATGTGATTGAATGTATTATGTGGCAATGTTCAATTATTTCCTTTCAATCATTATAAATTTGTATGTTATTTAATATCATTCATCCATGTTTTTAAATAAAATAATCAACTGAATTTAATATTCTGTAAGTTAGATGTGTTGGGTCAATCCTATTATATGTGTGGCTATTATCACTAATAAATTTCTAAATTTCTTTTCAAAATTATAAATTAATGATGAAAATTTAAATTGATGATGGCTATGAATATTATATATGACTTACATTTGTTTGTAGCTTAAACATGTTAAAGTATTATTTTATTTTCATGATTCATGTGCATGTTTACATATGTTTGAATGTTAGTAAGTAATTGTCTGAACATCTCAGGAATATGAGACTTGAAGTATCCCAAGGTGGTCTTAGATTACCCTACTTCCCTAGTTTATACAATGGCATGTACTTACTTAATTTCATTCACATGTTTTCATACATTAGAATTTGGATAATGCTTTACTTTACATGAATAAATAAATTTGCTAACATATAGTATTTTGCATGATTTTCATTCTCATGGTTGTGTATACATTCATATGTATTTAAGATAGAAAGTATATAGTCTAGACATCCTGGGAATACGAGGCTTTAAGTATCCCTAAGGAGGTCTTAGATTACCTCACTTCCCTGGTTTAACAATGGCACGTAATTGCTTAAATCTTTAATACATGTGTATGTGTACTTAGCTAAAGAATGGAATCCCTCTTTTCTACCAAAAATATATGCATTCACAATCTTCTAAGTGTGCTAAAAATACATCGCATGTATGGGTATGTTAAGTTCAAAACCACATGCATGATATTGATGATGAAAAGGGAAAAGGAATGATTTAACATTATCCATGTGATAGTAATTCAATCTCATTAATCTTAATTTGCCTTTCATATTTGAATACGATTCTTTAAGATTAACCCAAATTTAGGATTAATAAAATATTTGATAAATCATTCACAAAAGAAAAAACCAAGAATCATAATAACATGCCTTTAGAAAATAACTCAGGGTAGGGATGAAGAGGGTCAAACCTCTTTCCTCTCTTTCTAACAATTATATGGTATGTAAATATCAAATGGAACAATAGAAAATACAAATTAAATTTAATCAATCCTCTTAATCACTTGAGGTGAAACCACTCCTCATGTTTAACTTAAATAATTTCAAACCTTAGAGAATTATAATACTAAAGCTTAGCTAAGACATACTACAATAAGCCTTAGCACACACATTAGAATACTAAGTCACAACTTCTAGCTCTAAGTTAGGATAATGTATGTTGTGATGTTGTGTTTTTATTTTATGATGTAATATTTTAGATTAAATGTTAGGATTATTTATGCGTAGACTGGATGTCAGGCCACATTAGCCTAATATTATTTTTTGCAGGGGATTATGCTAAAGGGGCTGCTGAAATGATAAATGGATATGAATATTTTTGCTTGAAGGTTGCTTATTCCTCTTTGCATAATCCACATTAGGATATGTGGGCTTGGTTACTCATGTGCAGGGTGCTAAGTCCAAACTTATGGAACATAAATTGCTTGGGTTTGTATGGCTATTTAACTAACTTCTATTTTATAAGTGTAGTTAGATTTTACTTTCCAAAAATATATAATTTTGCAATAAGAATTAGGATTAGTGCTATGGGATTTAAGATGAGTAGTGGCTAGAAGGCAAAGTCTTGGGAGGCCCTATAAACCTTGGAGCAAAACTAATTCGAAAGAAGGAAAGAAAAGATGAAGAATGAAGACCCCCATAAAATTTATTCAATTGTAATTATAATATTCTTTTGTAATCCGAGTTATATAAGGGTAGAGCTTGGCTACTAATTTTCTCTTTTCTGGGGTGTACGGCGGTACCCGGTCGCACCAGCCTCTTACTCTTTTATGAAAATCTATGAAATGTTTGATTGTTGTGTTTATCTTGCGTAATAGAAATGTCATGCCTTTCATAAGTTTCTTAAGCTTGATGTTTGAATGTATGGCCTGGATGCAATAGGCTCTTTAAGATAAAATTAATTTTTTTACCCCCATTAAAAACTCATAACTAAATTTTAAAATAACTCATAACCTCACTTTAAAGAATACATTATAATCAAGATAATTAAAAGATTTAGAAACCCCTTGACTGAATGATGTATGTTATAATATCATGCATATCATCTTATTTCATTTTTGAATAGGAGGGCCTCCACTCTTGCATGATAGGGAAATGTTTGACCTATGAGGCATCCCTTGTAGTGAAAAACACCTCCTTTCACTAGCCAACAATCTAATTTCATTGTGCATTTAGGCATAATTATCCTAAGACTTTGTCCAAATGAACGTGTTAAAAATGATATAAAAATTTGTAAAATTCTGCATTTAGTCTAAGTCATGCCCTCATGCCAGTCCTGATCTAGTCTCTTAGGGAGTGAGTTTAGGACTCTAGTCTCATTCCTAATAAAATAATAGCCTAACTATCTTGCATATATATAAGACCGACTTACATGGTTTTGAATCATAGTAGATGTTACCTGGTAGCCACTCTAGGTGATTGTAAGTCCAAAAGAGTCAGGATGGGTTTATCCTCTCTCATGGAGGTAAACCACTATGTCCCATTTTGCTTAGATTTAGGTCGTGCTTTTGGCTTGTGCTAAAGCATCCTTGATTTATGATCTCAGGCTTCTTATTTTCTTTGGGCTACAAGTATAAGTCCTTACCTCTTAGGTATTTCCACAATCTTATGTTGATTGACTATAAGCCCTAGTATTCTAATAAAATTTTAACTTAAATAAAAATAAACTATATCTTTCAAACATATAAAGTCTCATCGTAGGATAGATTAGAATGCTTACTAGGCTTCATAATATCGTGAGTGCTCCCTACTTATCTTCCGCTGGGATCCAAAATAAGTCTTCTAAATTGAACCTTCCCACTTGATTTCAAAAATGCCAAATCCTTTGATAATCTAACTTTGAAGTCTTTTGAGATATTTATTGGCTTTTCTTAGAAAATTCCTATTGTAATTAACTATGAGAGCTTACTTTCATAGAGAACTAAAGAACCAGTCATAAAATAAATCTTGCTTTACTTTTCAGGTAAAGTAGAGGAAAGATCTCTGGTATATACGAAGACCCATCTACCTTAGGAGTCTTTATTAGGTGATTAGGTCCATTGTAGGGTGATATTTCTATCTTCAAAGATGGTGCATCATACCTCAATGTCGTACCCGTTAACTTCAATAAATACCCCCTAAGATTTGTGTGGTGTCCACAATGACCCTAAATGAAAACACCACAAAGACCATAATTTAGAAGAGAACCCTTGGGTATATGATCTACTACTAGAAAGTTAGGTATGACTTATACTTTTTACAGCACAAAGAAATTGCAATAAAATCTTTGACCAACATGCTAGACATCAAGATAATGTCAAGAGGGTCATACGATATTACAATGAATTCGCCTTAGATTCACTTTGCATGAAAGCATATAATGCCTTAATTTTTATGAGAAAATTAAGCCTTTTTTTGTTAATTTAAACTAATAATGTTCCAAGTGATTTATGTATCAATTTACTAGAGATATAATTTTGATATTATTACTTTGAGAGTTAAAAATATCACCATTAAGACCCACTCTTAGAGTCATGGTTTTCTTAGAAGGATTGAGATCTTCATTTATTTTGAGGATTTGTCATTAAAATTAATTAAGGTCATTTATAAAATATCAACCATTCAATGGGAGAAGACTCCTATTAAGGAAGTTGATTTAAATTTATTAAGTTTAAATTTCATTCATTTCAACTTTATCACGAGAATTAGAATTCTCCTTTGTTGTCCCTCTCATTTCTTTTATTGATTAGGAGCAAAAGTGAGATTTTATAATATCATGTCATTTTTCTTTTGACTCTCTCCTAAACTCTTAATAATTCAGAGTTTCTAGAGTCTAAAAAAGTGTTACCTCCAAGTCCCTCCCTAGAATTTTCCAATGAGCTTGAACAACTAATTTTCTAAAATTCTAATGGTTGTATGGAGATGAATTAAGATTAATTGATTTGTATTTATGTAAATTTCCATCTATAAGGGTAGAAGGCTCACATTTAATTTTTTAATCGACCTCTGCCTAAGGTCAATAAAGTATTCTTTTGGGATGATTTTCATATTTATCCCTCTTTTTAATTTTCTTTTGAGTTAGTTCTTCTTTAGAATGCAATTCAAGCTTTAATCAAAGTGGTAAGGGGCCATTGGTAAGACTATGCCCACATCCTTTGATTTGATTTTCTTAAGATTTGAAGGAAATCCTTCATTTCAATATACATCCTTAGGTGAATGTCACATTGGAATGTATTAGAACAAATGGATTCAATTTAAGGACATTGTCTTGATTTTATTTAGGTTTTGTACAAAGCAAAACTAAAAATCAAGGACAAATTTAACTTTGAGATTTACATATAATTTTTTTATTTGAATTTAAAATGATTTTCAAAAGTTCTTTTCCATAATGGAATGATATCAAAATCTTGACCAAACATAGTCTAATAGAAATGACTTACTTTTCATTTGTTTCATTTTAAAGGGGTTTGGTTCTAGGACCCAGTCATTTAACTATGGCAAATAAAGAGTTCTAGAACTTCAACTCATGATGTTGGATGAGCACAAGCAAGGATGAAATGGAGAGACATTCAACAAAAGAAATATAATCATGACTTTAGTGGCATAAGTACATGGCTAATGTATATAAATAATATCTTATTTGTAAAGATAGAGAGAGGAACTATTCCCTAGTGGAGTCGCCAGAAAATATCTCTGTGAAGAAAATTTGTGACACCACATAGAATTTAAGAATTTCTTATTTGGATGATCAAATACGTTATTTAGGAGTAAACATATTATCTCAAAAGATAAACATGTTATACTATAATGGATTCAATCATTTAATAAAAGACACCTAAGGCTAATGGGTCTTTCATGTACTAGAGAGTTTTCCCCTGAACTCATGGGAAGTAGAGCAAGGTTTATTTTAAATTAAGTTCATGGTTCCCTATAAGGCCAAGCCCCTATAGTTAAGAACATCATAAGAAGAAGGGTCACTTCCTAAGAATACTCTCGATTAAAGAAGTAAGGTATTATTTCTAAGGATTTATGGGCTGGTTTTTAAAGGAATGATATTTGAAATTTCAATTGGGAATGATCCAAAGTAGAAAGAGTTTTTTCAGAAGGCCAAGTGGGATAAAGTAAGAAATGCTTGCTGATATTGGGATGCCTAGTAGGCATTTCAACTATCCAATCATTGGACTATAAATTTTGGAATTTAATTTAGATTTTGAGTTGACATTTTTTTTTAGAAATCTAGGACTTATATTCTAGTAGCACAAGATTGCAGAAATACTTAGGGTTGAAGACTTACTTAAACAAGGATGTTTCAAAACCTAAGTCTATAAGTTCTTCTGATGTAAGTCAAAAGCTCGACCTAATTCCATTTTGGGAATTATCAAGCATTCCTCTCACTTGAATGAACAGACTTATCCCTGACACTTATGGACTTACATCTTGCCTAGAAAGGCAGCCAACTAACACCACATAAGCATATTTTAAATCCATGATGCTAAGTCTTATGTATGCAAGATGGCTAGACTATTGTCTTTTAGGAAATAATCTAAGAATCTAGACTCACTCCCTTATCCTTAAGATCATGTAGGGTATGAAATGCACTAACTAATGCACATTTTTAAATTTTATATGTTTTCACTGATGATTCATTTAAGGTCTTGGTTATGCATTTTTATGCATAAATGACATGTAATTAGAAATTGTTATGGGCCAAATTAATAAAATAAAACATACTTTATGAAGAAGGTGATCATCATCAAAGGTCAGATGCCCCTTATGTGCAGTGAGTGAAGTGCCCAATTCAAGAGTTGAGAGCAATATGATAGTATGATTTTAAAATGCTAATTATTTCTAATTAATTTTAAGTTATTCCTTCGGTTTTAATTTATGTGAAGTTTCAAGTTTCTTTACTTTTATGTTTGAGTGGATTAGATTTAATTGGGTAGAAAATTTAATTTTCCCTAAGAGCATACGTCCAGGCATTCATCACAGTAAGCACAACACATAAAGAAATCTGGAAAAGTAGGTTGATTGTATTGCATACCCAAATTAATCATGCCAATTTAATTTAAAGAAATGCCAATGTGGCTGGGTTTCATTGCACACCCCCAAAAAAATAGCAAACGGGTAGTTGAGCTCTACCTTTATATAACCCAACCTAGATCTACAAGTTCAGATCTATGGGTTTTCTTTCTAGGATCATCTCTTTCTTCAAGGACCTCCATTAAGCTTCACAGGAGACCACTACAATCATCTGATGGTAGGGCCAGTTCTTGCTAATCTTAGACCCCATAGATCTTAACCTAATTTTAAGCTCAAATTTATATTTTAAATTTAAAAATAAATCTTAAGCCCTGCAGAACAAATGTTAGAAAAATACAAATAGCACAAAATAATTATATTTTACAAACATACATGCTTAGCTTTAGTTGCTTGTGAAGCCCACCTTTCTTATTGGGCTATGCTTAAAGTCTTAAGCATACCTACATGAAAATAACAATTTTAATTTATTTATGATAGTAGCCCCCTATAGAAGACAATGTTAATTTTAAAAAGAACATTCTATTATCCAGTCTAATAGACAAACAATCCTAGACATACAATCAAAAATAATACACCATAAAGACATGAAAAGCACATTGCAACACAATGTAGAGTATCACAAATTGACCTAACCTAAGCTCAGAGTCCATGACGTAATGATCTAATGTGTAAAGGGAATAGACTTGTGTGGCAAGACTTTGTTAGCCTTTTAGTTCAAGTTTCAATTTGGATTTTAGAAGTTTGACTTTTACCTTTGGATGGTTAAAATACAAATGATTTAATGATTTGTTTTCATTTTCAAGTTCACCTTTTATATTAAAGTGAAGTTCAGGTCTTCAATAATGAAGAGTAGAATAGTTTCCACTTTAGGTGGAACCCATTCTATTCAACATCCTAAACTATAATAGAATGAATCCTTCATCCTAAGATGAAGATTCATTCCAAAGGCCTAACTAAGATCCTTAAGTATCTTAAAATCCTTTTATATTCAGTTAAATGATTTAGGTTTTGTGTTGAGTTTGGATTAAAGTTTAATGTTATGTCTTTAGAATTCAATTCTTTAATTCATTCCTTTGATTTGGTTAATCTTCTTGATTTATTTTTTTTAATTTGATTTGAATTAATTTAACATTTATTTCGTTAATATTTAGGTTAAATTATGTTTATGTTTATTAAATTATGTTTTATTTTTATTGAAATCATGTTCATTTAGTTTGAATTATGTTAACCTAAGACACTTAGGTTAATGTTTTAATCTATTCTTAATTTACATTGATTGTGGATTAAGATTTCATTAATTGTTTGATTATGAATTTGTTAGCCTTATGGCTTAATTAATATTCATTATTCTTTTTATTAAACCTTAAGTATGTAAGTGATCAAGTTCTTTGATTTAAAATGTTGGAGAATTGTTTTGATGTTGATGAAGATTATTATAAGTTACTTTATGAATTTTTTAATTTATTATTTAATTTATATTGACTTAGAGATTTAGAAATCAATAATTTCCAATTCAAAGGTCAATTGGTTTTATGGTAGTGGGGATCCTTGCAAATTTCATATTTCCAAAGTTTCAATTTAATCAGATGCATGATTAGGGTGTAATTAAGGTTTTTATTATTTCATTAAAACTTAAATTAAGCCTAATTTATTGAGGATTAGTTGAGGGTTTTATTTTTATTATTTTGATTCCTCTCTAAAAGATGCTTCTATATAGGGTTTGTTCAAAATGGAAACTTGGTTGATTTATTATGATTTTCCTAAGTTTTGGTTAATTATTTGAATTAATTTAATTAATTACCAAATTAGGCTATTTTGTGATTTATTAAGTTTCAGTGGGTTTCATTGGTGTATTTAAGTTTATTAATGTTTATTATGTTGATTTGAAGTGATTTGATCAATTTTCATGATTTATTTCATTTAATATTAATTTATTTCATTAAAATTAAAATTTAGAGTTTGAAATTTAATATCTCGTGCATTACTTAGCAATAATTCGTGAAAAGTTTTTCTAAGGTTCATTTTAACCTTAATTTTAGTTCCCTAAAATTTCATTTTAATTGGATTAATAGTTTATGATTAATTTAAGTTTGATTAATTTTATTTAAAGTCAAATTAAGCCATAATTACCCAAAAGTAATTGGGGATTTTGGGTTTAATGGATTTTACTCATTGAGATGAATTTATATAGGCCTTATTTACATTTTTTGGATTTATATTTTGATTTACTATGATTTTTTTGAAGTTTTTGATAGTTTATAATGATTTTTTAATTATTTAAAAGGAGAATTATAATTGTAAATGGTGGTGTCGACGTGGCGTTGTTTCCACGTGGTGTGGCGCATTGACCCACAAAGAATCCACGCAGTGGCCATGCCAAATGCGGCGCCATGTGGGACTGATCTTGATCATCCGATCAAACCTAATTTGATCCATAGTTTCCTATAGGGTTTAAATGAGATTGTGTGGCTATATCTGGTCATATGTTCCAAGTAGAAGGAAAGGATGGTGAAGATCATTCCCCATTCATCTTCGGTGAGAAACAGATGCCATATGTCAAATATGACATATTTATGGCGATTTGAGGCCAATTTTGACGTGATTTTGATTGCAAAATGATCAAGAATTAATTTATGATCCATATAGTTTAATCCTCATGGGAATCAAATTCCGTTCACAAAGACCAAACATAGATGTTATAGAGGTCAATTGTGAGGCATACCTCATCGACGGTGATCCCCAATGGATGCTATGCTCCAAGCACCTTTCCTGATGAGACGAAGCCGTGGATGTGATTTGGTGGCTTGCCTACCAAATGCCTTGGATACAAACTTGTGGCCATTTTTCATTGGGTTTGACTATTCTCTATCTAGCCAACCGATGATTTGATTGAGGTTGCCTCGATCTAGAACATGTTGGGATGTTAAATTTGAGGTGAAACACTCCCCCTCTTATTTTTTGCTATTAGAAGCTAAATAATTACCCATCCGCTTTAGCCAAACTCTAGCTTATCGAAGGTGAGAGGTTGGGGGAATACTCCAATTCTCCTTCTCTTCATCTTGTGGATGATTTGGGATGAAAGATGGAGAGAAGAGGATTTCTCTCCTCTCTTTTCGTACATGGCTGAGAACCATGCATGTGAGCTTCTAAGTGGCTAGATTCCAGCCATCGGCGAGAGGAGGCTCGGCCAGAGGGTGAATTTTATCTCTCTTGGCCTTTTGAGTGAGTTGGGATAAAAAATTTGAGGGGAGGAAGTCATTTCCTCCTCTTTCCTGAATTGGCTGAGAGATTCCTCTTCATGGTTTTCTCCCTTGCTCTCTCTTGCTCTTTCTTGCTTAATCATGAGGAAGAAGTCAATTCCCCCTTTGCTTGAGAGCTGACCACTTGATTTCAAACCTTGGAACCATCCTCCAAAAGGTGGTCAAAGATTACTTGGATAAAATCTAAGGGATTTTGGATGAAGGGAGGAGGAAGAATCCACCAAGCATCTTTACTTGGTGAATACCTCAACTCATCTCCCCTTTGACTTCACTTATGGATTTTGTCATCACCACCACAACACTTAGGCTAGTGTATGGTTTCCCAAATCAAACCCAATGGGAGTTTGAGGTTGAATCAAAATCCATTTGAATTGGATTGGACATTTGAACCCAATTTAAGCCATTTGGATTCAAAGTGTTTTGATTTTGTTTATTTTGATTTAATTCATTTAGTTTCAGGTTCAATTTTATTTAATTGATGATTTATTATATTTTAATTTAATTAATTTCTTTAGGTTTGAATTAATTTTAGATTTCAATTCATTTTAACCCATTTAGGCTTAAATGAGTTAAGCATGATTTCAATTGGGTTCCAATGACCCATTTAACTAAATTGAATTTTGTTTGGATTCCAATCATGCTTGATCATGTGTGAGATGATTTGGAGTGGCTAATTTTATTTGATTTCAATTTGAACCCATTTGACCCAAAGTGTGTTAATGGGTTAAGTTTGGGTTCATTGCATCAAATGACCAATTTGACCAAATTAGACCAATGATGGATTGTATTATGTTTGATTATCATTTCTAAATGATTTTGAATAACTAAATTGAGTTGATTTCAAATTGTTTTGGGTTTGAACCAATAGGACTGATTTAGGTTCATTTAGACTACATGGTCTAATTAACGTATGTAATGCCTAAATCAATTTAAATTTCTTGAGATTAAAATTAAATATGTTTATTTTATCTTTTAGATCATTTGGAATGATTTCATTTGGTCAAATTTTGGCAGGTTGCCTTTGACTTGGTGGGACCCACATTAAACCCATGTCAATTCATTTTGATTTTGATTTATATTTGGATTCATACATTTGATTTAATTTGAATTCATTTGATTTATTTAAATTTTTTTTATTTAATTCAAGTTTAGAATTTGGGTTGAGTCTACCTAAGCCTATTAGGCTAATCAAACCTAAGGAAGGTGCACTATGTCACCAGGTATAGTGTCCTAATTGGAGGCTCTTAATATAGATTAGGTATCCTAATTATTAATTTTAGAATTTATGTTAACATCTTCCAAAAATGAGGTGAATATCTAGTTCAAGATTTAAGTCTCTTAATACAACTTAGTAAATGGAGAATTGTTCAAGAGATCAATCATTTACTAAAATTAAGGTGCATCGAGAAAGTGAATAAGGGAAAGTGCTCAAAAAGGTATATTCAAGAGAATGGTGAGTCATTCCTAAGGAAGAACACTTACCTATTAAATTCTTAAGAAGGAATACATCAAGTTGAATCTTAGAAAGATATCAAGGATTTCACTAAATGTGCAATCAGTGTTAAGTTTGCACCCATGCAACTATTGCCATCATAGAAATTAAGGTCAATCATTAGCTCTTGAACATTCATCATTTAGGAAATAGATCTTATCAACCCCTTACCACTTTCCAAAAGTCAATAAAAATTAATTTTTGTTATAATTGATTATTTTACCAAGTGGATGGATGCCAAAGCACTCACCAAAACCACCATCAAGAAAATAACAAAAACAATTTTATGGATTAACATCATTTGCAAGCATGGCCTTCCTATGACTATTATCATAGATAACGAGCTTCAATTTAATAAATATTTAAGGAATTCTACATTTCCTAAAGAATTTATCTTAAATTTACCTCCATCCAACAATCACAAATGAATGGTTAAGCTAAGACTATTAATATGCACAAGTTAAATCTCTTTGAAAGGAAATTTAAAGGTGTCAAGACTAAGTGGGTTAAGATGCTACTCACCCTACCTTGAGCCTTCAAAACAACATCATCCTTGGTAACTAAACAAATGTCATTCACCTAATCACATGGAGCAAAAGCCTTACTACTTATTGAGTATGAACTATATAGCGACAGAGCTATGATAATGAAAAATCTCTTTTAGCAAACCATGAAGATGACACTCTACTTATTGATAGAAGAACAATAGACATAAGCACCTTTATGATAGAAAGTGATGAGGATAAGGATGATAAACATTATAAGATTTGACTTGATGACTTGGTACTCAAAAAGGTCAATGCTATAGCTTGTCAGAATACACTTGGTAAGCTCAATTCAACCTTATATAGACAACACCTAGGTGAGACTAAATTTCTATCAACTTTAGACACACTTAAGAGAGATTGTCCTAAGAAAGTTGAATGCATATAACTTGAAGAAATTTTATCCCTATGGGAAGTAACAATCTTTTTGTACTTGTAATTTCTTTTTTAATAAAGTTTAATTACTTTTCTTTGGCATTTGAATGCATTTTTTCTCAAAAAAAAATCATAGAATAAAATTAATAAGAAATAAACATAATTCGTTGAGCCATTTTTTAACTTGTAAATAAGGGACTACGAGATTTGTATACTAGCCCACATTACTCATAAACTTGTCCCATATATTATGCTGAGGAAATTCACTATGAAGTGACTAAGAAACTCCAAAATCCTAGAAAGTTTACCAAATTCATGGAAAATGGGTTAGAAATGTAAGGAAATTAACTCAAAGGTTGATTAAGTTTTAGCCCAAGAATACAGTTGATGAAACTATTCACTAAAGGTAAGCAAAGGTCCCCAAGAAAAAGGCATGCATTAGAGCAGAAGCCTCTAAGTGAAGGAAAGTTCAAGTATATTATAAATTATCCTTACTCACCTTGACCTACTGAAAGGCTTAATTCATTGAAAAACAAAATGTAAAGTACCAAGCATGGAAACTAAAAACCTTCATGAAAACCTATAAGTTGAGTGATGAGGACAACTAAGTTCAATTGACTAACTTGCTTATATGATGAGGTATACATTATGAGTCATTTGTTTATTGAGTCTTGGTGAAAGTGCAATCATAATGACAACCATAAATGAATTAAGTCAACCCTTTCTATGACAAGCTCTATTGAGTCATGCTAGTCATTCCATCAGTGAGTCTAAATAAACTTCTTCCACCCACACAAGGGTTGGCGAGGCATTATGAAGTATGAGTTACCTAAATTTGTCTATCTTCCATGCATCCAAGCATCATGTAAGACATCACAAACTATGAGTTATCTAAAGTCTCTTACATATTCCATGTTGTGAGTTACCTAAACTTGCCCATTACTTTTAAGTGCCCAAATGTTCATGTGATAAATATTGAACTAAGATCCAAATAGTCCAAATCCATGAGCATCTTTTACACACCCTAGTGTTTTGTGATGCATCAAGGATAATTCTTCCAAGTTATCTACTTGGTCATTTGATAACTATGATATAACAACATAAGAGTGGGACAAATGGGTATGGAACTTATAAATATAAGCATTAATTGGTGGCCAGTTATCTTGATAACAAACTTAACATGCAAACCTATCATCAAAACCTATTACTGCTGTAATATTTCAAAATAAAAAAGAGAGAATATAGCCATAGAAGAGCTAATAGTGAAAATTATCTATTATTAATTTCAAAAGTTACATGTGTTGAGTACATATGATTTTCAAAAAGTTCAAAAGATATACAATTCAACTTCTTCTCACATTCAAGTACAAAATAAAGCAATGACGTTGTCAAAGTTAAAGAGTTTGCTAATGGGTTGGTCGTGCTTAACCAATTTTGGTCAACAAAATTCACACCAACTAGAAAGTTTGACCTTAACAACTCCTAATACTATTTTGTCTCAAAATAGTTGGCCCATAACTACCTCTTTCTCTTTAACTCCTCTTTTGTTTGACGAAGTTCATCATCATGATGGATGAGCTCATTAACCAACTTTTTTTCCCCTAGCCTTTGAGTTAAACCAATGCTTAGTACCCTTTTCCTTATTCTTTGTTAGAGATGGTTAGTCACCACATGCATGTTAAATTCTTTAAAGAGTACCTCATAGATGGAATTATGCTTCTCTCTCAAAGTTTCCAAATCTCCATGCCTTCTACTGTACTTGTCGAAAGGTTGTAAGATGACTGCAAGCACATTACTTGCATACATGAATGGAAAATATTATTTCCTTTGAGGGATGGAGTCAATGCATCTTGTGGTATTTTAATTTGGAGTCATAGGGACACTCACACATATCTTAGGGGATATTTATTGAAGTGATCGGGTGCGACATTGAGGTATGATATACTATCTCGAAAGATAGAAACATCATTAGATAATGTACCTAAACACCTAATAAGGACTCATAAGGCATATGGATCTACGTATATACCAGAGATCTTTCCCCTACTTTACATAGATAAGTAAATCAGGGTTTATTTTATGTTAGGTTCTTTAGTTCCCTATAGAAGCAAGCTTCCATAATTAATTACATTTTAGGAAATGGAAATTTCTTAAGAATACTCTCGATTAAAGTAGTTAATAAGCATCTCCAAAGATTTCAAGGCTAGATTATCAAAGAATTGGTTGTTATTAGAAATCAAATGGGATTGTTCAAATATAAATACTTCTTCACATGTTTTCAAAGAAGAATAAGTAAGAAGCACCCATGATACTAGGAAGCCTAATGAGTGCTTCAATATACCCTTTAGTGAGATTTTATATTTTTGAAAGAGATAATTTACTTTTATTTAAGTTGGAATCTTATTAAAATTCAAGGACTTGTTGTCCTACAACACAAGATTGTGGAAATGCCTAAGAAGTGAGGACTTATACTCATAGCAAAAGAGAAATGAGTTAGCTTAAAACCTAAATCTAGAGTGCTTTAGTGCAGACTCAGAGCTTGACCTAACTCTACTGGGAGAAAATAGGATATAGTGGATCACCACCATAAGAAAGGATGAACACATCCCAACTCTCCTAGACTTACAACCATCTATAGTGGTAGCTAACACCTACTATGAATTTAAACCATGTAGGTCAGTTTATATCGATGCAAGATAGTTAGGCTATTATTTAATTAGAAAGAAAACTTAGACTCCTAAACTCACTTCCTAAGAGACTAGATAATGTTTGGTATGCAAACTTGACTTAGACTAATGTTGAAATTTTATAAATTTTGAAAATCATTTGACACATTTATTTTTAGACCAAGGCTTAAATTAAGTTATGGGCTAAATCAACTATAAGAGGTGTTCTCCATTACAAGAGATAGATCTCAAAGGTCAAGCATATCCCCTATCATCCAAGAGTGGAGATCCTCTCTATTCAAGAGTGACACAATATGATATGCATGTTATTTTAGCATACAATCATTCAACTAAGGGGTTGCTAAATCCATTTATTATCTTGATTAAAAGCCTAAGCTTTAAAATGAAATTGTGAGTTACATTAAAATTTAATTATGACTTACTTAGTGAGGGTATCAAATTTAATTTTATTCTAAAGAGCCTACCACATCCAAGCTGCAAATCAAATCATCAAACTTATAGAAACTTAAGAAAAGCATGCCATTTCTATTACACAATCTAAACATAATTACCAAACACTTAAATTTCATAAAAAATAAGAGGCTGATGCAGCTGAGTACTTTTGTACACCTCAAAAAAGAGAACAAGTTATGTAGTCAATCTCTACCCTTACACAACCCTAATTATAATTGAATGTTACAATTAAAATAAATGATATGGGGGTCTTCAATCTTTATTCACCTTTCTTTTCTTTAGATATATTTGCTCCAGACTTCATTGAGCCTCCCAGGTCTTTTCCTTTTAGCCCCTACTCATCCTAAACCCCATAGCACTAATCCTAATCCTATTACAAAAAGTACATATTTATGAAAAATAAGATCTAACTACACTTGCAAAATAGACATCAGCTAAACAAATATAGAGGCCAAGTAGTTATATTTCACATATTTGGACTTAGCACCCTACACTTAATTGGATCATGCTTAGAGGCATAAGTAGCGCCTACAAGCAACAATATTTATATTCATTTATTATTACAATGGCCCCTTTAGCATAATCCTCTGCAAAAGACATCATTAACCTACTAACAACCGAACATCGAGTCTATGCATAAACAATCCTAACATCCAGTCTAAAATATTACATCATAAAATAAAACACATCACCATAATATACATCAACCTAATTTAATACTAGAATCAGTGACTTAGCATTCTAATGTGTGTGCCAAGGCTTAGTGTGGTATGTCTTGGTTAAGCTTTGAAAGCATGGTTTTCTAAAGTTTTAGAATTATTTAAATTAATCATTAAGGATGGTTTCACTTTAAGTCTTTTAGTAGCTTAATTATTTTTTTTTAACTTACATGTTTTCATTTCATTCAATACTTAGTCATCCAACTATTATAAAGAGAAGAAATAGGTTTAACCCCCTTCATCCCTATCCTAAGTTATTTTCTAATGGCAAATTATTATAGCTTTAGTTTTATTAATGAACCACTAATAAAATATTTTTTATTTAGCCTAAGTTTGCATTAGTTTTAAGGAATCCTATATAAACATGAAGGGAATTTGGGATTAATGAAAATAAGTCACCATCATATGAGTAATATTTCACTACTTCCTTTCATTATCGAAAACATTCACTTTCTTTCATTTTTAATCCTCTTAATAATTGATTTAATACATACATATACATGCAATATATTCAACTTTTTGCACACTTAGTAAATGTTAATGCATGAATTTGATAAAAAAGATATCTCATCTCATAGCTAAGTATTTGAAAATATGTACTAGAAATTTGAGCAAGCACATGTCATATTAAACTAGGGAAGTGGGATTATCTAGGACCTCCTTGGGACTTGAACCTCATGTTCTTGGGATGTCCAAACTATATATTTTCTAATTCAAACACATGTAAACATATACATAAGCATAAAAACAAAACCATGCAAAGGCTATATAAAATCCTTTATTTATATAAAGTTTAATGGCATAAAGAGAAAAGTTTTACCCTATATTCTGGCATATTTATACACATAAATGAAATCAAGTAAGTACGTGCCATTGTTAAACCAGGGAAGTGAGATTATTTAAGGACCTCCTTGGGGCTACTTAAAGCCTCATGTTCTTGGATGTCTATACTATATACTTATAATTCAAATACATGTAAACATATACATAAAACATAAAGATAAAATAATCCATTACCATCTTTAAATTAAAACTAAATGGAAACTTCATTAAGTATTTACAATAAACATTAATTTAAATTTCACACTATTTGATTCATTATTAACTAATAATTTTAAAAAAAAAAGAGATTTATTAGTGATAATAACCACACCATATAATAACATTTATCCAACTCTTGCAACTAAAATACAATTATATTCTTTTAAAATTTCTTTTTTAAACATGAACACATGAAATAAATGGCATGCATATTTATAATAATTGAAAGGAAGTAATTAAATTTTACCACATAACATACTCAGTTTCATTGAATCCTAAGGATAATCGAGCTAAATAAACATTCCTTAACATTAACCAAAGCTTTTATAAGATTTAATTTTGATGTTTAAGTTATTAAAATATAAAGAGGAGAAATGATACTTAGGATTCACACCATCCCATGTTGGTTATTTGACATGTTTAAGGAAAGAAATTAAATATGTTTTATGAGTTGATTAAGTTCAAGACATTAAAAAAATTATTTTGATTACCCTTCCCCAGGCTTCTTTAATTTAATTAAGCACTTGATCATGATCCTTGAATGATATGCTTTGGGAAAATAAAATCAGCAATGCACCTAAAGGAGTCTAATGTAATTAAGATCTTGCTTAAGAGTTAATTAAATTAAAGGAGAGAAATATTTAAGTTAAATACTCTTATGATTTCCACACCAATGAGATAATCATAATTTCTTTAATGCCTTTATGCTATTAAACACAATAAGGGATTAATGAGTTGCACTCGAGTTATTTAAATCCATTTCAATTTTTATTTTTATTTTTATTTAGTCATTAATTTTTCCTTAATTATTAAACATATTAATTAAACCCTCTTAAGGGAATACACTTAGAAAAACATTTAGTAATGGATCCTAATTAATTCCCTCATCATCCCACTATTTACATTAATTAATTAATACTAATTGCTTAATTTTTGTTGTTCATTAATTTTAATAAATATTTAATTAATTAAAAAGGTTAATTAGGGTTAAAAATTTAAAATATTCAAGCCACATGGCAAATAATTCTAGAAAATTATGAGAGAGGGACATCCCATAGAATCATCCCACCAAATTTAAACTTAATTAGCCAAGTAATTTAGCCTTAATTAAGTAATTAGCCCAAGCTTCAAACTTTAATTAAACACTCTTCATTAGGTATTAATTAAGAATTTTATTTTTGTTAAATTCTCCTCTATCTAAGCTTTCTAAAATGGGTTTATTTGTATTTTAAATTTTTTTAATAATTAGTTATGATTTTTTTAAAGTTTTGTCTATTTAATTATATTTTTAAACCTTACTTAATCCTTTTATGCTGTTGGCGCACATGGACGTTGACACAGTAGCACTTTCCATGATGTCATGGTATTGGCTACTTAAATCGTCTGACGTGACAATTGACTCAGCGGCGATGGATGCGGTTTCATCTCAGTCTCATCGATCTTGGATGGGATGATCAAGATTAATCTCTTGATTTTGAAGGGATTAAATTGAGATTTCAATGCAATTAATCATGACTGTCCATTCTAATCATGATGAATGGATGGCCAATGATCCGCTGTCCTGCGAGCACCGGAAGATGGACATTGTCTTGCTTCTGTCACTCGATCTGAGCTCACCAAAGCTTGTTTGATGGTGAAAATAACTCCAAAATGATCAAGGGGAAAATCTAGGAAACCTATGGTGAAAATTGCACAAATATAAAAATTATTTTACAAAACAAACATTTAGAGGCTAAAACTATGGTTGATGGATTTTTCCTGCTGGAGCTAAGACTGGCGGTCCACCAATATGGGTAGCTTCGTCTTGAATAGATGAAGTCCTATTGAGAAGATCTTGAGCTGCCTCCCTGACCAATCAATATGTGGACCAAATGCCACTGCAAAGCTCATCGGAGTTGGTGTATGAACACCTTCTAGTGGTCAAATACTTGAAAAATGATTCATTTTGATTTACTAGAGTGAGGTGAAGGTGTGGGAAGAGTTAATTTTATTTTGGTGTAGGTTTGGAGAGTTTGGAAGAATGGAGCACTCAGGTTTGATCAAAAAGTCTAGTATGCAGTATGGTGCATGAAAGCTTAGGAGAGAGTGTGGGACTATGCAAAATGCTCTATGGAACCTCTTTAGTGAGTTTAAATGAATGGGGAGGAGTATACTCTCCTCCCCAACTGAACTAGTGGTTGGGATTGGTTTAGCCTTAGGTAGTTATCCAGCCAGGGTAGGTGGCCGGTCGTGGTAGGGGACTGCATAGGTGGAAGAGTATGAGAGGCTGAAAGAGTGTAATGGGCTGCTATGAGGTGTACACTCCTCCTTAGGTGGACCAATTGTTGCCCATGGGTGAACTCACCCTCTCTTCGCCAAAGGCTGAACCCAACAACCTTGGGTTAGGTTGGGTCAGTGGCCCTTTGTACAAGAAGAGCCAAAGGTGGCTTTCAAGGGGTGGGGAGATGGAGAACTTATCAAAATGAAGATTTTGTCCCATTTGGAGGGCTTAGTTCAATGGGTTGACCAAAAGGCTCAACATGGGTTGGGCCCACTTGGGTAGGCCCATTATGACCCAAAGATGAGTCATGTCAAGTTTGTTGGGTTAGGTTTGCTTTGGCTCAATTTGATTCATGTAGGTCAAATGGGCTAACTTAGGCTAAGTTGACCATTTTGACCAATTGGGTTAAAGTGAAGATTTGGGTAAGTTTAATTGGTCATTTGGAATAGTGAGTGCAATTAGTTTGATATAATTTGATTTGGATTTGGTTAATATGGTTCAATTTGGGTCAAATGGGTCATGTTGACCAATTTGACCAAATTGGCCAAATTGGCTTGGGCAAGGGTTAAGTTTTTGTTCAATTGATCATTGGTGATTGATTAATAGAGTTGATTTGAATTGATTTGGATTAGGGAATGATTTGGTTCAATTTGACATTTTAGATTAAATTGGGTTAAGTGGGTCAATTGGGTTCAATTGAAGGTTAGATCATGTTCAATATTCAATTGGTGATTACTTGGAAGCATTGGTTTCAATCAATTTGGTCTACGATTTGATTTGGTTCAATTTGACCCTTTGGGTCAAATTAGGTCAACTTGAATCAAAGGGCCAAATTGGCTTGATTAGATTCAATTGATTGCAGTGGAGTGTTCAATAGTGACCTATAATCATCAATGAAGTGATTAGATGGCTTGGTTTGATCCAATGAGAGTTTGATTGGAGTTTAGCAATTAGCCTTTTAGGTCAATTTGGGTCAAGTGACTCGGTAAAGTCAACTTGGACCGATTGGAGTTATGGATGGTTGGGATGTGCTCAATGATAAATTTAAAATTGATTAGTGGCTTTAATTGTAATTGATTTAGGCTTGATTGGGTTTTGGCTCATTTGAATCTTTTTGGGTAAAATATGCTAACTTGGGTTGATCAAATTCACTTGGTTTGATTGTAAGTGTTGGAGTAGTTTGAAATGATGTATTAAATAAATAGAGTGATTGAGAATATCAAATTGGATTTAGTTTGCTTGAATAGGTTTGAATGGAGTTATAGGATTATGGTGGGTTAACTTGGGTTAAGCCCAACTTAATTTCGCTTGGAGCTTGGATTGGGAAAACCAAATTCCATTAGTATTAATTAAATAAATTTGAGTTGGTTTAGTTCCAATTTCATGAGCTTAAGTTTTGATGAGTTTATGGGCATGAGTCTTAGTTTAGGCCTTATGATAGGTGAAACCTATTTGTGTTAAGGCAAACTTTAGGCTTAGGGTTATGCCCTATAAGTCTCTAGGCTTAGGTTTAGTGTTCTTTTAATCACTATAAGTGTCCTAGCACTAAGGAAGTCTAATTATCTAGAAGGCTCATAGGTCTTAGATGGGAGGGATCAATCCACTCCAAATGTGAGGTCAGACATCTATTAATTTTACATAAATAAAAGAGATCATCAAACTTAAAGTTCTTGCTTAGATGATTTGAGCATTATTAGTTTCCTCGCACCTTGTAAGATAATCGACCTTAGTGACTTAGGCCTTCTGCTTATCATGCACCTTCTTCTTCTTAGTAGAAGTTTAAGGAACTCTAGCTATAGCAGAGTTTGCCAGTCTCTTCACGATAGAAATTTTGGTCTTTAGAGGAAACTTGGTCATAACATTCATCACAATCTTAGTTTCACTTGGTGAATCCAAAAAAGACTCACCTTAAAATGTGAATACCTCAAAAACATTGAGATTACTTATGGAAATGTCTTTTCTTACACACAAATAACCAATATCATATATTAAAACTTCAACATGAATAGTGAAAATAAGTACTTATCATAAATGACTACATAATTCTTGTCTACTCTAAGGAAGTGAAGTATTGCTGTTCATATACCCCCTTGGCATCTTTAGAGCTACTTATTTTGATGGGTTCTCCTTTGCTACCACTATTTTATCTTTCCAAAAGGGAACCGGCTTTGTCATCACTGACCAACCAATCAAGCATTTGACAAACATGAACTTGGAAGGTAATCACTCACTTTGTTCGCTAAACCATATATTCTCAATTGGATTGTCGAGAATTGTATAGTCCCATCCTATTCACCATTGGCTATGAATACATGGAAAAATAAGTTCAAGCTACATGAGATTTGTGGCATGAAGAAGGAAAATATATTCACTATCAAATTCAACAATATTTGAGCCAAGATAATTACATAAATGTTTATGATCTTGATGAACTTGGCACATAAAGGAAATTAGAGGCCAAAGCAAAAATGGTCAAAAGAACACTAATCATCAAATTAGAAGTGTTGATCCTCTCATCCTTGTTGCACCACTCACTCTAAAAAAAAAATTAAAATATGTTATTATAGCAATATACAAGGAGCACCATATCATCATCTCAAGAAAGGTAGAAGATTTAAAGAGTTTGCTCTTGAGAAAATTCAAAGCACATTTGCTCATCAGTGCCATCATCAAATTTAAATGGAAGGAGAATACTCACACCTACAAATCAAATTTCACTATCCTAACAAGAAAATTATTGCAGTGAATAAATCGATTACCACGTATTATTTGATGAGTAATTCCTTAATTCTTGAAGCAATAACACATCAACAATTAATGGTGAAATATTGCACCATCATCATGAAATCTTACCAAATCAATGTGTCGATATTTATGACAAGACATCGGATATCATATTCGGCATAAAGCTAAAATTGACTTGATAAAAGAGCATAATTATATAATCAATGAAAATAAAATTGGTCCACACAGTATTTATATGAATTACTTTAAAAATGAAAACATTTTATTTTACTTTTTTAATATTTATGGCATACTCATCATTAAAGACCTACATTTTAAGGCTAAGTGTACATTTATTATTATGTTAATCGTTACAAAGAAGGATTTTTTGCCAATGTTGTTCACTCGGTGTTTTTTTATTCACCACTAGAAATATTATTTAAAAATTTATATAAGTAAAGGATATAGTAGTCACTAAGAAGTGATGAATCCCTCATTCAAAAGATAACCCAAAACACATGGGCTGTAAATAAAGAATTAGGCCAACCTAGTCAACCCGTCATGATAGTAGGCAACGACTAGCTCAACACACATCTCCTTACCTTCCTTTCACAGAGAATAGAACTTAGAGACCAATGTAGTTGTTGAGATCACACCTTGCTCAAGAAGATTTACTATTTTAAACAAACAACACATACTCAGTTAGCTAGGCTTTATAACATGCAAACATCATCCTTGTAGTAGCCTTATAATCTTCCTTCACATGCTCACCATAAAAGTTATGAGCCTAAGAAGGAAGACCATACTTGAACTCACCTAGATCCTCCAAAGATGGAGAACTCACACCAAAATTGGGGAAGAGGAATAGCAAAATGCTTCCTTCCCTAATGAGGTCTCTTCGCTAATAAGGAAGAAAGGCACTAAGAGCATAGGAAATAAAAATAACATCGTGAGGAGAAATAGCTTAAAGATTAGCCATGGGAATAGTTTCCTCTAGTGAAACCACCCTAAAGAATAAGAAACAATCAAATCGACTAACTCAAAAATATTCATAAATGACACTATGATAAGGTGACTCATCAAAGGTGATCCCTCAAGATTAAGAAGCCACAATGAGATCAAGTGTGTCTCTCACTCATTCAAAGCTCAACCCAACAATTCATTGATGATACAATGGAAGTCGAGTTCACAAGGAAAATAACTTGCTAATCTTCCATAAATAAAGGCTTTTATTATCGGTTCACCTTTTGATGTGCTTAGTGGCCAACCACTCATCTCAAATGTGTAGAAGCTCATTATTCTAACTTAAAAGGTAAAAATTTTAATTATTCATCTCCTTCTATGAACAAATAATAATATAATGAGTATCACCACCTACACAAAGTAAGTCAGCTCCCAATGAGAGTGGGATATCTCCCTCCTCTACATGACCAAGTGATATAATTTATGTGGTGTCTAAAAATATTAGAGAACACCTTGTAGATTTTAAGGGTACTTATTTAAATGATCTACTATGACATCAAGAATAGTAATGACATTAAGGAATTATATTCTACCATGAAAGATAGAGATATTCACCCTATGGTGGTTTAGATCATTCAATAAGATCTCTTATGGTTGTACTAGAGATTTTTTTCTTGCCTTATATGGATTAAGTAAGATTGATTTATTTTAAGTTAGGTTATATATTCCCAAGGGTAAGTCCCCATGGTTAATTACTTCTTAGAAGATATAAATCTCTTAAGAAAACTCTTAATTAAAGTAGTCGAGTAACATCTTTATGCATTCCAAACTTTAAATCAATGATTGTTAATTAGAAATCAAATGGCAGAACTTGGGTTGGAATAGTTCTTAATGGATTCTAAAGAAAGAAAACTAGGAAGTGCTTTGATACTAGGAAGCCAAGTAAGCTATTTAGTCTATCTTATGATTTCGCTTTGCATTTTTAAGATTGAGATTTATTTTTAATTCTTTAAAATAATATTTTGTCAGAATGCTAGGCTTTATATCCTAGTAATATAAGATTATGGAAATGCTTAAGAGATAAGAATTTACACCCAGTAAAGGAGAAAGAGGCAAATTTGAATCCTAAAATTAAATGTGCTTCAGCATAAGCAAGAAGCTCAACCAAATCTAATGAGAGATGCTTGATATATTAGTTCACTCTCATTGAAGAGTGAACCTACCTGACTCTTCTTGACTTACAAATAGCTTGGATGGTCCTGAGTCTCATGTAAATGGAAGGTAGCTAGGCTATTATTTATTAAGGAATAACTTAAGATCCTAACTCACTTCTTAGGATTCTAAGGTCATGATTGATATGAAAATGTTCCTGGCTAATGCAACTAAAATGACATCTTTTATAGATTTTAGACTTTCAAATTTGACTCATAATTGGTTATTTTAGTATGGCTACTTGCATGATGAAATTAAATTATGGGCTAAATCAATGATAAAAGTGTTCATCACTCAAGGGTGGTTACCCATAATGCTCAGACTCTCCCCCTTATCATGGAATGAGTAAAGATCTTCCATATTAAAGAAAAGAATATCAAGATGATGTATGATTACACATTCATCACAAACTTAGGTATTTCTAAATATTTTAGTTATTAATCCTAAGCTTTAGAATGAGGCTATGAGTTATATTAATTTTGTTCAAATTGATTTTAAGTTGAGTAGAAAATTTAAGTCCTAAAGAGCCTATTGAATCCTGACCACATACAATAATAAATCACACTTTAAGAAACTTAGAAAAAATCATGTAATTCATATTGCATAATCAAAGTAAATACACTAATCAAGCAAATTAAATTTGAAAGAATAGAAAGGTTGGTGCAGCTGGGTTCCATTGTACACCCTAGAAAAAATAAGAAAATGGGTAGTTGAGGTAATACAGGTCAGCTTAGAACTAAACATCACAACAAATAACCTAATAGAGGTTATCATCTTCATCTCCAAGTATTATACACTCCATGCTTCACAAAATCTCCCAAGTTAAAGTCTTCTTGCCATTGCTCAATCTAAACATGATGGTTTTAACCTAGTTCTAGTTACACATTATGTTTTAAAATTTAAAATAAAGTCCTAAATACACTTACAAAATAGAATTAGCTAGTACATACATACACATCAAAATAATTATATTTCCATCCAGTGGGGTTTAGTACTAGCCAGTGTCCAGGCCCACTTATCCTAATGGGCCATGCTTTGGGACTTAAAAATTAACGACAAGCAAACCATGTTAGTTTTAATTTTGTTATAGTGGTCTCTTAATTAAGAATAGTCTCCTATAAAATATAATATTAGTCCAATTAATATCATCCTAACATCCAATATAGAAGCATACATCCTAACATCTAGTTTATAACATTAAATCACAAAATATAAAATCAATCCACAAAAAAGCACTATCCTAACTTAATTTTAATATTAGTGGATCTATTATTCTAAAGTGTATGCAAAGGCTAGTATGGTATGGCAGAGCTAAGCTTTAATGTTTTAATGGCACTATGTGATCAAGGATTTCATTTATTAGTGAGGATGATTATAACTCACATGATTAATAATTTAAGTATAGATTTTATGTTATAGATTTATTTTTGAGTCAAGTAATGTTTAATGTTTTTTGAAAGTATGAAAAGTTATGGATTTCATTTGAGGTGAGACCCATTCTTTTGGAACACCCTACTCTTAAAACAATTTTGAAGTGGTAGATTTTATGGCTTTTAATCATCTTAATAAAATGTTGAGTTATTTTTTATTAACTTCTAAGTTTGAACTAATTCCACATGGTATCATGATCATGTGAAAGACATCTTAGGATTAAGGACATGAGCTATGATTTGTGTTATGATACTTAACCAATTTTCTTTATCACTTTAATATATTCTTTATAAGCATCATTTTTATTACTTTGTAATTTTAAGAAATTATTTGATTTGATTTAATAATTTTTTTAAATAAATAATCTATGACTTCATGGATGAAATATTCCACTCATGTATGTGTGCAAGTACATGTTCTATCTTAATGTGGATTAAAGATTTAGATAAATAACACATATATAAATTTATATTTATATATGAAGAAGCATGTGTATTTTTTGTATTACAAGAATTCATCATTTCCAATATATACATACATATAAACTTTGGCATTTACAAGTATGTGTCATTATTGAAATATAAATGTGAGTTGAAAACATCCTTTGGACTAGTAGCTTGTGACCTCTGGTGTTGAGACAATATCCCATAAATCCTCTTTAAGCATTAAGTGATTTAACAGTCAAATAAATGTTCTTTAAGATTTAATGATTAATTGTTATAAGTAAAGCCCAAAAAACCCCAAAAATGTATGAAGTCAAAAATATTAGCCCAAAATAAAAGAAAACTCATGGAGATGTAAAATAGAAAGCAAAATCAATAATAAAAATTTCAAGTCATTTAGGATTATATTTTGTGACTAATTAAATAATTAGAGGAAAAAATATAATTGGGCAATTACTTTTGAAATAGTTAAAACTAATTAGAGATTTTAATATTATTGGATTTCTCTCTATTAACTGAGTATATAGATGGTTTATTTACAATTATTAGAGATTTGTATAATTAGATATGAAACTTTTAAGTCCTATAGCAATTAATAATTTATTTAATTAATAAAAGGCTCCCTTAATGATTATTTTGAGAATTAATTAAGACGAGAGGTCATAATAGGTTTCTTTAATCATCATTATTTCATTTTAACATGTTTAAGCATTCATAAGTGATTTCTCTAATTTTTAAAATTAATTAATTTAATAAGTAGCCCAAAATGGTTAATTAGGGTTTGAAAATTCCTATCTCCTATTACACTTACCCAATCAACTTGAAATAATTATAGGAGGTAGAGGCCATCACAAGGAATGTTCCTTTCAATTTTAAGTCATTTGGCCAAGTAATTAATGATTAATTATAACATTAATAAAAATATTCATACCCTAATTAGTCTTTGGCGACTTATCAAAATTTGAGGCATTTATTTTTCACCAGTTCTTCTTTATTTCAGTGATTCCAAAAACCTACATTTATAATTTTTAGATTTTTTTTTATAATTAGTTATGATTTTTTAAAGTTTTGGCCATTAAAATCTTATTTTAAACACATTTTGATTAAGTTACACAATTAGCGATGAGTCAGTTGCGCTTTACGTGTAACACATGAGTTGGTTATTTAAACCATTCCCCGTGGCTAATGACTAAGTGGTAGGGACATTTTGATTAAACCCACACTTTAAAGGGTTAAATTAGAGAAATCTAAGCATGAATAATCTTGCCCATTCATTCTAATCACATGAAATAGATTAATTGTGATTCATCCTCTGCGTCCATGAGATATGAATACCATTCATCTTTTGCTAATTTATCTAAGGTAACCTCAGCCTATATTACTCAACATGACTCTCTTTGAATAAAAAAATGAAAATTCATGGTTCCGTGCAATTGGATTTTAATGAGATGCGATTTCACTTAATAAAACACCAGCACTTAGAGGGTTTCTCAATGGTTTAGGAAGTATACCTCACTAGAGTCAATACACGATGACACTGATGACTGAGGTAAGTTTTCTTATAAAAGTTAATCCCTATCAAGAAGATGGCCATTTTCCTTATTATTGGTTGCTCTCAGACCAAGCTCCACCACTTCTCACTGAAGTTTGATTGAACTTCTACTTTTGATGTTCAAAATAAATGATAATTGATTCATTAAAGTTTGTGGGGATGTGAGGAGGGTGTAGGTGAGTTAATTAGAGTTTGGTGACTATTTGATGTGACTGAGCATGAGGAATGGTTGAGTTTAAGGTAGCTTGGTATCACATCACTTGCTTGGTGTCACTAGTAATGGGATATATGAGGGGCTTTGAAAAAACTTAGGCATTAACTCTTGGAGTTTGGTGAATGTGTATGTTAAGTTTGGTGGCTTAAGATGTGGTATATCCATTTCTCAATATGAACCATCATTATTGGTGGGTTCATGATTGGATAGTAGCCTAGGCAATAGGGAAGCTAGGTCTGGTGAGCTTGACCTCCCTTAGTTGTTGAGGAGATTTGGTGGCATGTGCTAAAGTGGACAGCACATGGTTGGTGAACTAAGGGCTATCCAAGGTGAAAGGTACTTCACCTTGGTCAATGGCTAGACCAAACAACATTAGGTCAGGCTTGACTAGCTAAGGTGAGCTCAAGGAATGCTTAGGGTGCTACCTTGATGAAAGTGATGGTTGGATCATTCCATTTTGGGATTTTATCTTATGTGTGAAGCTTGGATCACTTAGTTTGAGCTGAACTGGATTCACTTTGGGTTGGGTCCACTATGGTAGGTACAAAGGGGTCTAAGGATGAGTCATACAAAGTTTAGTTGGGTTTGGCTCAATTAGATCAATATAGGTCAATTTGGGTTTAATTGGATTAGGTTGGCCAATTGATCAAATTAGACCTAAAGGGCTACTGGGTCATGTTTAATGATGATTTGAAACATGTTGAAGCAATTGGTTAGGTCCAATTTGAATTGGATTGCAATTTGGTTCATACTAATTCATTTGGGTTTATTTAGTTCATTTTGATTAGGTTGGGTCAATTGACCAAATTGGGTTCAATTAATCTTTGAATAGTATTTAATAATCAATTTGGCATTGATTGTAAATGTTGTCTTGAATCAATTTGGGTTTAATGAAGTTTTGGTTCAAAGTGGTTCATGTAGGTTTGAATGGGCTAGGTTCGGTCAATTGACCAAATTGGGACCAATTGAGGGTTAGGTTATGTTTGATAATCACATGGGGGTGTTTTGGAATGGTTGATTTGATTCAATATGGGTTAATTTGGATTTTTGGTTGAATGTAATTCACTTATGCCTATTTGAGCTAGGTGAACCAATTGGCCAAATTGGGTTACAATTGATTATGAGAATTAGTTAATCATGTGTTTATTATGAATATAAGGCTTTGGGTGGATTCATTTTGGTTTAGATTGGATTAAATTTGCTTTTGGTGTTATAGAGATCAATTATTCTAACTTTGGCTATGTGAGCCAATTGACCAAATTGAGCCCTAATTATGATTTAATCAAGTTCAAATGATGTTTGGGATGGCTTGGGAAAGGTAAATTTCAACTAGATTAAATTAATTTTGGGTTTATCCCTCTTCGGGCATAAATAGGTCAACTTAGATTAATTGAGTCAATTGGTCAAAATAGACCTTAATTGGGCTTGGATTTGGTCTCATTGATGTTCATGGTTTGTCGACTGCATTCAATTTGGCCTTGGTAACATTTGGGTCATGGTGAATGAAATAGGCTAAATAGTTCAATTCAAGCTAAATGGGATCATTAGCCTATTTTGGTGCTAAGAGAGCTTGATTAGCATTTAATTGTTGTGTTTAAGGTTTGGATTGGGTTATAATCAATTTAGTTTGAATTATGAAAATTTAGGTTTGCAAGATTAGGTATAGTCCACTAGTCTAATGATTTAATCTAAGGTTAAGTCCCATGAACCTTTTGGCATCCTTCTAATCACTAAAAGTGTTCTAGCATCTAAGTGGGGAAACCTTAGTGCCTAGACTAAAATTCTAGATCTAAGGAGTGATGCATGTCAACCTAACTAAAAGTGACATCAACAATTTAAAAATGAAAAATTTTACAAAAAAGAGATAAAATGTAGATTCTAAACTAAATTCTATCTCTTAACTAGACTTATTGAAGGTATTCAATTATAAGTATTTCACTATGTTAGTGGAGAATAAAAGATTATGGGTTACCTAGTTTTCTAGAGAGATGTATCTTTCACACTTGAGTAACAAATTATTGATTAATGAAATAATAAATATTGGTTTTGGTTTATTTAATTTTGAGAGTTTCAAAGGAAAAGGTTATAGTTTAGGAAGAATTACCATAGTAAGGAACCATATGTAAATATCAATCTACAAGGTTGAGAGTGAATCACCATGTTTGTATTTAAAAAAATAAAATGAAATGAATAAAATGATAAAAATTTACAAATCGTAGCTTTGGGGAGCCACGACACTGTTGCCATCTTAAAAAAAATCTAGAAGCTCAAACTACCCTCGACGATTGCCTGATTAAACGCACAGTGTCATGACACAGTGATACCATCACCGAGGCACTGTCAGGAATCCTTAGTTTTTTAAATCACGAAAGTCGTTGTCCCTGCTCGAGCAAGAATAATTGTTTAGAGGAGTGTGGTGTTTATTTTTGGATGTTCATTGTGAACTTCACGCAGATCTTTGGGGATACTTATTGAAGATCGGGTATGACATTAAGGTATGATGTACTATATCGAAAGATAGAGATATCACCCGACAATGGACCTAATCACCTAATAAATACTTCTAAGGCATGATGGTTCTTCGTATGTACCAGAGATTCTTCCCCAACTTTACATGGAAGAGTGTAGTAGGGTTTATTTTAATTTGGGTTCTTAAGTTCCTTATGGAGGTAAGCCTCCATAGTTAATTACATCCTAGGAAATGAGATTTCTAAGAATACTCTCGATTAAAGTAGTCAATTATTATCTCTAAAGATTTCAAGGTTAAGACTATCAAAGGATTGGTTATTTTAGAAAATCAAGTGGGATTGTTCAATTGGAAAGACTTATTTTTGAATCCAAAGGAAGATAAGTAGGAAATGCTCATGATAATAGGAACCCTAGTGAGCATTCCAACCTATTCTATGATGAGACTTTATATGTTGAAAGTGAGAGGATTTATTTTATTTGAGTTGGAATTTTATTAGATTGCTAGAACTTATAATTCATCAGCACAAGACTGTGAAAATACCTAAGAGGTGAGGATTTATGCTTGTAGCCCAAGGGAAACAACAACCTCAACTCTTAAATCTAGGGAGCTTTAACACAAGTTAAAAGTATGACCTGAATCTAAGTGAAAAGGGGGACATAAGTGTTTATTCCACAGAAGAAAATAGACTCATCTGAATCTTCTGGACTTACAATCGCCTGGAGTGGCCACCAACTAACACCTTATACGCTTTAAAATTATGTAGCCTGGTCTTATGAAATTGAAAGATGTTTAAGCTATTATTTAATTTTCAAAGAGACTAAAGTCCTAAACTCACTCCTTAAGAGACTATATCATGTTTAGTATGAGCATATGAATTAGTCTAAAAATGCAAAATATTTTCAAATTTTATATTATTTTGACACATTCATTTAGATGAAGGCTTTGGGATTTCTTATGCCTAAATGCATGATGAAATTTGATTGTTTGGAAATCAAAAGAGAAAGAGGGCGAAGCTCCATCATAAGGGGTTACTCTCATAGGTTAAGTGGTTCCTAAAGTGCAAGAATGTTGGCCCTCATTTTGCAAAAGATTCAATATGATATGCATGTTGTGAGACATACAACATATAACTAAGGAGTTGCTAAATCTTTTAATTATCTTGATTATAGCCTAAGCTTTAAAATGAGGTTATGAGTTATTTTAAATTTTAGTTATGAGTTATTAGTTGGTTAAAAATTAATTTTATCCTAAGAGCCTACCGCATCTAGGACACACATCAATCATCAAGTTTAAGAAACTATAAAGAAGATGCAGCTCTATTGTGCAATCTAAACATAACATCAATCAAACATGAATAGATTATCTAAAAAAATAAAAGGATGGTGTGGCTGGGTACCGCCGTTCACCCCAAAAAAGAGAAAAGTTGGGTAGCCGAGCTCTACCCTTATACAACTCGAATTACAAAAGAATATTATAATTGAAGTTAAATTAGATGCTATGGGGGTCTCATTCTTCATTTCTTTTCATTTTGATTTGATTCTTTTGATTTGGTTTGCTCAAAGGCATCACAGGGCACCCATGGACTAAGCCTTTTGACCACTACTCATCTTAATCCTCATAGCACTAATCCTAACTTCTATTACAAAATTACATTTTTTTTGGAAAAGTATTTATCTAAGTACACCTACAAAATAGAAGTTACTAAATATACATACAAACTCAAGTAGTTATATTTCATAATTTGGACTTATCATTCTGCACATGGGTAACCAAACCCACCTAATATGGATTATGCTTTGGGGCATAAGCAACCTGAAAGAGAACATTTATATTTATTTTTGAACAACCCCTTAAGCATAATCCACTGCAAAAAAAAAAAGATTAGGCTATCAACGGCCTAACATCCAATCAACGATCCACACTCATCCAGTCTAAAACATTACTTCATAAAACAAAACATATCATCATTACATACACTGTCCTAACCTAAGGCTAGAAGTGGTGACTTAGCATTCTAATGTGTGTTCATGAGCTTTATATGGTGTGTCTTAGCTAGACTTTTGAGTTATAATTTTCTAAGTTTGGAATTGTTTAATTTAACATGATTGATGGTTTGATTTCAAGTTGTTTAGATGATTTATAAGTTTTAATTTGCATTTTATTTGTTTCATTTAATTTACACTTAGAATCTAAGTGTTATAAAGAGAGGAATAATGCTTAACCTCCTTCATCCCTACCTTAAATTATTTCTAAAACATATTATTATGATTTAGTTTCTTTAGTGAATGATTTATTAAATATTTTATTAGTCCTAAGTTTAGGTTAACCTTAAAGAATCCTATTCAGTATGAAAGGCATCCTAAGATTAATGTGGTTGAATTACTATCACATAGAATACATTGAACCACTTTTTTCCTTCACCCATAACATGCATATGATTTAACACTTATTATATCTATACATACAACATATTTTGGCACACTTGAATGATCATGGATGCATACATTTGGAAATTATATTTTTACTTGATTTAATTATTTATACATGTAAATTAAAACTATATCCATATTTTAATACAAATATATAAGAATGAAATTAAACAACTACGTACCTTTGTTAACTAGGGAAGTGAGATAATCAAATGACCTCCTTGGGGCTACTTAAAGCCTCGTATTTCTGGGATGTCCAGACTATATACTTATCATCATTCAAACATATGTAAATTCATATATAAGCTTAGGAAAGGAAGCATAATCTTTACATGAAAATACATTTGAAATGCTTAAATGATTATGGATGCTTGTATTTTTAGTAGAAAATAAGATTATCATTCTTAAACCAAACACACATACACATGTATAAAAGATATAAGTAAAAATGTGCCGTTGTTTAAACTAGGGAAGTGAGATAATCAAATGACCTCCTTGGGGATACTTAAAGCCTCATATTTAGAATGTCTAGACTATATATTTACTATTTTAAATACATATGAATGTATACATGATTAGAAGAATGACAATCATGTAAAAGATTGTATTTTATTTGATTGAATTATTTATTCATGTAAGGTATAAAGCTTTATCCAAATTCTAGCACAAAGATAAATGGGAATGAAATCAAACTAGTATGTCATTGTTAAACCAGGGAAGTGAGGTAATCAAATGACCTCATTGGGGCTACTTAAAGCCTCGTATATCGAGATGTCCAAACTATATACTTATTATCATTCAAACATATATAAATCTATATAGGAATTTTAAGAGAGAAAACATTACCTTCTCATGCTTAAGTTATAAACACATGCAAATCCTATATTTATTCATAACTATTATCACTCCCAATATTGTTATCAATTTATAGCTTTTGAAAAATAAATTTATATTTATTAATGATAATAGCCGCACATGTAACAAGATTAAACCAACACATGCAATTTTACATAAGTAAATTCTCTTTGATTTTTTTGAAAATATGAATGCATGAAGACACTTAACACACGAAAGTGATTGGAAAGGTGTAGACAAACATTTCTATATGATTCATCTAACTACACTAATTCTTAAGGACAATCACATTAAATAAAATTATCGAAAGCAAAGCAAAGCTTCTTATTAATTTTAATTTTAGATTTTAATTAATCTTAAAGTGAATAGATTATTTGCTATTTTTATCCCATTCCCATGTTAGTGATCTTAATTTATTTAAGGAAAGATGATTAAGTGATTTTTATGATTTAATTAGGTTGGATCATTAAGCAATCCATTTGATTACCCTTTCTTATGCTTCTTTATTTTAATTAGTCATTTAATCATGAGCCACAAATGATATGATCATGAGTAAAACTAAAAGTGCAATGCTCCCAAAGGACCCAATGCAATTGGCTCATGATTAGAGGTTAATTATGTTAAAAAATATAATTAAGTACTCTTATGATTTTCCCACACTTATGATCTAATCATAATTTCCTTAAGAGTCTTTATGTTATTGAACACATAAAGAGGAACTCTTAATTTAAATGTTGATTATCTGAAGGGATTAGTAATTAATTTGATTTGTTTTGGCCATTAATTAATTAATTAATTCTTTAATTAAACCATGTATTAATTAACTCTCTTTAATGAGATGAATTGAGAAAAGTAATTAGGAAAGAGGTCCTAATCACTCTCCTTCATCATCTCACTATTAATTAATGATTAGTAAACTTTAATTAATTAATTTTTACTATTTAGAACTTTAATTAATCATTAAATTAATTAAGAGAGTAATTAGGGTTTGAATTTTGAATTTCCTAGTTACATGGCCAATAAATCCCAATAAAATCATAGGAGGCAGAAGTCATCCCATTAAATCAACATGACAAGTTTGGGATTAATTTCCCAAGTAATTTAGGCTTAATTAAGCTAATTAGGAAAACATTAAACCCTAATTAAGCTTTAATCACTCTTCAAAATCAAATGAAATTATTTTTATTAAATTCTCCTCTATTTAATCTTTCCAAAATGTATTTATTTGTACTTTTAGATTTTTTTATAATTAGTTATAAATTTAGGAAGTTTCAACCAATTAATTATATTTTTTAGCCTAATTAATACCTAATCCTGTCGGCGCCACGTGGACGGCTGAGGTGGTAGTGCCTTTCACATGGCACCGCAGGATTATCCATTTAAACAGTTTGACCTGATGCTGATGTGGCAGTGGCAGATGCACTTTCATTCCCGCCGTTTGATCTAAATATCAGACGGTGGGGTTTAATCATAGTTCCTATAGAATTAAATTGAGTCAAATCTAATGGATTAGTCATGGGCGTCTATTCTAATCACATAGAATGAATGACAGATGATCCCTGATCCCCCAAACGATGGAAGACGGACACCGTCCACCTTCCTCTGCTTGATCTGAGCTCAGTGGAGCTCATGGAGGCTCAGGATCGACACCAAAAGCTTCATGGGACAATCTAAAGGGATCTTATGGTTGGAACCACATAGAATCAAACTTTCCTTCATAAAGGCTTAACAAAAATTAGAAAATTGATGGTTTGTCAGAATTTACCTCGTCGGAGCTCAAGCCCGGTGACTAACTAACTAAGGTAGCTTCATCTTGAAGAGACAAAGCTTGGTTGAGAAGCTCATGCCTTGATTCCTCTGGTGGCTCTGTAAACCAAACACCGTCAGAATCCTCACCGGAGTTGGTTTAGGAGTGGTCTCCGGTGCTCGAATCGATCGGGAATCAATTCGTTTTGCCTCGCCAACTTGGTGAATGTGAGGGTAAAGTTACTTTGAAAATGCTTGAGTTTGGAGGTGTTGGATGGTGTAGGTACCCTATTTCACTCAATTTTGACATCAGTGATGATAGGATAGCTCAAGGAACTCAAGGGAATGCTTAGGAATCTCATCTTAACTCACTTGTACTCTGAGGATGTGTGTTATGTGGAATGAGATTGAATGGGGAAAAGTATTCTCTCCTCCCCATCCAAACTGATAGCTTGGATGAATTCTACAAATTGCAGGTGTCTGCCCATGCAGGTGGTCATGGGTGGCTGGGAATCAGTGAGGTGGCTCGATTTGAGTGGCTAAGTGAAGAGGAATGGCTACCAAGGTTGAGGTGGTTGTCCTTGGTTTTTTATGTGTGCCAATGGGAGGAAGTGGGATAGGTCACCTTCGCTTGGCTCTTGACTTACCAATCAACTTTGGTCAGTGAGCCATTGGTCCTCATGCCCTTTTAGAGCTTAGGTTGCCAAAGGTAAGAGAGTGGGTGACCATCCAAGAATGGGTATTATCCTATTTGGAAGGATTTACCCAATGGGTAATGGTTAAATTAGGTTGGACTTAGGTTGGGTTGATTTTTCCTGACCCATGGTGACCCAAGGATGGGTCATGCCAAGTTTGAATGGGTTTGGGCTTAATTTGAGTGGGATTGGATCAATTTGACCCATGTAGGTCAAATTGGGTTGGATTAGGTTGACCAATTGGTCAAGTTAGGTAAAACCATGGGTTAAGATAAGTTCAAACAATGATTTGGGATGTTTGGGTTCAATTGGTTTGATTTGATTTTGAGCAGGTTTGAATTTGACTCATATGGGTTCATATGGGTCAAATGGGCTAAGTTGACCAATTTGGCCAAATTGGCCAAATTGGCTTGGGTTAGATGTTGGTTTAGGTTTAATCGATCATTTTAAGATGATTGTAGGTTTTGATTTCAATTAATTTGGATTTGGGAATGATTTAGACTAAATTTGACTCTTTAGGTCAATTTGGGCTAAATGGGTCAATTGGGTTGACTTGGTCAAATTGGGTTCAACCAAGGGTTTGATCATGTTCAATAATCAACTTGAAATGGATTTGAGTCATTGGTTGCAATCAATTTATATTTGAATTTGATTTGGCCAATTTGGCCTTTTAGGTCAAATTAGGTCAACTTAGGCCAACTTGGGTCAAATGGACCAATTGGGTTTTGTCGGCTCAATTGATGGTTAATTCATGTTCAAGGATCAATTTGAAGTTGGTATGAATCATTGGTTTCAGTCAATTTAATGTGCAATGGAGTTTGGTTCAATTTGGCTTAAGTAGGCTAATTGGGTCAACTTGATCAAATGACCAAATTGACTTGGCTTGGCCCAATTGTTTGACAATTGATCAATCAAGGATGATCAATAATCAATATATGAGGTTTTGGATGGTTTGATTCAATCCAATTTGGGTTGGATTGGAGTTTGGTTGAAATGGGTCTTTAGGTCACTTTGGGTCAAGTGAGCCTAATGGAACAATTGAGATAGTTTTGGGTTGAATTGGGTTGAGCTAAGTTTGATAATTGATTTAGGATTAATTGGTGGCTTTGATTGTAATTGATTTGGGTAGATTGAATTTTGGCTCATTTGGGCATTTTGGGTTCAAATGGCCTAGCTTGGGTAAATTGAATTGATTTTGGTCAATGGGTTTGATTACTTGATTGTATATTTTGGAATGAGGGTTTGAATGGTTGGAGTGCTTTTAAGAAAATCAATTGGATTTGGGTTTGATTGAAAAATTTTGGTTAAGTCCATGTGATTGGCTTAAGGGATTAAAATGATTTAGATTATGGGTTTCAATCATTTGGCTTGGAGCTTGGATATGAATTGGAATTCAATTGGAGATTAGATGAATTAATTTGAGGTTTGGTTTTGGCTAAGGAGGTAGACATGACTCTTGGTTGGGCAATAGGATAGGTAGGCTTCCTAATGTCCTAAGACATAGCTTAAGGAAATTCCTCTTAAGCCTCTAGGTTTGGGTTTAAGTGTTCACCTGATTTTAGAAGTGTCTTATGGCTAAGGAAGTTTTAGTGTCCAGAAGACTCCTAGGTGTAAGATTGGAAGATTAAATTCTCACTCCAATAGTGAGGTCAATAAAAGGACCCCCAATAGGTTTGGTGTAACTGACAAGGCACACTCCAGATATTAGTGTTGAATGAGGTGATCAACAGTGTCCAAAAGGATTACAAGAACTAACAAAGACTATCTATACATAAGCCAAGAGGTAGATAGGATCACGATCTTAGTAATACAACTCATCTCATGCCAAGGCATAAGAGAGCCAAAAAGATTTAGTTTGAATTTAAATGAAGATTAATTTCATGTTAAGGACTTGAAGAGATTCCTAGGAGAATCACATGAATTGGATTTGATTTAGGGATTAATTTATGCCAAAGGAAAAAAAGGGGAAATTTGCTAGGGATTGAGGTTTGATTGGGTTTATTTGATTTAGTTTGGGAGGAATCCATTAGGGATATAGATTTGATTAAATTTATTTTAATTTGTTTGAGTTGGTTTGATTCATGGAAGGGAGATCCACTGGGATACATGTTTGAATTTGCTAGGAGTCAAGATTGGATTTATTTTGATTTGATTTGGTTGATTTGATTTGTTTATTGATTTGGCTTCACTAGGGAGATTAATTTGGTTGATTTGATTAATTTAACTCCATTAGGGAAGTGAGTTTGAATTTATTTCAGTTTAATTTGATTTGTTTTGATTTCATTTAATTTGGTTTGATTTGATTTAATTTTATTTAAACCCTGTCGGTGTGAGATGGACCACATGAAAAAGGGCTATGTAAGCCCGAGCCTATCTTAGATTTACCAGTCTAAAGGGGTAGTCTACCAACTAAAGGGTAGAATTCTCTGTCCTAAGGGTTACCTTTCGATGTTCAACAGCTGTGCTAGGAAGAAAGTGTGGGGAGTTACATCTTCCAAAGTTGAATCAGCAGCTGGGGTGACTTATTGATGGCATAATAAATCAAACTCCACCTAGGGTGACTATGAGTGAGCATTGTTCGAGATCTTATCTCAACTCAAGAGTAACCATGATTGATTTGATTTGATTTGATGGGGACCTATCAGTTAGCAATGGACCACACTAAGAAGGGTTTATGTAAGCTTGGGCCTATCTCAAATTTACCAGTCCAAAGGGATACTTTACTAGCCGAAGGGTATGACTATCTGACTTAAGGGTTGCCTTTCAGTGTGCAACGGCTGTGCTAGGAAGATAGCGCATGGACTTACATCTAGAATCAGTCGCTGGGGTGACATATTAATGGCACAACAAATTAGACTAACCTAGGGTGACTATTGAGTGAGTGTCGCTGGGGATCTTATCTCAACTTAAGAGTAGTCAAGGAGATTCCTATAGATAGTTTTATCGATGTTGCCAAAAAGATAGGATGCCTACTTGGGAAAAGGTGCCTCTGGGGGCATTATCCTAATCAACAAACCACCATTTTGTTTTTTTTGTTTATTTGTTAAGTGCATACCTTGTTGGTTTTGAAGGGACAACACTAAGAAGGCACCATAAGGGCTTTGGCCTATCTTAGATTTATTAGCCCAAGAGAGAGTTCACACATCCACAATACATAACTTCCAACCATAGGGTTGGGTGAAAAATTAAAAATGATGATTGCGGTCATCATCATCAATCAATCTCCTCCCTTCTTCTTCCTTAGTCTTTCTTCTCATCTACATCCCTCTTAGAAAGAAAGATGAAGATAAAAGAAAGAAAAGAAAGAAAAGAGGGAAAATTCAATATGATGATGATTTCTTTTTTCTTTAGATAGACACCACATAGAGTCGTAAGTGTACTTATTAGGGTGATCAGGTACAACATCAAGGGAATGGTGTACTATCTCAAAAGATAGAAGTCACCACCCTACAATGGACCTAATCACCTAAATAAGGACTCAAGGACTTATGGTTCAGGGATGATGTCTAGAGATTCTCCCCACTTTACATGAAAAAAGTAAAAGGTTTATTTTAAATCGTTTGTTAAGTTCTCTAGGACAAGCCCCATAGTTACACATCTAAGGAACAAAATTTCTTAAGAATACTCTCGATTAAGGTAAATGATCATTGTCTCCAAAGATTTTAATAAGTAGGACTATCAATCGATTAGTTTATTTTTACAAAGTCAAATGGGATCGATCAAGAGGAGGGAGTTCTTATTGAAGCCAAGTGAAGATAAGTAAGATACTACAAAGCCTAGTAAGCACCTAAAATTATCCTATGGTTGGGTTTTATATTTTTAAAATTGATTTAATTTGTTTGAGTTGAATTTTTCATTAGAAATTTAGGGCTTATAATTCCACAACACAAGATTATGGAAATACCTAAGAAGTGAGAATTTATTCTTAAGGCCCATGAAGGGGAGAAGGAACCTCAGAACCTGAATCTAAGTAGCTTTGGTGAGGGACAAAAAGCATGACCAAAATCTAAGGTAAAAATGGGTATTTGGTTTACCTCCATAAGAGAGGATAAATCACCTGACTATTAGACTTACAACCGCCTTGGGGTGGCTGCCAACTAACTCCTCCTACAGTTTTAAATTCATGTAGGCAAGTCATATGCTTTATGCAAGACAGCTTGGCTGTTATTTATTTAGAAGGAGAATAAGTCCTTAAACTCACTCCCTAAAAGACTAGATCATGTAAGGGCATAACAAATGACATCTAATGCAAATTATATTACATTTTATTTTTATTTTTGGACAATCATTTAACTCAGGCTTATTGGATTCATATGCCTAATGCATGAGAAATAAGATTATGGGCCAAAATCAGCGAGAAGGGGGGGAGGTGTATTTCCACCATGGTTCTCAAAGGTCAAGCCAAGTTCTCTGGCAAAGGTGGAAGCCCTCCAATCAAGAGTGAAAATAATATGCATTTATGCATGATGTTAGAAAAGAAATACTCATCCAGCTAAGAGGTTGCTAATTCTTTTATCTTATTTTATAACCTAAACTTTAAGTGAGGTTATAAGTTATTTATTTTTAATTTTGAGTTGATTAATTTGGTAGAAGATTTACTTTTTCCTAAGAGCCTAATCATCATCCAAGCCATACATAAAGTAAGAAGAAACTAGGAAAAGGATGTCATCTTAATGCACAAGCTAAACAAACATCACACATTTTATAAAGTTAGCACAAAAGAATCAAAGGCCAAGTGTGGTCAGGCACCACTACACAAACCCAAAACAAATTTGGTAGTAGAGCTCTACCCTTATACAACCCGGATTACAAGTGAATTACAAAAAGGAATTCATGTTGTGGTGGTATTCATTCTTCTTTCTTCTTTCTTCTTCTTTCTTCTTCTTTGGTTCCTTCTTTAGATGGTTGGAAGGTAGTTTCTCAAAGGCTTCATGGTACATAAGATGTGATCTTATGATCACTCATCCTAATCCCCATAACAATCATTCCAAAATCTTAATTAAAAATTACACAAAAGGAAAAGTGAAATCTAACTAACACCAAAAAAAAGATTAGCTAAACAAACTACAAATTCTAAGCATGTATATTGACTTAGCACCCAACACATGGGTATCCAAGTCCACTTGGCCTATTGGATTATGCTTAGGGGTATAAGCACCTGCATAGAAAAAATAGATATATTTTTATTACAGCGCCCCCTAAGCACAATCCTCTGTAAAAAATAATGATTAGATTAAATCATCCTATCATTCATTCTATGCACATACACCCTAACATCCAGACTTAAAATAATACATAATAAAATAAAAGTAATTATCAAGCCATGCACCGCCCTAACCTAAAGCTAGAAGTGGTGACTTAACCTAATGTGTGTGCTTTAGAAGGTTTGTATGGTATGCTTAGCTATGACTTTAAAGTTTTAGATTTTCTAAGTATGAAAAGTGTTCAACTTAGATGAGTGGTTTCATTTAAGTGATTTAGTTGCTTTGGTTGATTTTATTTTGTATTTTTGATTTGGTTTAAGTGAATCCTACAATTAATTATTAAGTTACAAAGAGAGGAAAAAGAGAAGAGAACTTCTCTTTCTTTCCCTACCTTAAGTAATTTTTAAAGTAGGTTCATGTTTGATTTTATTTAATGAATGTTTTCTTATGTGTTTTAATTAATCCTAAGTTTAGATTTTCTCTAAATAAACTTATCCAAAAAAAAGGAATTTTAAGATTAAGTAAAGTGAATTAATATCACAAAACACACATCACTTCATTTTTTTCCCAACATGTACAACATGCATATGGATGAATCTTGGGCATATCTATACATACAATCGAAAATGTTTAGCACACTTTATGATGAATGCTAAGAAATGTTACTTAAGAAAATTGGAATGCTTTATGAAGCATGATTTTCATTAAGTAGAAAAGAAGGGGTTTCTTTTATCCATTATTCAAATGCACATGTGTATGTATGAAATACATAAGTGAGTACAACATTATGCAGCCGGGGATGTAAGGTATAAGACCTACTTAGGGCTATGTAAAGCCTCGCAATCCCGGGGTTGTCCAGGTTAAAATACTACTTTCCATAAATACAAACACATGTACAAAAGAAATCAATGGAAAAAGAAAGGAGCAAAAGTTTGTATTTATTTATTTATTTTGTTTATACAATTTATATGTACAAGTGTGGATGTCCTTCTTAAGTAATATCATAGGAATGGATAAGAATGGGATTAGGCAAGTGTTTTGTTCTTTCCAAATGAAATATACACTTTTCCAAATCCTATTCAAAACTATGATAAAAGAAAAGAGAAGGAAAGCCACACTAAGCACATATTCATATTTATATCCACATGCAAGCTTATAAATAATTATAAGTAGCACACTTTCAGTTTTAGGTGTTTGATTTATAGATTTTAAAAATAGTTTTGGATTTAGTAATGATAATAACCATTCATATTTTTTACTTTAGCCAAAACATGCAATTTGACATAAAAGAAACATTTCATTTTTAATTTGATTTTTGAAAAGCATGAATGCATGAAACTCATATGACATACACATTTCCATGTTAGGAAAGAACTAAAGTGATGAAGGCATGTAAACAGATTCACCTAATTAATTCCTAAAACAATCCTATGAAATAAGAAAGTTTAAAGAAAATCAAGTTATTTTTAAAGAAGGTTTGATTTTGTTTTGAGTTTGATTTAATTTGAAAAATGTGAATTGAGTTTGCTATTCCTAACTGATTCCCACATATGTTTGTTGATTTAGTTTAATCCTTAGGTGATTAGATCAATTTTATGCTTTGGTTGAATTAAGTGTGTTAATTACCCCTTACCTACACCACCTTAGCCTACTTAATTAAATAATTATGAGCTAATGAGATGACATAAAACCACATAGGGAATTTAAATCAGCAATGCACCTAAGAAAGAAAAGGGCCTAATGCAATTTGACTCATGATTAATGATTAATTAAACTAAAAGGTTTAATTTAAGTATTTTCATAACCCCTCTTACACATATGATTGGGATTTTGATTTCCTTAATGCACTTAGGTTATTGAACACTAAGCATCTAAGATGGATTAATTAAGTTCAAAAGGTTTTAATTATGTGAAATTAATTAAGGGGTAATTAGTGAATTAATAATTAAGGTTGAAAGAAAGGGGGCTTAAGGAATATCTTCAAGAAAGTATCCCAAAATTATTTCTAAACCTCATTTCACTTAAAAACTTAATTGACTTAATTAGAGAGTTAGTCCACTAATTATACCCTTAATTAAGCTTAATTACATTAAGGGAGTGATTAAGGAATGAACCAGCAATTCCTTTAATTAAACCACCAATAAATCCCAAGAAACTTAGGGGAGGCAGTAATCATCCCACTAATTATACACAAGAAGTTTTGGATTAATAAGTGGAGTAATTAGAGGGCAACTAACAAAATAACATTCCCAATAAAACCCAAATCTAGAGAAAAACACTTTTCGAAATCCATTGAAATCATTTTTAGAATATTTTATGTTCAATTATTTATGCAATGCAATTTATTTCATATTTTTTGATTTTTCTAGGCTTAGATATGAATTTAGGAAGTTTCCATGATTAATTAGGTGATTTAATAACCTAATTAAATGTTTAATCCCGTCGGTGCCACGTGGGCCACTGATGCCGCATGCACTTTCACATGGTGTGATGGGATTTGATATTTAAGTTATCATCATAATATCACATTAGCAATGCTGCACTTTTTCCTCACCGATCAAGGATCGACATCAAGATCGGACGGGTGTTAGATTCTATAAAGGGATAATCCATGGGATCTTTGTCCATGGGATCTTCGTGTCTTTGATCATGGTCATCCATCCAAAATGTGCAGATGGAAGGCCCATGATCTATCTTTGTATTTCCCTACGGGAGAGGACATCGTCCATCTTCTAGGGCATGATCCGAGTTTGATTGAGCTCGATTGATAACAAATTCAATCACCATCACCATGCAAAGGAGATCACATATAATGACTAGATTAACATGGGGTGAAGATTCTCTTCACAAAGGACCAAGAAAATTTGAAACCATGCTCAAATAAATGGCTTACCTCACTGACGCTTGATTCCCTTGGAGAAGCTTCGTCTAGTGGAGATGAAGCTTTGTTGAAGTTTGGATGTGTTGAAATTGGGTAGATCGTTCTAGAGGCCAAGCTCCCCTTCAAGTAGGCTCGGTCTTGATCAAGAGTAGTCCTCCCTTACTTTTGGAGCTTGTGTGAAGGCTTGGGTGAGTTCGATTGAGCTCCCTGATGAATCTTGCAAAGTGAATTGGCTTGGTATTGAGTGTGGAGTGGGATTGATTTTCAATGGAGCTCCCCTATTTTTGATTTAAGTAAATTCAAAAATGGAGAAGTTTAAATCACTCTTGGAAGCTTGGGATCACTTAGCAATGGCTCCCCTGACTTCCCTTGGCTCAATCGAATTAGGGTTTGATGAAATAATTGGAATTAGGGGGAGTATATCTCCCCCTAGAGAAATTGGATGGTCGAGCATTCTCTTACCATTTTGATCCAATTGACCCTATTCAATGGGTTTCTTTGAGCTGTTTAGAGTGGCATGGCATTTGGTTTTAGCCAGAGGAGGAGTGGGTGAGGTGGCCATGTGCTCAAACAAGGTGGAGGGAGGATTCCATGTGGCCATTTTCAAAGGAGGTGGTCAGTTTTAGCCTTAGGCTAGGTTGGGCTGACCCAAACCCATTGGGCTAGGTGCAACATACTCACTATTGTCCACTTGGTCCACTAAGAGGGTGCCAAGTGGTCATGAAGAGGATTTGACCAAATTTGAAGTGAATTTGGCCAAAATTTACTCTATGGCATAGGGGTAAAATGGTCATTTGTCTTAGTTTTCCATTTGAATATGTTTGGCATGATTTAAAAATGGGTTGGGCCAAGTTTAAATGGATTTGGAGTTGATTTGATATGGTTTGGCTCATGTTGACCCATTTAGGTCAAATTGGGTCAAGTTGATCAATTGGTCCAATTGGGTCAAACCAAGGGTTGGATCAAGTTCATATGACCATTTGAAATATTTTGGTGGCTTTGGTTTGATTCAATTTGGTTTATATTTAATTTTGGTTCAATTGAGTTCATTTTGGTCAAATGGGTCAAGTTGACCAATTTGACCCATTTGACCTATTTGGGTTAGGTCATGGGTTTCATTGGTCATATCAAATGGATTGGTATCTTTGTTTCCAATCAATTTTGGTTTAGTTTGATTTTGGTTCAATATGACCCTTTAGGTCAAGTTGGGTTCATGGTCAATTGGGCTAGGTTGGGTCTAGTTGACCAATTGGGGCTTTGGTCAAGTTCAACAAGTGATTTGGAATGAACTTGACTCATTGGTTTCAATCAATTTGGCTTAGATCAAGTTGACACATTTTGACTTTTTAGGTCAAGTTGGGTCAACTTGGGTCAAGTGGTCAATTGGGCTAGGTTAGGCTCAAATGTTGACTTGGTCAAGTTCAAACATTGATCATGGATGAGTTTTGATCAATGGTTTCAATCAATTTGGCCTATGGTGGATTTTGGCTAAGTGTTGACTTGGTGAACCCTTAGGTTTGACTTGGTTTGACATGATTTGAGTGATTAATCATCCCATGATGATTGTTGATCATGATGAGAGGCTTAGATGAGCTTAGTTCAATCCAATTTGGTTAAGATTAGAATTTGGCTCATAAGGGATTTTTTAGGTTCCTTCGGGTCAAGTGAGCAAGTGGGTCAAATGGCTAGATCAAAGCTTGATTTGAGTTTGATTGAACTCACATATGGACTTATGATTGAAATATAAATCCATTTGCAAGTGGTTTGAAGTCAAATAAGTTTTGATTCATTTGATAATTTCAAGTTCAAAGGGTGAACATGAGTTTGACTTGGGTTTGATTTTTGGATCTAGTTTTGGTTAAGTGATTGACATTTGTGTTTATATTTGGATTCATGATTGAAGGATTGATTGAATCATGAAGAAAAATCAAGGGTTTGACTTGATTTGAATTTGATTTGGCTAAGTTCAAGAGTTTGACTTGAGAGGCTTAGGTTGAATTTTGAGTAGATTTGAGTTTGATTTTTGGATTTGGTCTTGGATATTTGAATTTATATTTCATTTATATATGTGAATATAAATGAAAATATAAATGGGTTATGAGAAAATTTCATGAATTTGAAGTGGTTTGAACTAAGTCCATAAGAGGGGAAATCAAAGTGACTTAGAAAAATATTTGGATTTGACCATGGATTTTGGATTTGATTTTGGGTTTAGTTTGATTGATTTGAATTTATATTTCATTTGTATAGGTGAATATAAATGAGAATATAAATGGGTTTGAGAAAATTTCATGAGTTTGAATTGATTTTGGCTAAGTCCATCGGAGGGAAATCAAAGTGACTTAGTCATGAGTTTCAATCATAAGTTTCAATTATGGGTTTCAATCATTTGGAATTGATTTGAGTTTGACTTGAAGTGAGGAAGTGAGGAATTGGGTTCAAGCTATAGGGTAGGCAAACTTCCTAACACCCTTAAGGCATGACCTATTTCTATGGCTAACTCTTCTAAGTCTTTATGATTTGGTTGAGTGTCCACCTAATCACTAGATGTATCTTAAGACTAAGGAACTCTTAAAGTCTAAGAGAAATCCTATGTCATCGGAGGGGTTGAGAGCTCATTCTAAAAATGAGGTCAACATGTGATTACTAGGAAAGGAGAACTGTCCAATCTAGTAGTAACCTAGGTAGTGTCTAGATGGGATCACAAAGATTTGATCCAAATAGAATTCCCACAGAGGAGGTGCCACTATTATCCGATCCCTGAAAAAGAAAGTCTATAAGTATACGGTGTGCTCAAGAAGTAGGACTTACAAATGCTTGAGCTGTTATCCATGGGTCATGTCAAGAAAGCAAAACACCAACCAACCTAGGTGCTCGTAGGTGTGCGATAATCAATCTAAGAAGAAAGCATCGAAGACTTACATCTTCCAAAGAAGAACTAATCATTAGGGCAGTCTGTTATCAGCTAGACATCTATTATCCGACCTAGGGCAACTACTAAGTGGTAGTCACATAGAAGGACTAGACCCAAACTTGAAGTAGTCATGAGAAAAGGAGCAATTGGGGGTCTTACCCTAATCCTAAAAGATAAACTTGACCTAGTTAGTGTATGGTGGCTAGTTCAAGAAGAAAGCACAGGGACTTACATCTTCTTAAACAATGTCAACATTAGGTAGCTCATTGGTTATGCAATAAGACATACTATACTAATGTTGCTTATCGGTGTGTAGTGGTTATGCTAAGAAGAAAGCACGGGTACTTACATCCTCCTAAGAAAGAGATCACTGGGGAGACACACTAGCTTGGTAGTAGATCAAACTAGACCTAGAGCAGCTACTGAGTAAGGGCTGCTAGGGCATTATTTTAACTCAAAGTAGCCCGAGAAAAAAATTTGCATTTTTGTTGTGCTAAATAAAGGATAGGATGCTGGGTTCTATTACACCTACCTAAACACATCATAAAAGATCCGTAAAGGGAAAATGTTTTCAATTTGGGGAGATTTTGATTTGAAATGGAGTTTTATTGATGAAACTTATTTTTTAACATTATTTTATGGGTAATATTTTTTTAAGGTAGAACCCATTTATTGGAAGTATCAAGCACTCCCCTTTATAGTTGATAAGTTGGTAGGATCCACCTTGGTAGGCCTTCTTTATGATAAAAGGGCATTCCCAAGTGGGTTCAAACTTGTCCCCATCTTGTGATGGGCAACAATTGGTTTCTTTAAAACTAACTCCTACTTGAAAAGATCTAGGGTGGACTAACTTGTTGTGAGCTTCAATCATTTTTTTCTTTGTAAAACTCAAGGTTCTGGCATGCTCGTAAGCATTTTTTCTCCAAACCTTCAAGCTCTTCTAACCGCAACTTGGCATCTTAATCAGTTGTAATCTTGGTACCTACAACTATCCATAGTGATGAGAGTTGGACTTCTAATGGTAGAATAGCTTCTTACCCATATTCTAAGGAGAAATGGGTAGACTAAGTTGGAGTTCTAAGCGGTAGTAGGCCCACAAAGTTTCAACTAAATGCTCATGTCACTATCGTTTATTATCATTGAGCATCTTCTTGAGTATTTGAATGAGGATTTTGTTGAAGGCTTTCGCTAAATTATTCACCCGCGGGTAATAGATGGTAGAGTATCTCCAATCTATGTTGTGTCTCTGGGAAAAGTTATTGATTTGGGTTCTCTTGAATGTAACATTATTATTAGATATAATTCAACGGGGTACCCCAAATTTATCTACGATATGGCTCTTAAAAACTAGAGCATGTGCTGAGCTTTGACCTCCTTGAGCAGAATCGCCTCCGCCCACTTGAAAAAGTAGTCTGTAGCAGCTAGGATAAATCAATGATGCTTAAAAAAGGAAGATCAATCGGACCCACTATGTCAGTACCCTAACACTCGAATGGCCATGAGGCCAAAGTTGAATGTAGAATGTAGGGTGGTTTGTGTAGGACCTCACCATGTACCTGACATTGGTGGCATCGCTTAGCTATCCATGTAATTGGTAATCATCGATAACCAATAGTATCAAAGTCTCTTGAATTTTAGCTTTCATCTTGGGACTAGATTAGTGAGCTCTAGATAATCTTGAATGTACCTCGGTCACAATCTTATGGGCTTTGTGCTTGTCTGAAAAATATAACCACATATGATCAAAGGACTGCCAATATAAGACACCATCCATGAGGGCATAAGAAAGTGTTCTTTGCTTCACTTGATGTGCTTGAGACTTCTCTTGAGATAGTTTCCCATTGTTTAGGTAATCAATGAAAGTTATCTCCAATCTAGTTATTCATCCTTTTTGGAAGCAACAACCTCCTCATAAAGAGAGTATTTTTTGATGAGTTTAGTATCAATAAGAGACATGAACTTGACTATTATGGACCTCTATTGATATTGACTCATCATCCGCATGCCAACTCCTTGGCAAGCTTGGCTAAGGCATATGCTATAGTATTTTCTCCATGAAGAAACTTGTAGATGGTAACCTCTAGGATTTGGGACAACAACTCCATGGTGTACTTATGGTAGTGATGGAGTTTGGGCTTTAAAACCTTATAGGACCCAACAATTTGGTTAACCACTAGTTGGGAATCCCCAAAGATGTTGATGTTCTGGATGCCAAGTGAGATGACTAACTCTAGATCGGTAATCAGAGCCTCATATTTAGCTTTGTTATTGGTGCAAGGATTGGATAGATGATATGAGAATCTCATCATATCATGGTCTGGAGTTAGGAGAACTATTCATACCCCTGCCTTTCTTGGAAGAATTGATTGTGTTCTTCTCCTCTTTGAGAGGAAGCTACACCATCAAAATACATCTCCCAGCGGTGAATACTAGTATCCCTTAAGTTTATGATTTGCTCATTAGGGAGATCATCACTAAGCAGAGAGTCAGCAGGAAGTGGGTGTGCTGCAAAGAAATTCATGAGTGCTTATCCTTCCACCACACGGAGGGGGTATGAAAGTGATATTAAATTATGATAAAATCATGGACCATCATGCTAATCGCCCTGATAGCATCGATCGTGTCATGAGATATTACAATGGATTGATTCTTGAAATCAAGTTTACTTTATAATAAAGCATATACTGGTGTTGCTTTTGGGATGCAAAGCTAGGTAATGCTTCTCAATGGGTGAAAAGTTTGCTTCAATAGGGATTAGATAATGCAACTGAGATAGTAGAGTGCATTCTCTTTTCCCTCATCATTGGCATGGGCCAACATAGTGCCAAGGGAGTCAATATAAGCATTTTTCTCAAGATAGGGTGACTAAGATTAGGCATCATCAGATGCTGTTTGATGCTCTCGAAGGCATGTTGGCACTGGTCGTCCCACTTGAACTTGGCATCCTTTTTGATTAGTGCTGAAAATGGTTGGTATCTACTAGATAGGTTGGATATAAAACATCTTAAATACACCAACCTCCCTTGGAATGATCTAAGTTGTGTTAGAATTTTAGGGGGTGGAATTTTTAATATCGATTTTGATTCTGCAGTATCAAAGAATTAACCCAAGAAACCTCCCTGAAGCTACTCCGAATGCACACTTAAGAGGGTTCATTTTGAGGTTATATTATCTTAGCCGCTTGAAAACTTCTCTCAAGTTGAAGAGATGGTCTTCCTTATCTTTACTTTTGACCATGAGATCATCGATGTAGCATTCTACTGGTGATGAATGAGTTCGTTGAAGATTCGAGTCATATCCCACTTGTATGTAGCACTATTTTTAAGGCTGAAAGGCATGATCTTGTAGCAATATATTCTGATCAGGGTTCCAAAAGTAGTGTTTCTTTCATCTTTTGGTGTCATCTTTATTTAGTTATATCTAGATGAACCATCCATGAAAGAGAATATTGCATGAGATGAGGTAATGTCCACCATCAGTTCTAGTATTGGTAGTGGAAATTTGTCTTTTGGGCATACCTTATTAAGATCCCTAAAATTGACACATATGTGAAATTTGGCCATTCTTTTTCTTAACTGGGATGATGTTAGCCAACCAAGTGTGGTATTTTCCTTGTAGATGAAACCATAATTGATCAATTTTTTGACTTCAAAAAATACCTATTGTTCAATATCTAATCACATGCATCTAGGAGCTTGCTTGATATGGTTAGCATCAGGTTGTATCACTACCTTATAGACTGTTATGTCAAGAGCCAAAATAGGAGTTTCTTCATAACTCCATGAAAATAGTCCTTAAACTCAGTGAGTAGCCTAACTAAGTCATGATTTGCTTAATAATAAATTGATGTACATCGGGCGTGGGTTATCTTCAGTTCCTAAGTTGAATTTTTTGAGCTCATTAATGGTTGATTTGATTTCTTATTTGAATTTTGGAGGTGCATCCTTGACTTAGAAATCATCTAGATCATGAAGTTTCTAAACACACCTCCTCATATGAGTTAATATGATTTGAAAAGAACCTATAATATTCTAAATGATTGGTCATGACCAAGCAGTAATCATCATCATCGATTGGGCCTACTGTACCGAAGCCTAGTGATGGTTTTGATTGGGAGCTTTTACATTTATTATTCCATAGCCATTCAAAGTAATCCAACCTATGCTTAGACCATGTATATGGAATTAAACATTTCTTTGCTAAGTTATGAACACAAGGTGAGTACCAATTAAAGGTAATTCTATTAATTCTTTATATGAATCATCTTCAAGTTCTGCATCAACTTGACTTGTGGATGATTTTCCAAGATAGAACCTTTGAATCTTCATAGTTATAAGTGATTTAGGGGCCTCCTTATCTACCAAATCCTCAACTTTTGTGAGAAAAGTGGGGTTAGAGCAAAGGTCCCCAACTGATGCCAAATAATTTTACATAATGAGGACTTGGACACACTTATGCTTTGCTTGGGAATCTGATCTACATCATTGTTTGGCTCAAATATCACCTCCAATGGGATCTATCGAAGAAGAGCTAGTGGTATGCTAACCATATAAGACTCATCATCTGAACTAGATTCTAAGTCTATGAGGATAGCAGGTGTACTCTTGGAAGTTGGGATGAATCTCCTGGTGGGTGGTAAGTATGGAGGCCTTCCACCTCAGGGACACCCTATGGACTTGCCTCTTCTTCATCCTGGTGGAGGTCAAGTCATCCTCCCCACTTGTTCGAATGGAGTAATGAACTGTGGGTGGAAATCTAATCTCAGGCTCCACTTCCCCCCTAAGGTCTATTTCTCGTTCCCTTTTCTTTTCTTTTTCAATTTCTTTTCCTTTTTTTCTTTTTCTTTTCTTTCTTTTTCTCTTTCTTTTTCTTTTTCTATCACATAAGATTTTGACTAAATTCATGATAATAGACTTTTTGATTCTCAAGGAGGTAATAGGCCGCATCCTCACATATCCCAACCTTGTGAATTGTAAAAAGCTTGAGATCTCCTTAGATAGAATACTCGATTCCACCTCTTATGAACTTGATGCACTGATGTAAAGAGGATGGAACCATGTTGTTCTCATGTATCCATGATCTCCCAAGCAAAGGATTGAAAGATGTATTCGAGTTAATTATGTGAAACTTGGCTTCAGTCTTCCAATCATCTATCTCTAAAAGCAATACTATAGAGCATAAGGCCCTCTCACCTTGTTCATTGAATCCTTTCAACATCATCCTCTCCATAAGAGAGTTTAGAGATGTCAATCCTCAAGTAAACAAGGGTTCTTAAACTCATAATGTTGACTGATGCACCCGAGTCAACTAAAACTCGGATAGCCTAAATCTACAAACATCCATTGTAATGTAAAGGTGATGGTTATATATGACTGTTCCTAGAAGTTGGTCTTCATCTGAGAATGTGACTCTTAGGATCTCTTTTAAATAGTATGTTTTCTCTGCAGTAGCGATCAGATGAGTTAAGTATATCTTTGGATCAAGATTTTATTAGAGATTCCCTCATCTCTTTGGAATAAGATAGGGCATCATATATGCTTAACATAGCTGGAAACTTTCTAGAATGTATGAGGATGTTATTGTAATCAACTTTGGACTAGTCCTCTAGAAGCATATCCATAGGTGGAGCATCTTATGGATGGGCTATCTACTCACTGAATTAATGATCTATTTACCCTTATCCTGAGGTGCTACCCTAGGAGGTAGAACTTTGCCACTTTTGAGGTTGACTTCAGTGACTTCTTAGAATGAGGGGTTTGTGATAAGTTCTACCTTCTCATCGGGTATACCTATAGCTTCTTCTAAAGGATCCTCAGAGGATGACTCCAAAGCAATCTCAAAAAGTGAACTTGTGATTTAGAAAAGGAAAATCCATCTTTAAATTAGATTGGGATTGATTAAAACTATTTGAGTTATTACTTTGGCTTGGAGAGCTTTCAATTGGAATAAAATCAATAGGAACATTAGAAGTAGAAAAGATGTAAGTGGAATCAGATTTCTTCATTGATTTCTTTAATTTTGGGGAGGTACATGGTAGAAATCAAGTAAAGTAAGTGGGATGAGGGGGTTTGGTGCCATCATCCACTAATATAATACTCCTATTAGAGTTATGGGAGCTGGCAGTGGTGGTAGTAGCTACAATGGTAGAATGAGTACTAGTCTCGGATGATGGTTGCACTATGGATCTATCTGGGCAAGTGTATGCTATTGCCACTGCTATTAAGCTTCCACCCTCTCGAGTTGTCCCTCACAACTGGCAAACCTTCCTTGGTGTTAGAGGTTTGAGCTAATTCTGGCATATGTAGACAATGGTTTCTTGATTTTAGAATTAAATTTTTTAGAGGTTTGGGATAAAGAAATATCCCAACCTTCTTTTGTCTTGAGAGGATGAAAGGTATCCCCAAGGATTACTCTAATAGAACTATATGGTTAATCTACTAAGTATTCTTTATAGATAACTATAGCTCCTAACTTGTAACTATGCTCAAGTCAATCCTTGAAGGTAATGCAATCCTCTAATATGTGGCCTAACATGCGGTGGTAGGGGCAGTAGTTAGGATAATCACTTCTGCCCACTTCCTCCAGCTTCTTAGGCTCGGGTAGCTAAAAATAAAGCTTCTTCAAGAGGTTCTTGAAGATCTTTTTGACTACTTTCCTCTTGAAAGAATATGGTTTGTTGAGTTTTTCAGCAAGAATAGGTGAAAAGTAGCTACTTAACGATGGATGTTGGTGCTTCTACTGAGTAGGTTATTGTGGTGATGGTGATTGACGTTATGGTAGTTGAGGTAATAGAAGAGGAGGTGGTAGAGGATGCTGAAATCTAGACCTCTTGAATTGAACCCTTGCTGGCCGCTTCCCCTTATCAATTATCCACTATAATCCCAGACTTCTTCTTAAAGATCTTCTGAGGCTTTGGCTTGGATGGCTGGTCTGAAAAGAGTAACTATTTTGCTTCCTCATAGGTTAGTCACCTTGCTAATTAGCTTCCCAAATGTCTTAATGGTGAAGCCTTTAAGAATGAATGAGACCAAGCCATGGATATTCTAGAGTAGAATCTCAATGGCATGTTACTTCTATAGCTGTGGTTTACATTTCATACTCAGGTTTCACCATCTAAAAATATAATTAACAAGGGACTCATTTAGCATTTGTTTTCTACAATGAGGTCCCCTATAGTTACCTTTTTCTGAGCTCCTACAAATCTCTTAATGAAGAGATGCTCTAACTTTGTGAAGGTCTTCACTGAATTGTTGGGCAGAATGGCATACCAATCAAATGCTACTCCTAAAATCCTACTGATAAACAAATAGAAAAGAAGTGTATCACTGCCACCGGTGTTGTAGCAACTGGCTCAAATATTTGTTATATGCTACCTTGAGTTCTCACTACCATCAAAGACCTTGAAAGATGGTGGACAAAACCCTTGGGTATTGAACTACATCAACTTCTTCTAGGTAAGGTCTACCCTTTGGAATAAATGAGCTCCCATGGGTTTGCGCCAATACTTCCTTCACCTGCTACTCTACCATCTGCTTAATATATTTTCATGCATGGAAGTACTATCGGTGACCTTCCTATGAAAGCTATGACCTCATCCATGGGAGTGCACTTAGGATGATCTAAGGTATGAACTACCTCAGGTTGATCGGCCTACATGGGGGAAGGTTGTAAAACTAGGCTTAGTTTTGCAAGGCTAGAACTACTGCCATCAACTCCTCTACCCTTCACTCCATCATGTCAATTTGATCATCCTTTAGCTTGATTTATTGAGAGGCACTGAGTTGAGTCTAATGCCTCACCTTCCTCAATTATAAATGCCTTCCTAGCTAGGCTGCTCCATGTGAAATCCTCGAGTATCAACCATGTGGACTTCTGCTAGGTCATCTAACATGTCATCTTCATTGACATCAAACTCTAGCCTACCATCCTCTAGGTCATACTGATCATCCCCAACTATCTGCCTCACCGTGACATGATAGTCCTCCAAAATGTCATCCAGAATAGTCATCTACCGACCGCTTCATCGGAACATAGGCTATGACTATTACTAAACCGAGTTGTGTGTAGAAGCTATGCATTAAATACTCTACACTAGTGGAGCACTCTCCTTGACTGACTCACTGCCATATGGAATACCTCGGTATCCTTTCCCTTCTCTCTCTAATTTCTATGATGGTGGAGTAACCACTACACTCTTGGGTCGCCACTCCTTCTTCACCACCATTGGGATGGAAGGTGGAGCAGGGGAGCTTGGCCTCACCTCAATGAGTGGAGTAGATGGAGTGGGATCCTTGGACCATAGCGGATCACCAAAGGAGAGGCTCTATCTCTAAATGGGGGCTTATGGAATTTGGTGGGGACTACAGATGGTGGAACTTGAACTGGTGAAGGTGGACAGCGAGTGGAGCGGTGTAATGTGGGTGACACTGGATGAATCTCTATTGGAGATCTCCACCTATAACTGGTAGTACTGGTTAAGACAATGCGTCAATGATCACCGCCGATCAAGAAAATCCATCAAAATGGTCAGCCGCGCATGGTGAATTTCCTCCTCTCTCTTGCCTACCATATTGGCCTCAATGGTATCTCTGAATTTGATCCCTAACACTTCTAGGGATCACCAGTCGTAATGTCACTTGAGCATCCGCGGTGCTCTACCAACTCTGTGAAGAATAGATCGTAGACCACCATAGGGCTTCCTCCTCTCCCTAGCCAGTGTCTCATACTCTATAGGTGATGGGGTAATGCAACAATCCTCCGGTAGTTCTCCTCTCCCTCTAAAGCTGAAAGGGGGTGAAACCTAATGCCACCTAAGAGTGGAGAGGTGGCACAAGGGGAACCCTCTTCAGCAACATGGGAGGCTTCATCTACCTCTTTGACCACATGCTCATAATATTTTTCTATTTTTCAGTTCTTATTATAGCTTTGGGTTTTGAATGGGATTGGATGGGAATTAGAACTGATCTCAAAGGTGGGGGAGACTATCTCAAAAGCTAAGATAGCCTTTCCCTTCGAAGCAAGGACAACAATTGAGGTGGTACTAGCCTGTGCTACAACTACAACAGGGGCAACTAACTGAATTGGCTGAACTGATGAAACTAATAGGGGAACCTCAACAACCTTCCTATTCAAAGTGGGAAACTCAGAATCAGACTAAGTCCAACTGTAAGAGTGGCTTCTGCCTACCATCTCATGTCTACTAATAGTGGTGAGGGCTGGTCCCTCATAGGTGACTTTGAGATACTCAAAGCCAAGCTCTAAACTTGATGATGGGGGCATCGGCAAGTATGGCCTGATCTAGCACCAAATCCACACCAGAGGCTAAGGAAAAGATCAGCTTGCTAGAAGACATGGTGAAAGACAATTGAAAGAAGGAAAAAGGAGATGGGCTGGTATCTCTATTGTACTATTGGAAAGAGAACCAGATTAGAATTTTCTTTGATGTTGACTTGAATTGTTAACTTTTATTTTGAATTGAAACCCACATTCAACAAATTTGATTACATTAAATGGGTTCAATTCTTGTTGAAGAGATTTTGGAGATTTTGGAGATTTTGAAGGAGAGATTATTTTGTAGGCTTGTTGTTATATTTAATTTTGATTTTGTGTTGGAACCTACATTCAATAAATTTGATTATGTTAAATGGGGTTCAATTATTTTGGAGAAATTTTGAAACTTAAAAGAGAGGCTTTGTTTTTGTTTGTTATTGTTGTTGTTGGTTTTGTTTTAATTTTGAAAAGGGCAATTCTCATCTAACAAATTTGGTTATGTTAAATGGAATTGGTTAATTTTGTTTTGAAAATATTTTGGAATTTTTGAAGAAGGGATTTTGTTTTTGTTTGTTGTTGTTGTTTGTTTAATTGATTTTGATTTTGAATTGGAACCCTTATCCAATATATTTGGCTATGTTAAATGGGATCAATTGTATTGGAGAGATTTTCAAAATTTTTAGGGAAAAGGCTTTTATTTTGTTTCATGTTGGTTGTTGTTTGTCGATGTTTTGATTTTTGATTTGATTTTGAAAGAGGGACTCTCATTTAACAAATTTTTTTATGTTAACTGGAGTTGGTTAACTTTGTTTGAAAAAATGTTTTAAAATTTTTGAAGAAAGGATGTTGTTGTTTGTTTAATTGATTTTGATTTTTTTTAAAAAAAACCCACATTTAATAATTTGGTTATGTTAAACAAGGTTCATTAATATTGTTCTAAAAATGATTTTTTTGAAAATTTTATAAAAGATTTTTCTTGGTTTTTCCTTGGACTTTATTAGAGTTTTGTTAAATATGGGATGAACCTTAGTTCATAATAGTGGTAAGAGGTTCTTAATTTTATTTGATTTATGTTTGACTATTCTTCTTTAATTGATTAATTTATTTCTTTTACCTATTAGGGGACCCAATAGGGGTTTTAAGACCTACTTGGAGTGAGGTCTTAAAACCTAAAGGATGTTGGCCACCTTTGCTTAAAGATGAAATAGACAAAGTGCCAACGACAAGAAAAATAGTCTTGCTTATATAAGATATAAGTCCACTATCGATGCTTGGAGTCAATAATTGACTACTAAAGATGGAGAGAGGAAGAATTCCCAACAAGTCACCAGAAAAATCTATGGTGTTTATTTTCGGATGTTCGTTGTGGACATCATGTGAATCTTAAGGGGTACTTATTAAAGTGATCGAGTATGACATTACGGTATGATGTACTATCTCAAAAGGTAGATATATCATCATACAATGAACCTAATCACCTAAATAGGACTTCTAAGATATGATGGGTCTATCTATGTAGAGATTCTTCCCTACTTTACATGGAAAAGTAAAGTAGGTTTATCTTAAATTGGCTTCTTAAGTTCCTTATGGAGGCAAGCCTCCATTGTTAATTATATCTTAGGAAATGGGATTTTCTAAGAATACTCATGATTAAAGTAGTCAATTATTATCTCCAAAGATTTCAAGGTTAAGACTATTAAAGGATTGGTTATTTTAGAAAATCAAGTGGGATTGTTCAATTGGAAAGACTTATTTTGGAATTCAAAGGAAGATAAGTATGAAATGCTCAAAATACTAGGAAGCCTAGTGAGCATTCCAACCTATCCTATGATGAGGCTTTATATGTTTGAATGTGAGAGGATTTATTTTATTTGAGTTGGAATTTTATTAGATTGTTGGGGCTTATAATCCATTAGCACAAGATTGTGAAAATGCCTAAGAGATGAGGATTTATGCTCGCCCAAGAGAAATAGTAACCTCAGATCCTAAATCTAGGGAGTTTAGCATAAGTTAAAAGTGCGACCTAAATCTAAGCGGAAAGGGGGACATAAGGGTCTATTATACAAGAGAAGATAGACCCATCTGACTCTTCTAGACTTATAATCATCTGGAGTGGTCACTAACACCTTCTACGCTTTAAAATCATAAAGTCCGATCTTATGGAATGCAAGATGGTTTAAGCTATTATTTAATTTTGAAAGAGATTGGAGTCCTAAACTTACTCCCTAAGAGACTAGATCATGTTTGATATGAGCATATGACTTAGTCTAAAAATACAAAATCTTTTCAAATTTTATATTATTTTGACACATTCATTTAGACAAAGACTTTGAATTTCTTATGCAAAATGCATGATGAAATTTGATTGTTGGCCAAATTAAAAGAGAAAGAGGGTGAAGCTCCATCATAAGGGGTTTCTCTCATAGGTCAAGCGGTTCCTAAAGTGCAAGAATGGAGGCCCTCATTTTGCAAAAGTGATTCAATATGATATGTTCTGAGACACATAACATACAACTAAGGGGTTGCTAAATGTTTTAATTATCTTGATTATAGCCTAAGATTTAAAATGAGGTTATGAGTTATTTAAAATTTTAGTTATGAGTTGTTAGTTGGGTAGAAAAAATAACTTTATCCTAAGAGCCTATCATATCTAGGCCACACATTCAATCACCAAATTTAAGAAACAATGAAGGAGGTGCGATTCTATTATGCAATCTAAACATAAAATCAACCAAACATGAATAGATTCTGTAAAAGAATAAAAGGCTGGTGTGACTGGGTACCACCATACACATCGAAAAAAAAGTTAAGTAGTCGAGCTCTACCCTTATACAACTCGGATTAAAAGAATATTACAATTGAAATTAAATTAGATGATATGGAGGTCTTAATATTTATTCTTCTTTCTTTTGATTTGATTCTTTTGATTTGGTTTTCCAAGGCATCAAAGAAATTATGTCTTAAACTAAGTAATAATTATGAGAGTATTAAAGATCCTAAAGCTCTGAAGAAACACATAATTTAGAGACTTTATTAGAGAGGAGATTAGAATGAAGAAGTAACTCAAGTCCAATTATGGAGTGGAAAATGAATCTCGCTAAAGTCATAATGAAAAGTTAGTGATAAAGGCAAAGAAATTCAAATTAATGAAAATGTCTTACACCCATCACTAGCTAAACCTCAAAAGTCTGCCAAAATAGGAGTAGACTATATATTCTTGTACATTTACGCAAGATCCCTTCTTTGCTAAGTATATATGATGCTCTCATATTGTCCAAAGTTATATATGAGACATTAATCAAAGCCTTGCAAAACCTAGAATAATATGAAGCATTTTCACTGAAGAAGAAAATGATGGAGGACTTAAACTCTCAAAATTTGGCAACCATAACATTTAGTAAAATGACCTATTATTAGGGACAACTAAACATAATCGACCTCTTTATGTTACAATTGAAAGTAACGTTGTTCGAATAAAAGGATATTGATTGATCCAGGCACTTTGATCAATCTTATAATTGTTAAAATGCTATGAGTACTAGGTTTAGAGGCTCGCTACTTGGATAAAAGTATAATATTACTATAATGAATTAATGAACAAGGATAACAAACCTTAGGATCTCATATTTTTCCCATACACTTCAAAAAACTATACAAAAGCTAAATTCCATGTGATCAAAGCCCAATTTGGTTATAAAGCCATGGATTCATGAATATGGTATTGTGCCTTCAACTCTTCATCATTGTATGAAGTATACTCAAAATAGTAAAGTGCATCAAATTGATGATGATGAATCCATTCTTGATACATGAGATCAAATTCTATCATAATGCTAAGTACTACATTCCTAAGAAAGTAGGGGAAGTCAAATCCCAAAAGTAAGTGGCCATATCTATCAAGTTAATATTGAAAGGTGGTAGTTTAAAGAATAAACGTACCAATGATACTAATGAATCAAGGCAAAAGTAATTCCTCACCTTGGAAGTGACACTGAGGATGATGAAGATGAATTAATACTTTATCAACCCAAGAAAACCTCACCTAAACAAAGGATAGAAGAAGCTAGTAGATTGATTAATAAAATAATTAGAGAAAACTCATATTTCTCTAATAAGGGTACTTGAATCCCAAATATCCAAAAAGGCTATGAAAATAACTATAGTGCCAAGGGCACACATAAAAGTCTTAACAACTTCAAGAAATGAAAAATAAAATAACAAAAAACTTTCTATGTTCCTCCTAGAAGAGGCTATAATGAACACAAGATTCTCTTCAATAAGATAGAAGAGCATACCTATTACATCCCCTAATTTTGGAAACTCCAATAATAGGAAAGCCATTAATATTGTATACAAAAGCCTTAGAAGAATCATTGAGAGCTTTGTTAGCTCAAAAAATGAAGAAGGGAAGTTAAATACCTTATACTATATAAGTTGATGTTTGATAAGAATCAAATAATATATTCTCCTATTGAGAAGAAATGTTTAGTGTTGATATTTGCTACTCAAAACTCTGGTACTATATGTTCTCACATAAGATAACTTTAATATCTAAAGTTGACTCTCTCAAATTCTTAATGACTAGACCTACCCTAACTGGTCATTGAGCTAAATGGCCAATCGTTACTTAAATTTGATATAATATATGTTCCAAAAAAAGCTATAAAATGGCAAGCTTTGGTTTACTTTCTAGCCACTCATCCCTTACCAACAAACTCTCCACTCAACGATGAATTACCTAATGAAAAAATCTTCAAAGTGGAAGAAGCTCAACAACCATCAAAATTGAAACTCAATATGATGGGTCTTCATCATAAAGCTAGCTAAACCTCCCAGGTTACCCGCAGTACATGTCAGAATTGGCCTTATATTTATAACACTTCAAGGCAGTATTCTTCAATATTCATATAATCTAATGGAACCTCAAACTAATAATGAGGTTGAATATGAAACATTAATTATGGGTCTACAACTAGAAATTAACATGAAAATTAAGAAACTTCATATTTATGAGATTCTCAATTTATAATCTAATAATAAATCAAGACTTTCAAGATAAACAAGCTTAAATTGGCAATTTATCATACACATGTCTTGGAGCTTCTAAAATAAATTCTGAAGTAACAATTATAAGGGTGTCACATCAAGATAATGATAAGGCCAACATATTAACTAAATTAGATAAAGAAATGATAGACCTTCAATGAGAGCCAATTATAATAATAGTCCAAAGTAAGTTAGCATTAACCCTAAACTAAAGAAAATCAAGAGATTTAAATATTTGTAAAGAAAGATGATTGGTGCAAACCATTCATCACCTATCTTAAAAGAGGCAAATTTCCATAGAAAAGTAAAGGCTCATCAAATTTTACAAAGAGCTCTACATGCCCTTGTGAATGATACATTATATTGATGCTCGTTTGACCAAATGTGGTTATGTTGCTTAGGACCAAATGAAGGAAAAATTGGTGATGGTTGAAGTCCATGAAGGGTTATGCAATGCAACTAGTCCACCTTAAAATAAAATGAAAATCAAATGAATGGGTTATTATTGGCCCAGTATGGTTCAAGAATGCATTGAATATGCTAAAAAATGTTATTAGTCTCAAGTATATGTAGACACATTGTATCAACCACCCAATGCCTTACATCTAACAATGGCATCTTGGCCATTTGAAAGTTGAAGAACCAATATAATATGTCCAATAGATCATCCATCATCTGGAGGACATCATTTCATATTAGCAACCATTGATTACTTCATAAAGGGGAGAAGAATCCAATTAAAAGAAGTTAAAGTAGATAATGTAGTCAAATTTTTTTGGAGACCATATTGTTTATTAATTTGGAGTATGTTAAAGAATTATATTTGATAATGGAACTATCTTCAAGAATATTAAAGTCTATCATTTCATTAAAAAAATATAAGATAGATTGGTGATACTCTTCAATATATAATCCAAGGGCCAATGGTCTCACAGAAGCTTTCAACAAAATGTTGGTTTAATTGCTCAAGAAAATTCTCTCTAAAATAAAAGATAATGACATGATAAATTAATAGAAGTCTTGTGGTCATATCACACTATATATAAAATGACTACATAAGCAACATCATACTCCCTAGTCTTTGAGTATAAGCAATACTTCCTCTTGAAGTAGAACTACCTTCACTTCGTATAGTAGTTCAAAATGAAACTTACAATGAAAAAAAATATCTTAATATGCTTGGAAGAGCTAGAAGCTCTCGATGAAATACGACTATAAGCTTAGTAAAATCTAGAAATATATAAAGCAAGAATGAACCAAGCTCACAACCACATGGTTCCCCAAAGCTTCAAAGCAGGTGAATTTGTGTTGGTACACAGAGGCCTATCATTCCACACCAAAGAACAACTGCAAAATTTGACCCAAATTGGAAGGGACATACATTATTAAAAAAGTACATGAAGGGAGAGTTTATCAGCTCATTAATGCAAAAGAGATAAGCCTTATGCCCACCATAAATGGATAATATTTCAAAAGTTATTATACATAACTATTGAAAGCATTATGCTTTACAAATGCAAGAGTTGAAGTTGACTCTAAAAATGATTAACCAAAGAGTTTCTCCTCATTAAAAGCATGAAAAGGAAGTACTCATCTCAAAGAAAGATTCTACATCAACAAGGGGAAATTTTATAAGCCTTGCAATACAAAGAAAATACTCTATATAAAAAAAACTCTCTCCAATAGAAAAGGGTTAAATCAGATCCATCATAGCCTAGGGGATTGATTTAAATTTAAATTATGATCTATTATGCCCAAAAGGGTTGGATCTAAATTTAAATAAGATCCATTATGCCCAAAGGGGCTGGATTAGATCTATCATGCCCAAAAGGGCTGGATCTAAATTTAAACTAAGATCCATTATGCCCAAAGGGGTCGGATCAAATCCATCATGCTCAAAGGGGCCATATCTAAATTTAAACAAAGATACATTATGCCCAAAGAGGTTGGGTTAGATCCATCATGCCCAAAGGAGCCATATCTAAATTTAAACTAAGATTTATTATGCCTAAAGGGTTGGATTAGATCCATCATCCTCAAAGGGGATGAATCTAAACTTAAACTAAGATCCATCATGCTTAATTGCCATATCTAAATTTAAACTAAGATCCATTATGCCCAAAGGGGCAGGGTTAGATCCATCATGCCCAAAGGGGCCATATATAAATTTAAATTAAGATCCATAAAGGGGCTGGTTTGATCCATCGTGCCCAAAGGGGCCATATTTAAATTTAAGCTAAGATCCACTACTCCTAAAGGGGCTAGATTAGATCCATCATGCCCAAAGGGACTGGATCTAATTTAAAACTAAGATCCATCATGCCCAAAGAGGTCAGATCTAAATTTAAACTAAGATCTATCATGCACAAAGGGGTCGGATCTAAATCTAAACTAAGATCCATCATGCCCAAAGGGGTTGAATCTAAATTTAAACTAAGATATATCATGCCTAAAGATGCCATATCTAAATTTAAATTAAGATCCATCATGCTCAAATAGGCCAAATCTAAATTTAGATCAGATCCATCATGCCCAAAGAGACCAGATCAGATCTATTATGCTTAAAGGGGATGAATCTAAATTTAAACTAAGATCCAACTTTCCCAAAGGGGCCGAATCAAATCCATCATGCCCAAAAGGGTAGGATCCAAATTAAAATAAAGAATCCATCATGCCCAAAAGGCCAAATCAGATCCATCATCTCCAAAATAATTGGATCTTATCCCAAATTTAGATTTTATCATGCCAAAAAAGGGTTGGATCTAAATCCAAACTTTAGATTTTGTCATGTTCAGAACGGCCAAATTTAAATCTAAGCTTACATCTAACATAGTATTTAAGTCTAAATATACTTAAAGGAGTGGACTTAAATATAAATAAATTCAATTCAAACTCAATGAAATTAGAGATGATTGAATTAAGGGCTATAAGCACAACTTATTTATAAATTCAAATATTAATGCTTTTTATATGCTTATCTTGTCAAGATTTGCTATAGATTGACTATGATGTTTACTTGGAGAAGGTTAAATGATATGCCTCCTATGGAGTTTACAGAGGAGCAGATATGAGCCAGTATTAAAGCCCATGATCTACATGGCACAGTCAAGTTGCAGGAGCGACTCTCATGGCATCAGAATATGTTGATGGATATGGATATGTTTGAAGATTCATTTGCTCAATCATAACACATTCTATTTATTGATTCAAAACTTATATCAAGACATGATCATATTGATTTTGTAATCAATCTAAAGCGAAGACATAGTCATAATGTTCTTTAAGAGCAGATTGCAGACCACCCTAGCTTTGGAGATTAGGATATGCTTCAACCAATTGTAGATACCACTCTTCTACTAGTATAATTTGAATTTTGGGTTATTGCATATTACATCATGAGGTAGAAGATTGGGACCATGAGGTGTTTGGCACACCCTTATTAACTGTTAGTGGTTATGTATACTAGGCACATCATTACATATAGATGCATAGTGACATCCTCAGGAGGGTTGGCATATATCATGCAGTATATACATCACTTTTTTACTATAATTTCCTTCCATTTACTTAGATTTAGAGTATAACAGAGTATTGGGATATGATCACCAATACCTGCTGGATTGGTCCACATAAGATGATGAATACTTTGGCTGACATGCAGGATATAATAGGTCTCACTATCATAGGCATTCCCTATGAAGAGTGTGTATCTTTAGATCATGAGCTCTTTTAGCATCAGCTAGATGGTCAACATATGAGAGGCTGTCATGTATACTCCTCAAGCTTCATCATGATCTAAATCACTACCATAGATTATTCAGAGAGCAGAGATCAGGTCATAGGCGATGGGGCACAGTTACTATAGAGAAATGGTCTAAGAGTTTCCTTGATGTAGCAATATGTTCACCCCATTTTGCATGATTAGAGGATCCATTTGATAGGAGATCTCATTCAACAAAAGAATCATTCAATGCCAGATTTTAGCTAAAAGGAAGAGTAAATTTTTGGTGAATCTTAGCATGGGATATTGACGATGAGCTATCTCTAATGTCTTTATTACAGTTGGTGTTTTCTCTAGAATAAAGAAAAGAAATGACACCACATAGAGTTTAGGAATATTGTATTTAGATGACCAAATATGATATTAAGGAATAAGTATATTATGCTGAAAGATAAACATGCTCTCAAGTAATAGATTCAATCATTTCAATAAAAGACTCCTAAGGCTAATGGGTATTTCATGTACCAGAGTATTTTCTCTTGAACTACATGGAAAAGTAGAATAGAGTCTATTATATTCTAGGATCACGGTTCCCTATAAAGCAAGCCTTTATAGTTAATTACATCTTAGGAAGGGTCTCTTCCTTAGAATACTCTCAATTAAAGAAAAAAGTGGTTATTCTTAAAGACTACTAAGGTGGCTTTTAAAGGAATGATTTTTTGAAATTCAATTGGGAGAGGTCCAAATTGGAGAGAGTTATTTTTAAGAGTCAAATCGAAAAGAGTAGAAAATGCCTATTGACCGGATGCAGACATTTCATCTATCCTATGATTGGGCTTCAAATTTGGGATTTAATTTTAGATTTCAAGTTATTATTTTAGAAATCTAGTTAGATTCTAGCGACAAGACTATAGAAATGCCAGGGTTGAAGACTTATTCCTAAAAGGATGCTTTAAACCTAGTCTATAGTGCTTTGATACATGGGAGATGCTCAACCTAGTTCTATCCTTGGGAATCATTGGCCATTCTTCCCATTTGTGGGAACTAACCTATCCCTAACTCTTTTGGACTTACAACCTTCCTGGAGAAGACTGCCAACTAACATCACCTGAGCGCATTTTAAAACCATGAGGCTAAGTCATATGAATGCAAGATAGCTAGGTTGTTGTAGTTTTAGAAAGAAATATGTGAATCTAGACTTACTCTCTAACCCCTAAGATTATGTAGGGTATGAAGATGTACCTAACTAATTCATATTTTCAAATTTTATAATTTTGACTGTGGATTCATTTAGGTCATAGGAATATAATTTATTCCAAATGCATGCAATTAGAAAAAGATTATGGGCCAAATCAGAATAAAAGAAGGAGTACTTCCATCATAGGCTCTCAAAGGTCAAGCCCAAGTTTTCTCGTAAGGATGGAAATCTTTCATTAATCAAGAGTGAAATAATATGATATATGTATGATATTGAAACATCCAGCTAAGGGGTTGCTACAAATTTTATCTTGTTTTAATACTTAGGCTTTTATATAAAGATTTTGAGTTGTATTTATTTTTATATTTCGATTGATTTAATTGGGTAGAAAATTTATTTTATCCTATGAGCCTACGTCGTGCATTCATCACAAAGATAAACATAACATAAAGAAACCTAAGAATAACATGTTGTTTCTATTATGCACCCAAAATAAATCAAGCTAAATTAAATTATATAAGAAAAAGGCCAATGCAGCTGGGTACTGTTGTACACCCTGGAAGAAAGAAATATGGATAACCGAGTTCTTCATTTATACAACCCAGCCTAGAACTACATGTTTAGATCTACGAGTCTTCTTTCTAGGAAAGTCTCCTTCTTTAGGGACATCCATCGGGCTCCATAGGGGACCACCGCACCATCTCCTGGTTGGGTCAGCTCCTATTAATCATAGATCCCATAGATCCTAACCTAATTCTGAGCTCAAATTTACATTTAAAATTCAAAAAAAGAAATTTTAAGCCCTTCAAAATAGATGTTAGTAAATGCACACAACACCCAAAGCAGTTTATCTTTCATAAGCATACTGGCTTAGCATTACTTGCTTACCAAGCCCACCTGTCCTATGGACTATGTTAAGAGATTTTCAGCACCTACAAGCAAACAACAATTTTATGATTTATTTATTACAGTGATCCCTTTAACACAGTCCACTGTAGAAAATAGTGTCAAATCTACAAAGAATGCCCTAACATCCAGTCTAATGAACAAACAAGCCTAGCATCCCTAAAGCAATACACCACACAAACATGTGAAGCACATCACAACATATCACAGGAGATTAAAAGAAAATCATAGAACGATCTAACCTAGATCTAGGGTTCATGACCTAAGTAATCTAGTGTATCTAGAAGTGGGGTTTGTGGTGAGTCTTTGCTAGGCTTTTAAGTTTAAGTTTGAAGTTTGAATTTATTTAATTTTTACCATTGGTTGGTTTTAGTTCAAATGGTTTAGTGATTTAATTTCCTTTTTTATGTTCATTTTATTTGGTTAAAGTAATATTTAAGTTTTTAAGAATGAGAAATAGAATGAATTTCATTTTTAGGTGAAACTCATTTTATTCCACATCCTAATTCCTAATGAGGTTTCCAAAAGTCTAACTAAAATCCTTAAGTATTTTAATTAATCCTTTTGATTTTATTTATGTTTGGGTTTGATTTATGTTATTTCATTTGTTTGAATTACTTTATTTGATTTATTTAAGTTATGATTTGTTTCATTTTTAATTAAGTTATATGGGTTTCATTTGATTTAGCTTATGTTATTTTAAAGGGTTTGATTTAAGTTTGATTTCTTAAGTTATTAAATCATCAATTTGTAAGCTTAAGGTTTAAATTCATTAATATGAATTAATATCTTAAGTTTGTTTATGGATTATTCTTAATCTGATTTGATTAACCTAGGTTTTAGATTCATTATTTAAATTCATTAAGGATGTGTGGTTTCATTAAATTTTATTGATTCAAAGGTTAAGGTTTAAGTTAAGTAATGATTTTATTAACCTAAGGTTTTATTTCATTAACCTAAGATTGAATTTTGATCACTTTAATTGACTTAGGATATTTAGAAGAGTTTCTTAATAGTTTTTTTATGTTTGATAGAGATTAGTTTGAATTACCACTTTATTTAATATGTTAATTAATTTAATTAACCTAATATTTGATTAACATTGACCTAAGGATTTAGAAATTTAAAAATTTGTAATCCAAAGATCAATTAGAATTAAAATATTTTTGGCAAATAGGGCTATATGCCAATTTTATATCCCTAAAGTTTCAACTTGATTAGAGATGTAATTAGGGTAATTAAGGTTTTAATTATTTCATTAAAACTTAAATTAAGCCTAATTTGTTAAGATTCATTAAGGGATTTTATTTTTCACTTATGCTTCACTAAAATACCTTTCTAATTAGGGTTTATTCATAATTTTTGGTTAATTGGTTGATTTATTATGATTTAATTAATTTTAGGTTGTTTAATTGAATTATTTAATTCATTTAATTATCTATTAAGTTAATCTATTAGGTTCATATAGGTTTGATTAGGTTTAATTAGTATTCTAATGTTCATTAATATTCATTATGTTGATTTAAGGTTATTAGATTAAAGTTTTCTAATTATTTCATTAAAGGGTAATTAATTTAATTACTTTAAAGGTTAAACATGTGAAATTACAATTTCCCTAGAATTCAGAGAATTAAATCTCCAAAAATTTTCCTAAAGTATTTTTTAAGCTTAATTTCATTTCCTTAAAGTTTCAAATTAATTGGATTATTAATTTGAGAGTAATTAGGGTTTAATGTTTTTCAATTAAACCCAAATTGGAAAAGTATATAATAAAAATTGGGGATTTTAATTTTTATGGATTCCACTCATCAAGACGAATCAATAGAGTTTTATTTGTAATTTTATAATTTTTCTTTGATTTTATATGATTTTCCAGATTTTCTTAATTAATTAACTAAATAACTAATCCTAACGGTTTAAGTGGGGTCCAGGCGACGCACACGTCAAGAGGTGAACATGCGTAATGATCCTAGACCGTCCGACATTATGGATCGATCAAATGTGGTCCTTAAGATTTAAATCGCTGGTTTGCCTAAAGACCATCCCATCCTAAGAGAAGGATCTGATGGTCGTGATTAAATCTCGAGCTCGTGAGAAATGACAATCGCTGATTTCTTGCCAATCACCGTGAATCAAACCTGATTTTAACTCAAAATGACAGGGACAATTTGAATATCCATAAATGGATGTGATTTTTGAATTGGGGAATTAATTCCTTTCACAGAGCTCCAAAACTGACGGCATAGAGGGAGGGAGAAAATGCATACCCGAATTCTGGCAATCACCGATGGTGAGACCGATCCCATTTGCTTCGCCTTGACCCAATGAACATGTGCACAAAGTTTGGTGGCTTGCCTCCCCATGGATTGTTCCCTAGACCAACACACGCTCAGTTTAAGGTGGCGTTGGTCATTTTCCGGCTTGTCGGCAGCGAGGGGGTCCACGCAATTGGGGTTGAAATCCACTCATTGGGATTTCACCATGAGAGGCCGTTCGACCTTCCTCCGTTCATCGGTGTACCAATGACGAGGGGGTCGGGATAGGGTTGGAAACTTCATCACTCTCCTTGGCGATGCTTTTGGAATGAAAATGGGGAGGTGATAGTCTATAAAGAAAATTTTGAAAGCAATTGCCACCGGCAGAAACCATTAAGGTGTGAGATCAACTTCTTATGGCCTTATGAATACGTTGGAGTGTTCAAAGCACAAGAAGGGAGCTTCATTGGTTGATTTCCTCACTTGGCCAAAAGCTCTATAAGGAAGAATTTAAAAGTCAAACTCTGGCCACCCGTGCAAGGCCGGTCAAGGTGTGAGATCAACTTCCTATGGCCTTATGAATACATTGGAGTGTTCACAGCATAAGTAGAGAGCTTCCTTGGTTGATTTCCTCACTTGGTCGAAAGCTTCTTCTCCTCTTCCTCTTCTCTTCTTTTTCTTCTTCCCTTGGTTAGCTATGATTAAGGCAAACTCTTGGAGGTTTGCCTTTTCCTTAATTGCCTTCAAGGTAGCCACCCTTGTTAAGGGGTGGAGTTTGACTTGATGTGGGAAGAGGGGAAATTCAATTTCCCTTCTTCCCTCTTTTCTTTATTTCTTTTATTATTTTATTATTTTTATTTTATTTGTTGATTTGTTTATTGATTTAATGGTGTTGCATTTCATATTTACCCATTTAAAATAAATAGATTAAATTTGGTTCCAATTAAAGTCAAATGACCAATTTGACATAGTTGGAATAGGTTTGAACTCCAATCATGCTTTATCATGTGCATGGGATGAATTGGAGTGGCTATTTTCTTTTGATTTCAATTATATTTTGATGTAAACCCGTTTGACCCAAAGTGGGGTTAATGGGTTATGTTTGATTTCAATTGGGTCAAATGACCCATTTGGCCTAATCATATTCAATAGTGAATTAAATTATGTTTAATTGTTATTCCCAAATGATTTTAAATGATTATTTTGAGTTTATTTCAGTTTAATTGAGGTTTGAATCTAATAAGACTCATTTAGGCTATTTTAAACCAAGTGGTCTAATTTACACATTTTAGTACTAAATGAATTTGAATCTCTTTATATTTAAGATTAAACATATTTATTTAATCATTTGGAATGTTTGAAATGATTTAATTTGGTCATATTTTTGGTGGGTTGACTTTTGACCAAGTGGGTCCCACCTGAGTCAAACCTAGGTTGACTAGATTTGACTTTAGATTTAATTTTGACTTTTCATTTTATTTGTTGATTTATTTGAATTGATTCATATTGGATGCTTGAGTTGATCCTACTTGCCAAACAGTTAAATCCAACCCAAGGTGACTTTCAGGACTAAGCATTGAATTAGGAAAATCCTATTTGAGATTAGATCTCCTAATTGCTAAATTAACCTCATCCAAAAATGACATCAACAATTACTACTTAGATATGTTATTTCATATTTCCATAACATAGCATAATTTTTCATCTTTCTACTCTTTTAATTGCCAGCTTGCTTGCTCGAAGTGAGTGGATAGCATTGTGCCAACATCATTTGCTTACATATATCATGGATTAGGTCGAGTGAGCATGATGATTGATTCATGAGGTTATAACATAGATGCTCCTTGGAACTACTTGTATGGATGGATTCATACACATATATCAGAAGCTTTTAGTTGAATTGAGATGGCATCTTATTTCAAAGAGCAGCATTTCCCCATAATCATGTAGTTAAGCAAGGCTACAATCACTTTAGATAGAGATCAAATCTAGACCTTCATGTTTGCTCCATCATGCATGATGGATCACTTTTAGATCATTAACAAATCAACTTTACATAGCCTTCCTGCTCAAAGCTTAGGGCAAAGATTTACAATTTCTCTCACAGACAAAGAAACACCATTACTAGTATCGAAGCCAAGATATATATGCATAGAAGAATATCTCATTGGGTTAAGACTTGCATGGCTTTGCTATAGAATCATGAGTCCATCATATTGGAAGAAGCAATCCAAATAGAGTGGCTAGATAGTATGGTTTCACTCATGCTACACTCATATACATTACCACAAATAGTAGACATAGTAGATACTCATTCCCTGGGGACACTCCCACTATCTATTTGATTAGTAGTAGCTTCTATAGCATGGGCTTTCTTACTTTTCCTAGGGAATGGTTTGGGTTTCTATGTAGCTTCACAAGAGTTAGTCACCTATGACTATTATGGATTCATCACACATACTCTTCCTCTTTAGAGCTAAGATTTCATATATATAGTCATAGATTGGGGAGACCCAGACTAGTATGATATTTGTATTCTCTCCAATGCATAACGCATGCTCCTAAGAGATCATCAGATGAGCTGGGTAATAGTAAGATGTGTGATCAAAGGCTTTTTCAACTCAAGAAAGAAATGATAGAGATATTCATAACCCCATGATAGTAGATTATGATATGGGAGAAGCTAGGATAAATGAGCTTACTTATATGCTTGTTAGACTAATAGTAACTGAGCCAATCACATGATAGATGAGCAATAATGTCATGATGGAATTATCGACAAATACTAGTGCTGCTTCTCCAGCATCTACTTATCTTATTAGTAATAACCATGTGCATGTTGAAGAAGACCCACACATAGAAGAATCTGGACACTCTGATGATTAGCTATGAGACACTTTATTAGATTTGATTTTGGTGATAGTAAGCCTCACTCAGGATGATTTCTTAATTGATTCCTATGCAGAGAGTCATCATATTCCTAGGTTGAAAGATACATCTTAGAGGATATCTAGTAAAGTGATCTCATATTTTGTCTCCAGAATATGCCACATGCCTTCAGACTCATTACATCATGGCTCTTCAAAGAGCCTATGCCACATAATGATGGCATTATGCCATTTACTTTGAATGTTGATCTAGAAGTCTTACTTGAGCTTTCTATCTTTTATCTGGAAGCAAACTCTCTATTAGATTATGCTGCCATGCTAGGTCTTGAAGCAAGAGAGCTAGCTTTGGGAATGCCAATGGAGATATGGAGTTTGGGATAATCTCATTACATGGTAATTATTAGGAGATCTTATCTAATATAATCATTGTTGTAGAGACCTCACTCAACACCATTTCACATCAAGTCTCTTTTGTTTGCCAAGACCTCGAGCATGGTTTTAGAGCTTTGAGATCCTATCATAGGGAGCTTTCTAAAGCTCAGATTGAGCTCATTGACATATCAACTAAATTGAGAGAGTTATAGATGAAGATATATTATATATTAGAAAGAAGGAACTATTATCAGGAAGGTAGTCATAGCTATAGAAGAAGATTGCTCACAGCTAGATGTTCATGTAACTGAACTTGAGCAGGTCCTTTTCTTATTGGTCTATGACCAGGAGGTTGATGTTCATCATCTTCATGAAAATAGAGAGAGGCAGTATATTATGGCTTATAGAGCTCATATAGCCTCTATTTTAGAGAAATTCAAGTCAATCACCTGTAAATGTAACTTCTACTATGTCATTGTCTTTCATGATAAATGAAAAGATTAAAGATCATATTTCTCTCTATTTATTATACTAAAAAAAATCACAAATAAATAAATAAAGAAATAATGAATGTGTCATATCTAATCAACATGATACATTTATTAGGGATAATATTTTGCATCTAAAATAGTGAAATAAAATGAATGAAAAATGAAATAAATTTATACATCCTGGCATAGGGCAATGCTATTTCCATCTTAAAAAAAATCTAGAAGCTCAAATCATCCTCGATGGTTGCTCAATTAAACAATATAGAGTTGTGGCGTAGTGATACCAGTGCCGAGGTGCTATGATGAATCTACAATTTTTAAAATAAAAAAAGTCACACTCCCACTCCAACAATAATAATTATCTTGGGGAGCGAGGGTGGAGGGAAATAGTTACAACAACAAAAATTTGCCCGCTTGGAGAGAATGGCCTATAAAAAGGGGAGAGCAACCCTCCCTAGTCTCTCTCTCTCTCTCTCTCTCTCTCTCTCTTTTTCTTTTCTCCCACTCACTTTTTCTAGTTTCTTGCTATGTTCTTGCTTCCATCAATCTATGTTTTCTAAATGCACACTCTCCACTACCATAAGAATGATCACCCATCTACTACAGGTAAATGATTTCTATAATAATATTTTTTTATGCAATTTTCTCTCTAAAAATTGAATTTAACCAAATTTTCATCATCGATCTTGGATCTAGTGAGAAATAAAAGAGCACATCTCTATCAATCTTTGATTTAGAGTAAAAAAATAATGCTCTCTAAAACTTAAAATATTCTAAAATCTTGAATGGAGAATATTGAAGACCTCCATCGTTGAACTTAGTTCCAACATGAGAATAACACCCTCTCTCCATCGATCTTGGATCCAAAATAAGGGAGAAGAGTGTGTTTGCACTAAAATACATAAAAACTTAGCACTACTAAGGCGTTATGCCATCAATTTTATAAAAACTCATTAAATTTTGAAGAATTAGGTTCAATAGGCATTTTTGTCCCACAACATCGTGACACCAAGGCCTAGCACTAGGGTGATAAGCTCTCGGGAATGAAATCTTGAATGCTCTGTTATGAGTGCCAAGGCACCATAAATCTAGTACTGAAGCATTAAGCTCTCGGGCTTACAATTCAATTAGTGTCGAGGCACTATCATTCGGCACTAAGTTATTGAGTCATTTCATCTCTTTTATGATGCCATAGCTCAATCCTTTCAGTTTCCAGGCGCTATAGCTTCCACCGTTGAAGTTGGTTCCGGTGCAAAATGAAACCCTCCCTCTGTCGATCTTGGATCTAGACCAAGAGATAAAAATGCTAAGGCATTAAGAAAATTATGAAAATTAGCACTGCTAAAGCATTATTTTGCCAAAATTTGAATCTTAGATAATAGTAAAGCAGCATCGCGATGCTATAAGCCTAATGCTAAGGCGTTGTTCTTGGAAAATTAAGCTTAGGTGGACTTATCATAGCGCCATGGCACTGGTATCCCAATCTTGAGGTGATGTACCCTCAGAAATGAAACCCAAGTGATAATGTTAAGGCAATTATGTCATGATTCAAATTATACCTATAGCACCATGGTGCTGCAAGTATAGCATCGAGGCGCTAAGTACTTAAAAAAATTAAACTTTGGCAGGCTCATAGCATCAATATCCTAGTTCCAATTTGTTGTGTTTCCACACTCAAATGATAATATTAGGATATTCACAACAAAATCCAAGTTATATCCCACAATATTGGCACTATAAATATAACGCCAAGGTGCAAGCTCTTAGTTTCTTGATCAATCATTTTAACTTAACAATGCCAAAGCACTAGTTTACTAACCCTGAGATGCTAATCCCTATTGTTGAGCATTTTATTCTAGAAAATTTTAAATCTGGAGCATTACATAATGACAAACATAAGAGAATATAAATAAAAAATACACATTTTTATTAAATGGAAAATCTATTATAAAAAGATTACTAAAAAAATAATAATAATAATAATAATAATAGAAGAGAAAAATACAAATATAAAAATAAAAATAAAAAAGAGAGGAGGAAACTAATAGTCATAATCATTCTCCTCCTGGTTTGTGTTTGGCTTCGATGAGGTAGCTATATAAGGGGGATATTGAGGTGCCTTTGGAGAAGAAGCCCCAAAACCATAATTTTCAGACACATGGACTAGTCCATATTGAATTAGCCTTATAAGAAAATTGTTATTGATGTTGATCCATATGATAATCAAATTTTTTTTTTCTAAAGCCCATTGCCTACTGCTACTCTCACCAATCTCTTTCCTTAAAATTAAGATTTTCTCATTTAAGGATTAAGAGGATTGGGGTCGAGGTCATGGGGCACGTGAGCTCTCCCCCACTTCAAACCTCAAACCAAACCCCTCAATAAGCTCTTTTATTGGAGAAGCCTTCTGAATAAGAACTTCTTTATTGGGATCATAGATAAGAGAGGGATGACCATACCCTATTGTAGTACTACCCCAAAACATATTACAAATAAAATTATAATAATCTTTCTTATATCAATTGTAAAGCCCTTTTGAATTATAAATTTTAAAATGACCCTATCCATAGTTACCTCACTGATATTACGGAACATCAGATTGGTAGAAATGAAATAGTGCCAAGATTTTGATTCTGCCATTAGGCTGATGGCAGAAAAGTTAATAATTCTTTCCTCCTGTTATTTCCACTAGATGTTGGCATTTTTACTTGTGAGATAAAAAATATTTCATCATAATCTGGGCACTCATTATAATAGGATGATATTAATTGTAAACTAAATTTGGTAATTCATAATATGCATTTATGGAAGTGATATTGAAATTTATTAGTTTTCTTAAAACAAAAACTTTATTATTTTGGTGCTCCTTCACATTGGCGAAGAATTCTTGCACTACGGGGATGACACATTAGCTGCTTTCCTAGACCAGCTTAGCCCAACCTTGTTCATTGATCACCCCTTCTACTCTCTCACTTGGGTTGTAAAAGATCCATTCTATAATGAGATGCTAATGAGTGAGCATGATGATACATATCTTTAGCTTATGTGCTAACAAATATATTAGACTCTCTTGAAGTCACCCTCCTCTTGTTAACAAGCCTCTTTAGCAGTATGATTACTTTCTCAGTAGGAGGGAAAGGTGAGAGAATAAGTGAGTGCTCTAAGAATTATAAAATATAGAATGCAAAATAAATGAGCAGCCCAAAGGGACTATTTATAAACGCTCTAAGCTGGTATTATAATGTCGACAGGCACTAACCTATCGAGTTTAAAATAGTAACATAGCAGACTCCATACTATGCCTTGGTGCTAGTCATTTGGTTAAGTTGGGTGCTATGCTGGTAAAAAAAGTATTCATTATCATTAATTTTGTAACAAAAAATGTGTCAAGCATTGATGTACCGTCGTAATGCTTTGAAGTAGCATTGTAGTACTGATCAAAAAGTTTGTCCTTTTCATTTAAAGTGTCTGTCCATCTACCAACTTTTGATTGGCACCACGGTGCCATATAGTTAGTGCCAAGGCGTTAGTCAACTAGTCAATATAAATAAACTATGCTAAACAAATCCAACATTATGCACTACAATATTGTATTTGAAGCACCGAGGCATTGGTCCTTTACTTTTTTAAGAGATACATGCCCTAGAAATCTACAATACTAAGCACTTGATGCGAAGGTGTTAATTTGACAATGCCATGGAACTATCAAGTACTGACATGCTATGTTCCCAATATTGAAATGCTACACAAATAAACATATTTTCAATATCATGGCATTAAGAAAAATGGATCTAAATTACTGGATGTGCCCTAACACATTTATAAAAAAAAGGGTCTAAATTAAATGTTTGAGGATGCTACGCAAGTTAAATTTGTTGATTGAGTCTTATGATTGGGTCTGGGTCAACAAAATCTAATCATTCAATGATGGCTATCTTGATTATAAAATTCAATCGAAGGGGCTATGTTTAAATTGGATGAAATTCATCATTCAAAATAAATTAATGTAAACAACCATCCACCCATTCATCATTATTTATTAAGGATGATAAGCTAAAAAAACTTTTGCTCATAAATAGCTAATGTTAAAATTAAATATATTTATATTCATACATAAATAATCTCATGCCAGTAAGGATGTGGCATGTGTCTTCTATCTACATGGCTTTGTTTCCAAATGACACCACATGCAATGCAGATACAACTTGAACCATCTGACCAAGTGGCTTGGCTTCTATATAGCTCCAATATATTTTGGTCACGCTAATAGCCCGTATGTTTCTTTATGGCTTTGCTCTTTGAGCCATGAATTATGGAATATATTTAATATGAAAAAAGCCTTTTGTTAGTTAAGGTTGATTTAAATTTATCATATCATCTTAGGTCAAGAAGAACACCTTAGTTTCTTAATGGCTACTGATAAGGATTATTTAGTTAGGAACTATATCCTTTGGATAAGTAGACTAGAGAACATGATAGCTCACTCAAGATGATGAAACCATGGATCTTGATTAGGTGTGTCATCATCCCCCCTACCTCTGCCCAATATACACTTTCAATTAAATTACAGTAATTTATGCCATATTACACACACCACTAGACTCTGATTCATATCAAAAAGATATGATTATTTTCAACCTTAATCAAGAGTGCTCTCTTACTATGGTAATGTGGTGTTTTAAATTGGAGTCATATGGACACCACACAGATCTTATGGGATACTTACTTAATTAATCGATGTGACATTAAGGTATGATGCACTATTTCAAAAGATAGAAACATCACTCTACAATGGATCTAATCACCTACTAAGGACTCTTAAGGTAGATGGGTTCATGAATATACTAGAGATTTTTCCTCTACTTTGCATGGAGAAGTAAAGCATAGTTTATTTTATGATGGGTTCTTTAGTTCTATGAAAGCAAACTTTCATAGTTAATTACATTTTAGAAAATGGCCATTTCCCAAGAACACTCTCGATTAAACTAGTTAATAAGTATTTATAAAGATTTCAAGGCTAGACTATCAACGGATTAGGTACTTTTTAGAAATCAAGTGGGAAAGTTTAAAGGAAAAGACTTTAGTTTCATGTTTCATAGGAAGATAAGTAAGGAGCACCCAAGATACTAGGAAGTCTAGTGGTTGCTCCGACCTACCCTAGAATGAGGCATCATATTTTTGAAAGAGAGAATTTAATTTTATTTGAGTTGGAATCTCATTAGAATGCTAAGACTTATAGTCTAATAACACAAGATTATGGAAATGCCTAAGAGGTGAAAAGACTTATATTTGCATAGAAAATAAGTAAGTAGCCTCAAAACCTAAATCTAAAATTCTTTAGCTCAAGCTAGAAGCATGACTTAAATCTAATTAAAAAAATGGGATATAATGGTTTACCTCCACAAGATAGGATAGATGCATCCTAACTCTTTAGACTTACAACCGCCTGGAGTGTCCATCAGCTAACACCTCCTACACTTTAAAAATATGTAGGTTGGTCTTATTGAAGATGCAAGATAGCTAGCCTATTATTTAATCAAGAAGGAAGCTAAAGTCCTAAACTCACTCCCTTAGAGACTAGATAATATTTTGTATAATTATGCCTATATGCATGATGAAATCAAGTCATGGGCTCAATAGAAGAGGTTTTCTTTACTAAAAGATTGCTCTCAAAGGTCAAGCATATCTTTTATCGTGCAAGAGTGGAGACCCTCCCTATTCAAGAGTGGCACAATATAATATGCTTGGTGTGATAACATACAACATTTAGTTAAGGGGTTGTTAAATCTTTTATTATCTTGATTAAGAACTTAGGCTTTAAAATGAGCTTATGAGTTGTATTAAAATTTTGTTATGAGTTATTTAGTGGGATAGAAATTTGATTTTATTTTAAAGAGCCTACGCATCTAGGCTACACATCTAATCATCACACTTTAAGAAACCTATGAAAAATATGTCATTTCTATTGTACAAACTAAACACAACAATCAAACATTGAAATTTCATAAAAGAATAAAAGGTCAGTGTGGCTGGGTACTGCCATACACCCCAAAAGGAAAGACTTTGGTAGCTAAGCTCTACCCTTATATAACCTGAATTACAATTGAATTTTATAAATGAAATGAATGTTATGGGGTCTTCAATCCTAGTTCCTTTTTTTTCTTTATATCTATTTACTCTAACCTTCACAGGACCTTCCGGTCTTTGCCTTTTAACCACTACTCATCCTAAACTCTATAGAACTAATCCTAATCCTATTACAAAAAATTACATATTTATGAAAAATAAAATCTAACTAAACCAACAAAATCTATGTTAGTTAATCAAACATACAAGCCAAGCAATTATATTTTACATATTTAGACTTCTCACCCTGCACTTGGGTAGCCAAGCCCACTTGTCCTAATTGGATTATGCTTAGGGCATAAGTAGCACTTGCAATCAAGAACATTCATATTTACTTATTATTATAGTAGCCCCTTTAGCATAATCCCCATAAAATATTATTAGGCTATTAACGACTAACACCTAGTCTACGCACAAACAATCATAATCATCCAATCTAAAATATTACATCATAAAACAAAACACATCATCATAATACACTAACCTAACTTAACACTAGAATCGGTGAGTTAGCATTCTAATGTGTGTGCTAAGGCTTAGTGTAGTGTGTCTTGATTAAACTTTAGAAGTATGATTGTCTAAAGTTTTAAAATTCTTTAAATTAATCATTAGAGGTGGTTCCACTTCAAATATTTTAATAGATTGATTGATTTTAATTTATATTTTTTATTTTATTTAATGTCTACTTAACATATAATTATTATAAAGAAAAGAAAGAAGTTTGACCCCTTTATCCCTACCCTAAGTTATTTTCTAAAGGTATATTATCATGGTTCTAGTTTTCTTAATGAACCACCAATGAACATTTTATTAAGCTTAAGTTTAGATTAATTTAAAGGAATCTTATTCAAACATGAAAGGCATCTTGGGATTAATGAAATTAAGTCACTATCACATGAGTAACATTCCACTACTTTTCATTATCAATAGAATGCACACTCCTTCAATTTTTTATTTTCTTCTTTATTCTTAATATTTGATTTAATGCACATGTTTGTACATGCAATACATACTCATATTTTGCACACTGGATGATCATTAATGCATGAATTTAGTAGAATAGAATATTTTCATTTCATAGTTAAGCATATGCAAACATGTATTAGAAATTTAAGCAAGTACATGTCATTGTTAAACTAGGGAAGTGAGATTATTTAAGACCTTCCTATAGCTACTTAAAGCCTTGTGTTCCCGATGCCCATACTATATACTTGCCAAGTCAAACATGTGAACATATCCACAAGCATAGAATATAATCATGCAATGGTTATGTAAAGATAAATTCTTTGATTCATGTAAAGTTTAATGCCATGAAAAGCAAAGTTTTATCTTAAAATCTAGCACATGCATACACATAAATGAAATTAAGCAAGTACATGTTATTGTTAAACTAGAGAAGTGAGATTATTTAAGACCTCCCTAGGCTACTTAAAGCCTCATATTCCCAGGATGTCTAGGCTATATACTTTCCAATTCAAATATATGTAAACATGCACATGAAACATAAAGATAAAATAATCCTTTACTATCTTCAAGTTATAACTAAATGGAAAATTTATTAAGTATTTATAGCCAACATTAACTTAAAATTCACACATTTTTATTCATTATTAACTTATAGTTTCAAAAATAATTTGAGATTTATTAGTGATAATACCCATACCATATAATAACATTTATACAACATATGCAACTTAAATGCAATCATATTCTTTTAATTCTCTCTTCTTCTTTTTTTGGAAACATGAGCATGTGAAACAAATGGAATGCACATTGTATAATAATTGAAAAGAAGTGATTAATTGTGCAACATAACATACTCAATTACATTAAATCATAAGGACAATCAAGCCAAATAAACACTCCTTAACACTAACCAAAGTTCTTATAAGGTTTGATTTTGATGCTTAAGTTGTTAAAACCTAAAGAGGAGAAATGACACTTAGGATTTACCCCATCTCATGTTGATGATTTGACATATTTAAAGAAGGAAATTAAATAGATTTCATGAGTTGATTAGCTTTAAGCCATTAATCACATCAACTTAATTACCCTTCCCTATGCTCCTTTAATTTAACTAGCCACTTGATCAAGAGCCTTCAATGATATGTTTTGGGAAAATAAAATTATCATGCACCTAAAGAGTATAATACAATTAGGCCCATGCTTAAGGGTTAATTGAATTAAAGGAGAAAAGAATCTAAGTTAAATACTCTTATGATTTTCCCATGCTAATGGGCTAATCATAATTTTTTAATGACTTTATGCTACTAAACATATAAAGGGATTAATGGATTATGTTTGAATCATCTGAATAAATTTTTTTATTTATTTTATTATTTTATCATTAATTTTCCTTAATTATTCCTTAATTATTAAAAATGTCAATTAAACCTCTTAAGGAAGGATGTTTGGCAAAATAATTAGGAAAGGGGTTCTAATTATTTCTCTCATTATATTCACTATTTACATTGATTAATTAACATTAATTATTTGAACTTTACTATTCACCAATTTTAATAATCATTTAATCAATTAAATAGGGTAATTAGGATTGAAATTCCAAATTCTTTAAACTACATGGTAAATAATTTTAAGAAAATTATAGGAGGTAGAGGACATCTCATAGAATCATCTCACCAAATTTAGAATTAATTAGCCAAGTAGTTTGGACTTTAATTAAAGTAATTAGCCTAAGTTTCAAATTAATTAAGCACTATTCATTAAGTATTAATTATGGATTTTTTTTATTAAATTCTCCTATATCTAACCTTTCCAAAGTGGGTATATTTGCATTTTTTGGATTTCTCTATAATTAGTTATAAGATTTTGAAGTTCCAACCATGTAATTATATTTTAAAACCTTAATTAACCCTTTAAACCATTGGTGCCACACAGATGCTGATGTGACAGCGCTTTCCATGTGGCACCACAATATTAGCCACTTAAATCGTTTGACTCGGCAACTGACTTAGCGACAAAAAATGTGGTTTCATCTCGGTTGTCCGATCTTGATCATAAAGTCAAGATTAATCTAATGATATCAAAGGGATTAAATCGAGATTTCTAACATGATTAATCATGATTTTCCATTCTAATCATTCGAAATGGATGGCAGGTGATCCGTCGTCCCATGAGCGCCGGAAGACCAACATTATCCTTCCATTACTCGATCTGAGCTCACTAGAGCTCATTCGATGGAAAAAAATTGACTCTAAACTGATCAGGGAATGAATTTACGAAGATCCTAGTTTAGAGATCGCACAAAAATATGATTCACTTCAAAAAAGACTAACTCCTAAAGGTCGAGGCTACAGTTGCAAATTTTTACCTCATTGGAGCTATAGAACAACAATTTGCCAATAGAGGTAGCTTCATCTTAAAGAGATAAAGCCCTGCTAAGTAGGTCTCAAACTGCCTCCCCTCTGTTTAGTCATGGATCAAATGCCACTGCAAAGCTCAACGGAGTTGGTCTAAGGACATCTTTTAGTTATCAAATTGCTCAGTAAATGATTCATTTCAGCTCACCAGAGTGAGGTGAAGGTGTAGGAAGAGTTAATTTGAGTTTGGCAGAGATTTAGGAATTTTGGACGGATGGAGCTCTTGGGTCCGTTTGAAAGCTGGTCTTGTCAGTAGTGGAGTGCACAAGGAGCTCAAGAGAAGGTTTAGGACTATGCAGAATGCTCTAGGCAAGCTCTTTATTGAGTTTGAAGGGATGGGGATTAGTGTACTCTTCTCCCCAGCTAAACAAAGAACTGGGATTAGTTTAGCCTTTGCAACTGTAACTGGAGTAGGTGGTCGGAGATGGCATGGACTACTGAGGTGGATGAGGATGAGAGGCTGAGGGAATGTAGTGGGCTACCATGAGGTGTACACTCTCCCTTAGGTGGACCAACAGTTGCCCATGGGTGAACTCACCCTCTCTTGGCCAAATATTGAGCCCAACAGCTTTGGGTTAGGTTGGCACAGTGATCCTCTATCCAAGAAGAGCTAAAGGTGGTTGCCATGGGGTGAAGAGTTGAAAAACCCACCCAAATGGGACATCCCCATTTGGGTGGCTTGGTTCAATGGGTTTGATCCAAACTGAGTTCAGCATGGGTTGAGCCGTAAAGTAGGCCCATGGTGGTCGAAGGATGAGTCATGCCAAGTTTGATTGGGTTGGGCTTGATTTGGTTGGGTTTGGCTCAATTTGACCCATATAGGTCAAATGGGTCAAGTTGGGCTAAGTTGACCATTTTGACCAAATTGGGTTAAAGTGATGACTTGGGTAAGTTCAATTATTCATTTAGAGTGAATGAGTACAATTGGTTTGATTCAATTTGGGTTAGATTTGGATTTGGTTCATATGGTTCAGTTTGGGTCAAATGGGTCATGTTGACTAATTTGACCAAATTGGGCAAATTAGCTTGAGCATGGGTTAGGTCAATGTTCAATTGGCCATTTGTAATTGATTGGAAGAGTTTATTTGAATTATGGAGTGATTTAGTTCAATTTGACCCTTTAGGTCAAATTGAGCTAAATAGGCCAATTGGGTTGGGTTGACCAAATTAGGTTCAACTGGAGGTTGGATCATGTTTAATACTTAATTAGTGACTAATTGGAAGCATTAGTTTCAATCAATTTGGTCATAGGATTTGATTTGATTCAATTTGACCCTTTGGTCAAATTGGGCTAAGTAGGTCAATTGGGTTGGGTTGACCTAATTGGGTTTAATTGATGGTTAGATCATGTTCAATATTCAATTGGTGACTAATTGGAAGTTTTGGTTTCAATCAATTTGGTCTTAAGATTTGATTTGGTTCAATTTGACCCTTTGGGTCAAATTGGGTCAAGTTGGGTCAAAGGGCCAAATTGGCTTGATTAGGTTGAATTGATTATAGTCGAGTATACAATAGTGACCTACAATCATCAATGAAGGGATTGGATGGCTTGATTTAATCTAATGGGAGTTTGATTGGAGTTTGGCTTAATTACCCATTTTAGGTCACTTTGGATCAAGTGGCTTGGTCAAGTGAACTTGGTCTAATTGGAGTTATGGATGGTTAGGATGTATTCAATGATGAATTTAAAGTTGATTGGTGGCTTTGATCATAATTGATTTGGGCTTAATTAGGTTTTACCTCATTTTAACTTTTTAGGTCAAATGGGCTAACTTGGGTTGATTAAATTCCTTTGGTTCAATTGACTTGATTGCAAGTGTTGGAGTAGCTTGAAGTGATCTATTGAATAGTTAGAGCAATTGAGAAAATCAAATTGAATTTAGTTTATTTGAATAGGTTTGAATTAAGTTATAGGATTATGGTGGGGTTAACTTAGGTTAAGGTCCAAGTTAATTTGTCTTGGAGCTTAGATTAGAAAACTTAATTCAATTAAGATTGATTGAATAGGTTGGGGTTAGTTTAGCTCCATCTGCATGAGCTTGAGTTTGGATGAGTGAATAGGTATGAGTCTTGGTTCAATCTATAGGGTAGGTGAAACCTATTTATCCTAAGGTAAACTCTAGGTTTAGAGTTATGCTCTATTGGTCTTTAGGCTCAGATTTAGTGCTCCCTAAATTACTAAAGTTTCCTAACACTAAGAATGTCCAAGTGTCTAAAAGGCTCGTAGTTCTAAAATGGGAAGGATTTATCCTCACTCCAAAAGTGAGGTCAACAAGAAAGAAGGGTAATTAATTATGGAGGCTTGCATCAATAAGAAGTATAACCCAGATCTAAATAAACTCTAACATAATGTTAGAGAAATTTGGTTGAATATATACCAATGAACCTCACAAAAAAAAATACTCTACCCATCTCAATAAAGATGGCAAGGAGCATCCTCAAAGTTATTTTTTTGAGCGATCACACCATAATCAAGCAAGATGATATTATGAAATATGAAATGTTAGTATGATAATTACTAGTAAGCCACCAAAGACACTACATAGAGTATAATGGGTGCAAATGAGTTTAGGTTAAAGGGAGAGATTAAAAAATGGTAAACATATACTTAGTTTATAACCATTTAACTTGTGAAGATAATCAACTCAACACAACTAAGAGATGCTTTATAAGTAACCATGAGTTGTGTCAACTAGAGTTGTCCTCTTACAAAGGCCAAAGAAGGAAAACAATGAATCCTAAATGGGGGGGAGGGTTCAAAGGGACGAAGGCTATAAAGGTGTAAGACTTATGGTCTTCACATAGGTAAAGACTTACTTATAGAAGGGGAAGATAAGTGATAACCTAGCCATACATTCAGATTATCAGTTTCATACTTACAAACATATTTGGGTTAGGTTACTACCATCTTAGTGTATTAATACTTTCTTAATCTCCATTCAAATCATACTTATTTAATGCTCTATTTTAAAGAGGTTATGTATGATATGAAAAATAGTTATCTTTAAGTGATTTATAATGCATACTTAGGTCAAGGTTATGTTTGATGGGTGTTAAAAACTTGATGAGAATGGGAAGTGGATCATAGAGGGTAGGGCATCACAGTGGATAGTAGAGAAGAAATGCTCTAAGAATCTTTCACTCACCAAACTGGAAGGGATATGTAGAGGTCTTACTCACCAAAGTAGAATGGTAGAGAAAGAACACCCAATCCTTTGGATGGCCAGCCACTAAGCTCCAACCAAAGAGTTTTCACTCAATTTTCATAAACAAAAGCTAAAGTCTTTTTATTAGGGTAGAATAAGTGTTTAAATAAGTACAATACTCCAAGAGAGGTGTCCTTTGGGAGAAAACTACCAAAAAACTATAAAAAAAGTTAGAGCCTTTATTTCATAGCACCAAATTACCATAGACTAGTGTCTGGTGCCACAATCCAGTCAAGGTGTCATAGACTAGTGACAAGATGCTAGCTTCTCTATCCCCAAACACTAAATACTATAGAATGCAATGCAAAGGCCCCAAATCCTAGGCACCAGGCTAACACATGTGCAATTTAACACATGAACTCACATATTTTCAACCATAACTCTTATACAACACTAAAACATTCTCAAATACATTTATTACTACATAATACAATATATGAACATAAATCCACAATAGATAAAGTATACTAAAAGTCCTCATGAGTTCAAGATTTTGTTTGGGACCTTGTGATAAGTCCTTTCCACTTTTGATGTGTTATATCAATTCTCTCAGACCTCAAAGAACACTTCTACAAAAGAGTTAAGATTCTAAAAGTATTTAAGAATTTTGGGGCAAAGATCTGTAGTTCTTTTATAGTCATTGAAGTATTCTCACTTAGTGGCTTGTATCTTTTCGATAAATCTCTAATTAGTATTATCATTTGTTGGTATCTCAGCTTTGATGATAATTTTTACCTTAAAGAATGTTGGCTGGATAGGTACTTGTTAATAATTTATATCTCCTCTTGCAAAATTATCATTCTATTGTAAATAATTTATATCTCCTCTTGCAAAATTATCATTCTATAAATTTAAAAGTTGGGTAACTCCTTTAAAAGATATTAGATATTCCTCATTGAAAATAAGGCTAATAAACATGTGAGGGGAAATTTAAGAACATAAGCATTAGTACAAAATTTCATAATAATTTTAAGTATCCCACATGCTCTTACTAGTAACACTTTATATTTGGAAGGAAATTTCTTAGGACATATACGAACCAATACATAATCACCTCCCTCATATTCCTAAAAATTATATCCTTATTTTTTTGTTTAGCATACTTAACATTTTGTATTTACAATTGTTTCCTTATATCTTCATGAAGGCACCAAAAATCACATGCATATATATATATATATATATATATATATATATATATGCTGAATCAAAAAATGCATAAGTAGGTGTATCAGCTAGGTTAAAATGCATTTTAGGGTGATATCCATAAACTATCTCAAAAGTGATTTTTTTTTGGTCATTTTGGAAATGGATCTATTGTATACAATTTTTTATGTAGGTAATGTTAAATCCTAGTTTCCTAAATTATTCTTATATAAGCACCATAGTAGATTTCTTAATGTCATATTGACTACTTCCATCTAACCATCTATTTTTTGGATGAAATGTAGAGGAGAATTTAGTTATGTTCCCATTTGTTTTCATAAGATTTCTTAAAATAGAATATAAATATGATGTCACTATCAAAAACTATAATGGATGTGACTCCGTGTAGCCTGTTAATTTTCTTAAAGAATAATCCTGCTATGTGATATCTTAGAAAATCAATCAGAATGATAAATATACTATCATGATCATGAGCTGTTCTAGGTAAACCTAACATGAAATCTATGGATAGGTATTCCCATGATCTAGAAGGAATAAGTAATGAAGTGTAAAAACCCACCCTTTGTTTGATAGTTTTAGCTTGATGATAAGTGTAACATTAGGATATGATACGTTCAACATCCTTTCATAAGTATGACCCGTAAAACCTTTAGTCAACTAATGTTTGGGTCTTTAATTTACCAAAATATCTTGATATACCTCTTGAATGTAATTTAAAGATAAGTAATCCTCTGAAAGATGGTTTAGGAATACATAATTTCTTATCTTTTAAAGATATCCATCTATAATGATAAAGGAACTATTAAAAGTCAATGGCTTAGATTCATGTTCTAAGTATATCATATGAAAAATAAGGCAAAGTTTGTAATCTTTCTTTGAAGTTTTAAATCTAAAATTTGAAATTCAAAGGATTAAATCATAAGAGATACTCTAGATAGAGTATCCATTGGTTTATTTTTATCCCATGTTTGTGTTTCATCATAGTTAAAGGCTTCAAGGTATTCAAGCCATTTAGAATATCTATGATTTAGTTTTTTTTAGGAGTTAATAAACTTTAGAGTTTGATGATCAGTGTCCAGAATAAACTTTTTATGTAACAGATGATGTCTACAATGCTTAAGAGTTTGAATAATCACATAAAATTTTTGATCATATGTAGAATATTTTTGTCTAGCATCATTTAATTTTTCACTAGAGAAAATAATTGGATTATTTTCTTAACTTAATATTCTATAATTTCAATACTTAATACATCACAAGTCATTTCAAATACTTTATTAAAGTCAAGAAGACTTAAGATAGGTGATGAAGTCATAAGAGTTTTAATTCGTTGCATAGCTTCTTTAGCATCTACGATCAACATAAACTTATATCTTTCTAAGGTTCAATGATAGGGGCTACAATAGTGCTAAATTTTTTTATAAACCATCTATAAGAAAATTGTTAATCCATAAGAGGCTTTGGAGTTGGCCAATCTAAAGTTGACTTGATTTTTGATGGGTCAGCATTTAATCCCTCAGATATGATGAAACTTAAGAAAATAGCTTTACTTTGATAGAAAAAGTATTTCTTAAGATTTACATATAATTTTTCTACTTTTAATTTTTCTACGACAAATTTAAAGTGATGTAGATGTGACTTCTCATCTAGGCTATATAGAAGACCATTATCAAAATAGACTACAAAGAATTGACCAATAAAAGGATTCAACACATTGTTCATTAGTCTTATGAATATACTAGGTGTGTTTGAAAGACCAAATGATATGACTAACCATTCATAAAGACCATTGCTAGTTTTGAATGCTTTTTGTTTTCATTTTTCATCTAGTCTAATCCTTATATGATGGTATCTAATTCTTAAATAAATTTTAGAGAACAAAGATGAGCTTGAAATAGGATCTAACATGTCATCCAACTTTGGTATAAGAAGTTTGTATTTTATTATGATCATATTTACTACTCTACTATTAATACACATCCTTCTAGTTTCATCTTTCTTAGAAGTCAAAAGAGTAGGTATATCACAAGGACTAAGACTTTCTCGAATAAAACTCTTCTTTAGAAGTTCATCTACATTTCATTTTAACTCTACATGCTTTGTTGTATTTATCCTATAATGAGGAAAGTTTGGTATTTATGAACTCGAATCAAATCTATAACATGTTGTATATCCATTCAAGGTGGTAGTTTATAAGGTGAGTCATTAGAGATTAAATCAATAAATTTAGATAATAGATCAAATACCATAGAAGGTATGTGGCAATCGTTAACTTCAATAGATGTTTCCCGAAGGTGCAAGATAAATAGAAAAGTACTATAGCTAAGCATTTAAATCCTAAGATTGTGATTTAAATTTTAGGAAATTTGCATATATTAAGATGTATATTAGAAGTATCATCTCTACTATTGTATGGAAATATCACTAACAACTAGAGTTTTGCATTTCTCTCTTGATTTGGTTTGAGTTGCAATTTATAATTAGGTTTGTGAGGTGCAGGAAGAATTCTATACAAGGGTGTAATTAACCTCTTTTTATTAAGCTTTACGAGAAATATTTTGTTTATTTTCTCATCTTGTTTGAATATATAAGTATTTTCATGCCCATAATGGATTACATTAAAATCATAAAGTCATGGTCTTCCAAATAAGATATGAGTTATTTTTATTCAAAGAATATCACACCAAATTTGATTATTATAGCTATATATTTTAATTGGAACAAGACATCTACTAGTGATAAGTAGAGATGTGTAATTTACCCAATTGATTTGGAATAGTTCTAGGTGAGGTTCAGTTCTAAGATTGACTCTAGCGATAGCATGGGTTGATACAATATTCATAGCACTACCTCTATCTATTGCTAGCTTACACCTTTTCCTTAAACAAGATATACATTGAGAAAATTTTCCTCCTTCAGTCTTCTTCTTCTCTAGAAGCAATCATATATGTCATAACTGATATTCAAATCTCTTAATCCGATAATGGTGTATCCTTATGTATCTCTTCAATATCCTCTTCTTCTCATAAAATCTTTAATTTATCTAGAAATATTATTTTTGCTCTACATTGATTTTGCATATGACCATTCTTATGACATTTAAATCAAATTATCTCTTCACAATTTAGATGTAGATTTAGTGGGGTCATTTTAGAGTGGTTGTTTGATGTAGAAGTATTAGGTTTAATGATAGACTTTAAGATTGAGATGTGGGTGGATATTAAGAAGATATTTGAACTTTCATGTTAGATGTGGATGTAGCCTTCTTATATTTTTCTAGGAGTAAAGCATTGTGAAATGCCTCCTCTAAAATCTATGGATTATAAAGCTTTACTTCATTCCGATTATCTCCTCTTAAACCAATGATAAATTTGTTATCTCTTTTCCACTCTCCACCAGTGCTTCGTGTTCTGGCTATTAAGTCCTCAAATGTATTAATATATTTCAGCACTAACATATTTCCTTATTTAAAAGTTGCCAATTATTTGTGGAGCCTTTATCATGCTTTCTAGTACAATATTTAGCCCTTATGATTTCTTTCATTTCTATTAATGTCATGAGATTTCTATCAAATCTCTTTTCATTAGCTAGAATGTTATTATAATATATTTTTGCATGACCTATTAGTTTCATTTTAGCAAATGTTTTCTATTGGTAATCATCCACATGATACCAATCAAAGAAGTCATCTATTTGGGTTAACCAATATAAAAATTTATTGGGGTCATGAATGTCATATGTTGTGGTTTCTATTTTAACTTGTTTCTTTGGTTCATGTAATGTTTCATAGACTTTAAGATGCTCTTGTATAGTTGTTCCTTAGGTTTGCCCTTCTGCAGAATTTTCATCTCTAGAAAGTTTAATGTTTTCACCTCTTTCAGGTTCTACATCATGTGAATGTGGAATAGTTGGTGGAGTTTGAAGCCTAATACTCAAGATTTGTATTTGTGTGATCAGGTTCATGAGGAGGTCTTCTACCATATTGAATTTCTCTTCATTTGGCATATTGATTTCATCTAGTCTCCTAATTAAATCCATTAGTTGGTCCAAACTATGAAATTTGGGTGGCATGATGTAAACAAATGGATGCAAATATGACACTCCAAATAAAGATTTTAAAATATGAATATTTTTTTAAATATGCAATATTTAAACTAAATTTAACACTTATGAGATACACAAAATTTGTAAATAACTAGCATTCAGTAAACATAAAGTAACCTATAGATACTTCAGAACATTAAGCAAACTTAAAAAGAAATAAGCATAAGATCATTAAGAATATGATTTTGATTTTTATGTATGGTTTGTATATTGGGTTAGGCTATTTCTGAGCTCTCCCTTACTTAAGTTGTCACTCAAGTATGATGGCTTGTAATTTGCTTAAGTAGAAAAGGCTAGGCTTTATAAGTGGAGATAACTAATTAATAGTAACACAAACATTCATAGAATTTCCTACCACTTGAATTTAGTATGTGTTTCCAAGAGAAATCACTAATTTTATATACAAAATTATACAAAATCCAAAATATAAATAACCTTATTTGGATTTGATATGGATTATTTGCATCATAGTAGATAATGGAGAAAAAATTGTTCCAAGGATCTTCCACACACCAAACTAAAGGAATATGAAGAAGTTCTACTCACTTAGTAGAACGGTAGCTAGAATCACCCAATCCCTAGGAAGATCTCCAAGCTCAAACCAAGGATTTTTTACTTAATTTTTACATACAAAAGCCAAAGTATTTTTATTAAAGTAGAATAGGTCTTTAGATAAGTACAATACTCTAAGAGATGTGTCTTTTGGGGAGAAAATTGCCAAAAAAATGGGAAAAAAAGTCAAAACTTTTATTTTGCGTAAGGCACCGTAGACCACCACAGTGCCATAATCTAGCATTGAGATGCCATAGAGTAGCACCAAGGTGCTAGCTTTTCTATTCCCAAATAATAAATACCATAGAATGTAGGGCTAAGGTGCTAGAAAGGCAACACCTAGACATCAAACTGACATCAATACAATTTAACACATGAACTCACATGTTTTCAACCATAACTCATATACAACACTTAAATATGATCAACTACATCCATTACTACATAATACAACATATGAACATAAATTCAAATAGCATAAAGTCTATTAAAAGTCCTCCTGAGTTCATGCTTTGGTTTGAAACCTTATGGTAGGTCTTTTACTCCTTTGATGTGCTATATCACAACTAATGGTAGAAAATTTTAACAATAGACCTCTTCCAAGAGGTATACAAGGAGCCAAGGGATTTTGATTTTAAAAAATGTTGACCAGTTAGGCCCTTAGATTTAATAATTAAAATATTAACTAAAACATTATTTTTAAATTTGCTTAAAATTTATTAGATTTCATAGAAAATATAAATTTTCATCTTATGAGCTTATCATAATATACAAAGCCAAGATAAACACATCAGACTAAAGAAAAAAAAACAAAGTAAAGCAAATAATGTAATCAAGCAATCACTATGTTATGATGATTGTAAAAGAATAAAGGTAAATAACTTGGTGCAGCTGGGCAACCCGCTTATACATACCCACTTAAAAAAAAGTGTAGTCGAGCTCTACCCACAAATACAAGCTTGGAGAAATTTCATATATAAAATAAAAATTAAATTTTCCATTTTATCCTTATCCTTCTTATAGTTTAGAGTATGCTTTCTTCCTTTGAGGTATGGTGCCTTTGAGGACTAGGTTATGAAACTTAGTTTATATATATATATTACATAAGAAAGTCCAAAAGAAAGGTGGTGTAAATAAAGAAAACTCTTAATCTTAATGGAACCATCACAAGACAATAAAAATAAAAGCATCCATATAAGTAAACATCACAAAATTATTTTTTTGATGTTTGACTCTCTATAGAGTAAAGTAAAAGCATTAACATATTATCTAGAGTAAGAAATATATATATTTATCTTAATAATTAAACAACAATAGAGCCGTGCAACAAATTATAATTTGTGTAATTAATTAAGCTAAAAAAATTTTAGTTGCACTCTCATAGCCTTATCCCAAATATCCAATTGGATAGTGTAAATAAAGCAACCTAACTACAACTTTCTTACACTGGCAACTAAGAGATTGTGAACTACTACAAAAAGTAAGTGTGCATGAGTTGGTGTATCTCTAATGATAATCTTATATGACCTATACTTACCAAGCTAAGTCAATTAGGTTATTCAATCATCCTAAGGCTTATAAATTTATGTGCATTTTATCATAATAAAGTAATATCCTTTTGTCCAAGTATTTATAGAAGAATTAAATTATGATTAAATAAATTTATTATCACATGAACTATCAAATGATAATATTACTTAACCATAACTTATATCAAGTCCAGGCTTTAATAGGTCACAATCTAACATAAAATGCTGATGATCATGCATATGCATCAATATGATTAATAGTGTTGATACAATAAACCATTGAATGAATACTTGATAGTCAACTAAGGCTTGAATGGTAGAGATTCCAAATAAAGTAAAATAAATATTACAATATTTAGGGTGTAGAAAGAAAAATGAATGGAAACTAAGTGTATACTTAGGTCCTAATATTGTTTAATCTTAGTGATGCTGAACTAAGGAATAACTTGATCATGTATGCATGATCAAGTCGTAAAGGCTAACTAATAGTTCTTGGTTAGTTATATTTGAATCCAATGAAATGATCCAGTTCATCAAGTAATTCTAGTAGGGGTGTAATAAGCTAACCATCCTAAGAATGAGTTAGGTCACATTTTACTTGACCAACTCATGAAGATTTCGTAGTCATATAAACATGATTGAAGAAAATATCAAGGATATTAACTCAACATATGTTTTATGCACATAAAAGAACTTTGAGGTGAGGAAGAAGATACAATGACCACTTACGTTCCAAGCTCTCCTTAGGCAGCTTAAACCATGTTCAATGTTCTTTTTTGCATAAAAAATACCAAATTTTATACACATATATTCTTATGAATGAAATTTTAAATATAATGAAAAAGCTTCAAACTAACAAGCCCCAAGCCCTTCTTAAGATTGCAAATACTTTTCGAATTTTGATATATAAATAACTAGTTTTACCATTAACAACTAACATATAAAATAAAAAAGAATATATATAAAATTTTAATTGCATCAAAGTAAAGATTAAATTTCTTGAAGTGTAGCACTCCCTTAACAACCTTTTACTCAAGAAAAAGTTTTAAGATAGGTTTATGCAAAGGATATTGGCTATGTTATTTGGTGAAACTCACAAAATTATATTTTATGAAAACATAATAGATTATACAAAATATATCAAATATATAAGCTATTAACATGAATTAGAACTATTATCAAATGAATTAAATAACCTTAAATTTGATAACTTCACACACATAAGCTTCTTAGAAGAAAGTTTACCATGATGAAATTCTTCTTATTGAAAAAGGTTTTAACTAAAATTTGCATATTCCCATATTTCACTCTAATATTAAATAAGATGATAGTGAGTGTCATTTCTTGGACTAAAATTTCTTATAGTTTTTTTATTTATTTCTTGACTAAGATTTTAAATCTATATGGTGAACTTTAGTAGGTGGTGTCATTTCTTTGATCATTAAAAAGATGCAATTAATCTTCTAGTTAAGCCCCCCTTCTCCATTAGGCTTTCAGTCTTATTAATGACTTATAGGTGCCTTAAGTTATCATGTAGATAAATTTATCTTAGTAACTCTCTTTTCAAATCATAAAGTGACCAATTGTTTACATATATAAAGAAAGAGATGCTCTTCAACATCTCCAAGAAAAAAAAATATTCTAAGCTAATGAGTTCTTAAATAGGGGCTTACGATATAAATGCCATCTCAGACACCTCAAAATAAAAGTTGGAGACATCCTAGGAGGCTTAGATGAACTATACATGTAGTTGTGTAGCACAAGGAGTTATTGAAGTTTATGAAGGTCCCCTCATAAGAGTCTAAGAAGGAAGTACAAGTAGAAAATTGATATTAAAAATTTTAAAAACATTATTTTATATATTTCATGTAATGGATGTTATGTATTGTCACTTTTGGACACTTATGTATTTATGTAATTATGAAGGATCATATGTAAAAGTTAGAGCAATTATATCTTGGAATTATAATTAATTTGAAGAAGGAAAGAGATCTAATATATTTTAAATGGTTTCCAAGAGTCTTAGGATAATTGTAGGCTTTAGATCAAAATGTTATCCCAAAAATCATGAGAAGAAATTACATAAATAAATAATATCTTTAACATAAGAAAATATGAAATTAGTTGAATACATGAATACTTTTAAGGACTTAATAGCTAAGAAAAATTACACTGAGCAAGATATAATTATCTAATAAATTAATTTATTATTTTTTTAAGGAGATATTATGAATGAGGTTGAACTTCATGATCCCCATACACTAGAGGATGCCTTATATTATTCTTTATTCATAAAAAAGTATAAGAAAATAACACATACATCTAAATTTAAGAGCCCAAAATATTGTTTATCAGACTTCCACACATCAAGCATAATTGTATATTATTAGACCTGGCTCTTCATCATTTAGTCTCCAGACCATTAGTGTTGCCATTAAATCCACTTCTAAGAAACCTAAAGACATAATTTGTTTTAAGTTCCATTAAAAGGGACACATATAAAGTTAGTGTAGAGCCAAAATTATATTCTTAGGTTTGGCAATTAAGAAAGAAAATGAGGATGACATATAAAAGATGCATGATGACACCTTTTATCAATTAATGATGTAGAGCACGCATTAGAAGATAAATTAAGTGTTATGAGGTGTATAACTGTATTTAGAGATGAGTACTAGAGAAAGAGAAATATCTTAGCCATGTATGTTGTATAAAAATAGAAGGTGCAAGTTGGTTATTAATGGGAATATTGCTAATTTAGTATCCACCCATATACTTTTAAGAAGAAATATGAAACTAGAACCCCATCATAAATCATTTCATGTAAGTTGGATAAAGCAAAAACTCTTTTACCAATACATCTAGTTGCCTAGCACCCATTAAGATGGCTAATTATGAGGATCATGTATGGCATGATGTCCTTCTATGGGCATAACACATCTTATAAGGCACATCTTGGCTTAATGACTTGAATGTAGTACATTATGGTCAAGAGCATGCATATGTGTTAAAATATAAAGATAAGACCATAAAATGATTTTTAGTAGAGCCATCTGATAAACAAGCACCTAAGCCTTCTCACAAGCCTGGTTCAAATTTAACCCAAGTTAATAAGAAGAATAATGTGAAGTTTCATTTGATAATGACATCTTGCCCTACTACTAAAGAGACAAGTTTTGACTTACCTCATGAGAATCTTATACCTTTTCTTCACCTATATGATTCAAGGTAGAAAAGGTGAGATTTAAAAATGTAATGAGAGAATTTTTTAATCCAATAACATTTCATCTAGTTCATGCAAGAAAAGTCACACTTAAGCCTATTGAGTACCAAATTCTAGTTATGGTCTCTCACCGATTGACTTAGTTTAGTGATTTATATCGTAATGGCTTACAAGATAGATTACCTCCCATGAGAGATATTCAACATGCTATAAATTTTATATCAAGCTCCAAATTTTCAAACTTACCACACTGTAGAATGAACCTTAAAAAACATGCTAAACTTAAAATGTAAGTGGATTAACTGCTAAAGAATGATTTCATTCAAGAAAATTTAAGTCCTTTGCATTTCTTGCATTTTTTATTTATCTTAAATATAAATGGCCTATGAAGAATGTGCATTGATAGTAGAACAATAAATATGATCACTACAAAATACAAATATCTTATTCTTAAGTTGAATGACATATTGATCTTATTTTTTTAGATAATGTTTATTCTTAATAATAGATTTAAAATATGGGTACTATCAGATTAGGAATACCTTGGAATGAGTATATTTATAACTCTAAATGGTCTTTATGAGTGGTTAGTGATGCCCAATATTTTTATGAGATATATTTCTGAAACCCCTTAATGGATATTTTTTACTTGTGTATTTTGATATATATACTTATCTTTAGCCTTAATGAGATGTTTCATTTAGATCACTTAAGATTAATTTTGGGGATGTTACGAGAAGAAAATCTTTTTGTAAATTTTAACAAATGCTTCTTTTGTTAGGCTAAAGTTATATTTTAAAGCTTTTCGCATTTGCTAACCGATTGAAAGTAGTTCCATCAAATATTATATCAATTGTAGACTTCCCAATCCTCTAAATCATTCATGGATGTCTGAAATAATCATGGACTAGTAACATTTCATAGAAAGTTTATTAGAAATTTTAGTACCATTATAGTTCCAATTACAAACATCCTAAAAGAAGATAAGTCGATTTATACTAATCAATAGAGAAACCCATGAACAAGTTAAAATTCTTATGAACTCTTCACTTCTCTTAAAACACCATGATTTTAATAAGACATTTGAAGTGACTTGTGACACTTCAAGTGTTATAATGGGAGATTTAAATAAATAAAATCCAATGACTATTCTAGTGAAAAATTGAATGAAGAAAGATAAAGATATTTCCACTAGGACAAGAATTTAAAGCCATCATTCAAACACTTAAACACTAGAGATATTATTTGTTACATAAAGAGTTTATACATAATATTAATCATCATGTTATAAAATTCATAAATACCTACAAGAAGTTAAATTATAAATATGCTAAATGGATAACTACTTTCAAGACCTTTTTTGTGCATAAGCATAAGCTTGGGGGTTCAACATTTGCATTATATATGGTATCTCTAATTACTTCTTTTAAATCTCAAGTTATCTAGAAGATGACTATAAGATTTGGTTCAACATTTGCATTATATAAGGCATTAAAATAATAAATTTGGTTGAGCTCAGGTTTTATTAACCCTCATTAAAAAGAGATGTTGAGAGAGTGATGACCCAATAACATGTTGACATACGAAGGCAACAAAATAAAATTAGAAAAATATATACTCTTAAACATTTTCTTGTACGCCATGGAAAGATATTTGTATGGATGATATAATAAGACTACTTAGGACATCTATGGGAAATGATAACATAATTTTAATTATTGATATATCCTCTAAGATGACTCATCTCATGCCTTTCTCTAAGTCAATGATGGATTAAACTTAGCCACACTATTTATTAAGAAGATTATGAGACTACATGGAGTTTCATCCCCTATAATTTCTGATAGAGATGTAAATTTTATTTCTTATTTTTAAAGAAAGTTTTTGAAGACTAATGGTCACTTAATTAATATTCTCTTTTACATTTCACCCTAAACTTGCACTCCAACCTAAATCATAATCTATTTATAATAGTTTTATTTCCAAGATAACCAATAAATCACCTTTTGAAATTGTCTATGGGTGTGATCTTATTGATTTAATTTGCATACCCAATCATTCATTATCTAATACAACATATGAATTTGCATGTGATTTTTATACCCTTCATGATGATATAAAAAAGAACTACAACATAATAAGTATGTTAAATAAAAGAATAAAAACATTATTTTTAAGTAATATGATATAGGTGATCATATATTGATACAAATCTAGCCTGATAGGTTTCCTTTCACAAAATATAAGAAGTTACAAATAATAGCATGTGTTCATTTAAAATTGCTCGAAAGCTTGCTACTAATTCTTACATTATTGAATTGGCTCTTAATATCCTTATTAGCTCATTTTTAATGTGAAAGATTTAATTTCATTTAAAAAATTTACCCAACATTCTAGAATTATAGGATAAAACTTTTATAGGAGGGATGAAAACACTTAAATGTATTTATCTAGCCTGAATTCCTTATGTGGAGCACATTATTATAGCCAAGATTCCATGAGATCAAACCACTGCCCCTAGATTCTTAGTAAGTTGGATGGACAAGCTACCTATAATAATTTTCACCTAACTTAATAGAAGATTTCCTTAATTCAAACTCTTTAGAGAACATCTCATGGAGTCCTAGGAGAAATGATGTAACATAAGGACCAAATGGAGTTCACAAAGGACTACTAACAATAATCCAACCAAAAGGCCTGAAATCAAGTATGGAGGATGAATTTTAAGGTGAAAATAAAGATTAGAAATTATAAAAGTTTGATTTTATGTATTGGATGTAATCAATTAGTGTATTATCATGTGTGAACACTTGTGTATTAATGTATTTTGTAAGATCATATCTAAAAATTAGAAGAATTAATTTTTAAATTATAACTAATTAATTATAATTAATTTGAAGTTGGAGGATTAACAAAGGAGGGAGGAGTTGGATAGTTATAAGGCTAGCCCCTCCAACCAATAATTCCCTCTCTCCCCTATCTCGAACATTCCCTCTCATTTTCATTATTTATAGTTTCAAGTTAATGTGATGTATGGACTTCTAAAAGGTTTTATTTCTAATGGAATGTTTGAGTGAAAATTGATGAGAATTTCAACTCTTGGTGAGGCTTGGTGGTAGGCCAAATAAGAAGGGTAAATTTGATGATCTCCTTAGCAAATCACTTCAGTGAGTGATTTGAAGTTTATCTTGTCTTTATGTTTTGAACTTTTTTTTCTTTTGTGATTTTATTCTACTACTTCCCTGTTATCTTAAAAAAACTTCACTCCTCAAGATTATCACAAAAACCTCTTCAAAACCTTACCTTTATGTAATGAGCCAAGCTCTAGATTAACCAAATCAAGTTTAGTTCATATTTGTATTTGGTGCATTTTTAACCCTCTTAAATTCTAAAAAATTTCAAAATTTTTTTAACACTCTTCTTTATCATCTAAATATGCATTTTTTTTTGAAGATTTTCTCACCAATGCCCACTTCCCAAAATTAATTTTTCTAAAACTAGTGGTTGGCCAGAAGAAGTCAAACTAACTAGTCTTAAAAGAAAATTTGAAACAAAATACTTTGGGTATTTTAAAAAATTTTGAATTTAAAATTAGTTTTTAAAACTTTGTAGAAAAGTTAGTTATAAATTATGATATTAAAATAAAGCACAATAATAAATCAAAATAAATAAAGAAATGTAAGGAAACAAGAGGCACAAGGATTTTCATGTGATTCAGCCAAACCAAAAACTGACCTATGTCCATGCCTAGTCATCTTGACTAGAAAGTCACTAAACATAATGAGATTACAACCAATCTCTTGTACTTTCCTACACCAGACAAGTATAACCCCAACATTCTTTCCTACACCGAGCAAGTATAACCCCAACACATACTTTCATGCATCGAGCAAGTACAACCCCAACACCATACTTTCCTACATGGGCAAGTACAACCCAATAATGTACAAGAGAACAAAAGAAGAAAGATACAAAGTATCTTACTCTCAATTTAAAAAGATTTTGCACTCAAGTCTCAACTAAAATAATATTAAGAAAACTAAGATTGAATAGCTCAAACTTATATTTATATTTTATAAAATTGAATGAACTTGAAAGCTTCAAAACACAATGTGCAAAAGTAAAATATAAAGATAAATGCTCTTGCACAAAATGTAGATTGATAGTATTAAAAATAAAATTCAACAAATAAAAGTTTATGAAATCCTTTTAAATATAAAATCAATTCAATTAAACCAAAGAGAAAATCTTTCAAATCTTTTGAAGGAAGAATGAAAAGAGATTAAGAGAACTTTTTTTGTCAATAAAGCACATAAAATTTTTCTTTCAAATCAAACCAATGAACTTAAATATTCAATAGAATTAGTGAAAGAACTTTTCTTACCCAAGTCCTTTATGTGTATGCAAAGAGATCTATGACTTGAAATTCTCTTCAAAGATGAATTAAAAAAGGACTTTACAAAATCTTTACCAATGCTAAAAAAAATCCTTTTTAATTAATACAACATGAATGCCATATATTTTGAATATGAAATTTATGAAATAAAATAAATATAAGAAGTCTTAAAAATATTATTTTAAATCAATCAAACCAAAAGAAATATTTTAACTCACTTCAAGTTGAATAAAAAGAGATTATAAAAAAACCTTAACCATAAGCACATAAATCTTTTAGTCTATCAAACAAATAAAACCAATGATTCAAAAGATTGAAATGAAATAAATACTCTTACTTAAGTCTTTGTGTGTGTAAGCAATGAAATCAATTGACTTGATGTTAACTTTATAAGGCTTGAAAGAGGCTTTCATAAGTAAACAAGGTTGTAGATGAAGTTGAGAAGATAGGAGATGGACTTAATCACCAAACCTTCAAGAATTCTTCAAGCAATAGTCTTGGTCAAAGAAGAAGCAAACAAAGTTGAAAGCTCTTTGCACTTTTCTTCAATCAAAACCTTAATCAATGTTTCAACCAAGAGAGAAAGAGAGGAATGAAAGATGGTTGAGAGCTTTAGCACTTAGAATCCCAAAAGAATCTCTAAAATCAAATTGCAAATTATCAACCTAGTGGAGAGACTCAAGATGAATTCAAGTGGATTTTTTTACTCCTTTTTATAAAAAATCATGATGTAAATAGTTCATCAAAAGCATGAAGAAAATAGAGGAAATTAATTTGGCAACAACTTGAATTTTGAATTCAAGAGCACATGGTGGAATTCCATAGGATTGGCCAAGGCTTAATATTGAATGATAAGGCTCCTTAACATATTAGACCTTAAGCCAAATTGGAAAGAATTCGAAGAAGCTAATAGCCAAAACAAGGAAGAGTAAGAGGGAAATTAAATTAAGAAATTATTTGATTTTGATTTGAAAATTTTAATCAAATAAACCTAAATTTCATTTGAAATTTTTGTCCAAGTAAAATTTGAATGAGGGAGAGAGAGATATGAGTAAAGATATTAAACAATCCAAAAATAAAATCAAAGGAAAATCAATTGATGATTTTCAGCCAATCATCAATAAAGAGAGGGAAAATATATTAGCAAGAGTTTGAAATTTGAATCGATTATCACATAGTTAACATTAAATTCAAATTGAGCTTTTTATGCATAAGTGGTCACCAAGGGAAATAAAATGGGAGGATTAATAAAATTAACATATAAAGCTTAATTCATTAAGTTAATTAAATTCAAGAGAAAATTAATTTGAATTACTTTTAATTTTATTTCCCAAGCAAGGTGGCCAACCAAGCAACATTCCAAATAGGAATTCAGTCAATGTTTAATGCTACAAGATGAGACATTCAATTAACTAGATTTGATTGAATGATAAAAGACATAAATTCAAAATAAAATAAATTTATTATCTTAAAACCATATTTTCGGCCAAATAACTTCCAAATGCACAACATTTTTAATTCAAAACAATCAATCACATGTAAATGATGATAAATCAAATTAAGAAGCTTTTTGAATTAATTGAAAATATTTATTCAATGAAAAATGAATAATACAGGGCCGGTCAAAATGGGAAGTATATAAAATCAAGGATTCATTAGATTTGAATTTGAATTAAACTAGATTAATTTAATTTAATTTAATTCAATTAAGATGAATAATTTAAGCATAGGGGCCAGCCAAACCATGCCATAAAAGAATAGATTCAAATTTGCATGCATGTAGAAATGATAATAAATTTTAAATTCAAATAAAGAAAGTTTTAAAGTTGGGTAAATGAGGAAAATATTATAGAACTTATTTAAGTAAATATCACATGATTTATCATTCCAAAATCTTTCAAAATTTTGGCCAAAATATCAACAAAATCATAAGAATGATATGAAAGAGAAGATATAAGAATATAAGAGAGAAAAAGAATAATTAAGATAATTCTATAATAGTATTCTCATGCAAAAAAATAAGTGGATAATTAATGTAATTAAGCATTGTGGGAAAACTTTATGACACCACATAGGATTTTAGAAATTTATTATTTAGATGAACAATGCATCATTAAGGATTAAACATATTATTTCAGAAGATAAACATGTTATCCTATAATTGATTTGATCATTTAATAAAAGACTCCTAAAGATAATGGATCTTTCATGTACAAGAGAGTTTTTCCTTGAACTACATAGGAAGTAGAGCATGGTTTATTTTAAACTGGGTTTATGGTATCCTATAAAGGCAAGCCCTTATAGTTAATTACATCATATGAATGGAGGACCTCTTCCTAAGAATACTCTCGATTAAAAAAATAAGTTATTATTTCAATGGATTTCTAAGTTGGTTTCCAAAGAAATGATAATTTGAAATTTCAATTACAAATGATCCAAAGTAAAAAAAAACATATTTTTGGAGGCTAATTGAGATTAAGTAAGGAATACTAGTTGATACTAAGCATTTCAACCATCCTATCATTAGGCTTTAAATTTTGGAATTTAATTAAAATTTTGAGTTGATAATTTGTTAGAAATCTAAGACTTAGATTCTAAAAGCACAAGATTGCAAAAATGCCTAGGGTTGAAGACTTACTCCAAAAGGATGCAAAACTTAAGTCTATAAGAGCTTCTAGCACAAGCCAGATGCTTGACATAGTTTCACTTTTAGAAATTATTGGTCATTCCTCTCATTTGAGAAAGGAAACTTATCCCTGACTCTTCTGGACATATAACCCGCCTAGAAGGGCCGCTAACACTACCTAAATATTTTAAATCCATGATGACAAATCTTATGTATGCAAGATGGCTAGGTTGTTGTATTTTCGAAAAGAATCTTAGAACCTAGACTCACTCCCTAATCTCTAAGATCATGTAGGGTATGGTACTCACTAACTAGTGCATATTGTCTAGCTTTTAAATATTTTGACTCATGATTCATTTAAAGTTTTGAGGAATGTATTTCATGCCTAAATGTCATGCAATTAGAAGTGGTCATGGGCTCTCACAGTGAGATGCCCCTTATGTGCAATGGGTGAAGTCCCCAATTCACGGAGTTAGAACTACATGTTAGCATGGTTCACAATCGCTAATTATTTCTAGTTGATTTTAGATTATTCTATGGATTTAATTTATATGAAGTTTTAATTTCTTTTTTTTAGGTGATTAGAATTAAATTGAAAAGAAAATTTAGTTTTTCTAATAGCCTAATCATCTAGGCATTCATCATAGAAAATACAACATAGAAAGAAACTTAAAAAAAAAAGGTTGATTCTATTGCACACATAGAAAGAAACCCAAAATAAATCAAGCAAATTTTAATTTAAAGAAAGATCAATGAGGTCGAGTACCACTGTACACCCCAGAAGAAAGATAAAATGTGCAGTTATGCTCTGCCCTTATAAAGCCCACCCTAGAATTAAAGTTTAAATCTATGGCTCTTCTTTCCAAGATCGTCTCCTTCCTCAGGAACCTCCATTGGGCTTCATAGAGGACCTCTGCACCCATCAGCTAGTAGGGTCAGCTCTATTAATCCTAGACCTCTGTACCCATCTAACTAAGATTCTAAGTATCTTAATTAGCTCTTTTAGATTTATTTAGATGATTTGATTTGAATTAAGTTTGTAATTTAAATTCTTTTGAAATTTGATTCTTTTTTTAAATTTATTTCAATTTTAATATGTGTTTCTTTTTGGTTTAATTTACTTTCAATTTGATTTGTTATTTGGATTGAATTGGTTTAACATTTGCTTCATTAATGTTCATGTTCATTGAATTTATTTTCATTTAGTTTAAATTATGTTAATCTAACACATTTAAGTTAGTGTTTTAATTCAATCTTAATTTGCATTAACTATGGATTAATATTTTCTTAATTGTTTGATCATGAATTTAATGAATTATTTATTTTGAGGTTTAATTAAGTTTTCTTTTAATTTCCCTTAAACCCTAAGTTTGTAATTAACCAAAATTCTTTTATTTAGAGTGTTGTAAAATTATCCTTAAGTGTTTTGGTGTTGATGAAGGTGTTTCAAACCAATTTTATGAATTTTGTAATTTTGTGATTTTTTTTTAATTTATTATTTAATTTATATTGACCTAGAACTTGAAAATTCAATAATTCTTAATCTAGAAGTCAATTGGGCTTGAAATGTTTATGGCAAGTGAGTTCTTTACCAATTTAATATTTCCAAGGTTTCATTTTAATCACATGATTAAGATGTAAATAAAGTTTTAAATAATTTTTAAAACCAAAATTAAGCTTAATTTAGAAGGAATTACTTAAGTATTTCATTTCTCTTGATTCCTCTCTGAAAAATGAATCTATTGAGGGTTCAATTGGAATTTGTGGAGTTTTGGTTGATTTATTATGATTTTTCTAAGTTGGCTAATTGAAGTATTAAGTTTATTTTATGATTTATTAAGTTTCAATGGGTTTCATTGGTGTGTTTAAGTTCATTAGGGTTTATTATGATAAGTTAAAGTGATTTGATCATTTTTATGATTTCTTTCATTTAATATTAATTTATTTTATTAAAATTGAGGTTTGAGTTTAAAATTTAATATCTTTTGATTTACTTTGCAATAAATCATGAAACTTTTCCCTAAGGTGCATTTTAACCTCAATTTTAATTCCCCAAAATTTTCATTTTAATTGGATTAATAGTTTATGATTAATTTGAGTTTCATTAATTTTATTAAAAGCTAACTAATCTAAAATTATCCAAATCTAATTTGGGATTTTAAGTTTAATGGATTCTACTCATTGAGATGAATCTATAGAGCTCTCATTTATATTTCTTAGATTTATATTTTATTTTATATGATTATTTAAAGTTTCTAGCCTTTTTAATATTTTTTAATAATTTAAAATAATATTATTTCATTTTAAATGGCAGCGCCAATGTGGCACCATTGCCATGTGGTGTGGCGCCATTGCCACAAGATCCACATGGATCCCGCATCAAAAGTGGTGGTCATGCAAGATTGATCCCGTTCGATCCGACGGTCATGATCTCTCATGCGGTCTCTATAGGACATTAAATCAATTATTCAGTTAGATCATGGCCATTCATTCTAAATAGAAGGAATGGATGGCGAGAATTATCTCCCACTTTTTTCACTGAAAAATTGAGGATCGTCTGTCGAATCCGGTCAATTTTTGATGATCGAAGCTATGAAATGGCATGATTTTGATTGCAAATCAATCAAGGTCAATACAATTTGGTCATCTTGGGGATCAAATTCCCTTCACAAAGGACCAAAAAATTGTTAAAATGGTCATTCTAAAGCATACCTTATCGATGGCGATCATGGTGTTCAACATGCTCCAAGCACCTTCACCTCGATGGGACAAATCCATAGACGTGATTTGGTGGCTTGCCTCCCCACCAAGCACTATGGAGACCACCTCATGACTATTTTCCCTCTATTTTGGCCATTCTCCGAGCTCGCCACTGGCATAAGGATTGGAGGAAGGGTTGCCTTGACCCCCAGAACATGTAGGGAGAGTTAATTTATCATCAAATGCTCTCCCTCTCATTTGCCCATTAAAGGCCAAGAGGTTTGCCACCAATCATGGTAGATTTTTGGCTTGCCAGTGGCAAAATCCTCGAAGGAGGCTTTGAATTGGCTTCTCTTCATCTTGTAGATGTTATGGAATGAAAATATTGAGAGGAGAACACCTCTTTCCTCTCTTTTCATTCATGGCTGAAAGCTACATATGGGGAGCATTAGTGGCCAGAATTTGGCCACGCGAGGAGGGGCTTGGCCAATGGGTTGGTTTGGTCCCTCTTGACCTTGTGAATGTGTTTTAATGAAAGGTTTGAGGGGAGGAAGCCTTTCCTCCCCTTTCCCTCCTTGGCTGAGAGAGCCCTCTTTTAGATTCTCTCTTACTCTCTCTATTGATACCTCATGGAGGAAGCCAAGTTTCCCATTGATTTCCTCTTTTTGAGGTTGTCAATTAATTGGAAAGAAGCCAGAAATAATTGAAGCCAAGAGGTGGATGAGGTATGGAGGAGGAGAAGTGAGATTTGAATTCTCTTCATGGTTCCAAGCCTTCTTTTCTCATTGTTCCACCTCATCCCATTGACTTTTTATTTTATGGCTTTTGGCCTCACCACTACATCCTTTAGGCTAGTGTTTGGTTGTCCAAATCAAACCTAATGTGAGTTTGAGGTTGAATCCAAATCCATTTGAGTTGGATTGGAGGTTCGAACTCAATTCATACCATTTGAATTCAAAGTATTTTAATTGTATTTATTTTATTTAGTTCATTTAAATTTGGGTTCAATTATTTTTAATTAATGATTTGTTAAGTTTTAATTTAATTAATATTTTTTAGGTTTTGTGACAATTTTGCATTTTATTTCAATTTAACCCATTTAGGCTTAAATGGGTTAAGCTTGGTTTCAATTGGGTTCAAATGACCCATTTGGCTTATTCAAATTTTGTTTGGACTCCAATAATTCTTGATTACATATATGAAGTGATATAGAATGATTGATTTCAATTGGTTTGAAGTTAATTTTAATTTTCGACCCAATTGACCCAAATTGGGCTTAATAGAATAAGTTTGGGTTCATTTGAGTCAAATAACCAATTTGATCAAATTAGTCCCAATGATTGGGTGGATTATGTTTGATTATCATTTTCAAATGATTTTAAACACTCAAATTGAATTGATTTCAATTTAATTTTGGTTTGAACCCAACATGACTCATTTAGTCCCATTTAGACAAAGTGGTATAATTCGCCTAATTAAGACCTTAATAAATTTAAATTTTCTTATACATGTTTATTATATTATTTAAATCATTTGAAATGATTTTATTTGGTCAAATTTTGGTGGGTTATCATTTAACTTGGTGGGACCCACATAAGTCAAATCTATGTAAAAGGGTTGACTATATTTGACTTTGATTTGGATTTGAATTTTTTTTATTTGATTTGATTTGAATTCATTTGGGTTTATTTGGATTTTTTTGAATTAATTCAAGTTTAGAATTTGGGTTGATTGTACCTAAACTCATTAGGTTAGATCAAACCTAAGGAGGATGCACTTGGTCATTAAGTATCATGTTCTAAGTGCTTAATTAGGAGGCTCCTAATCTAGATTAGGTATCCTAATTACTAGTTTTAGAAATGATGTTAACCTTATACAAAAATAAGGCCAACAAGCATGAAATAGTTAAATGAAGTATAAAATAAATTCATCTTATTTGAAAGCATAATAGATAATAATTAAGCTCATGAAAGTGATTTAGATTATCCAAAAAGGATAATTAAAGAATAATGTAATTTTAAAATGTAAAAACTATGAAGAAGTTTATATTAAAATGATTAATTCATTAACTTTATTTTATATTATTGAGTTCTTATTTTCTTTATTATTATAAATCTTAGAAAATTCTCAAACTATGTAGTCCAGCTAATATGACTTTCCTGATCTGACTAAGCAACTTGAGTCTAGTGAATTTTCTGAAACACTTGAAATAAATAATTAGTAGCTTCAATAATATATATATTTATAATTAATATAAATTTAAATTAAGAATAACATTCATAATGATTAATATGGATAATTTCTCTTACAAAGAAATAATTAGTTCTTAGTACTTAAAGTTTATTATCATCAAATCAAATTGTGAGATACCCGAGGTGTATACTCAACACTAGAGTTATCCCTATGCCCACACCATTACATTGAAACAAAGTGAATCATTCTTAAGTTGGGCTATGTACTAAGGTTGGCTAACCTTATTTATAATCGATTCTTTAATTCTTCTCAAAAATTTAACTCTATAAAGCCCATACTATTATCCTGAGACCCTTGGGAACCATATTAAAAATATATTTGATCAAGAATTAATGGTTTAATTCCTGACCACACCATATAGTCTTAAATCTTAAAGATAGTTCCTATCTAACACAAGAAAACATATATATATTTGAGTGATTGCTTTGAATCAAGGAAACTTAACCATAAATTATCAATCAAAATAATTGAATAGGTTATATTGTTTAACATATGCTTTATAAATGACTTTTAGATGATAACCATTAGTGTGATGGCGAAAATATGGCAACCTAAGTCATTAGAGGTTAAATCTAATTCCATGGCCTCTATGAAATGCCCTATGGGAGTTTATTAACCTCTTGTAGTGATCTAGTGGAGGGATCTTTACCAGGCATGTTAGACATCTTAAATAATCTTCACTATGAATGGAGATATATTCTTTACTTTGAATAGTTCTTAAGAGTAGTTACCTCAATGTGTTTTTTATGGGTTAACCACCAAAGTTAGCATTGTCATAATTATTATAGGCACTATTAATCATTGAACGTAGGGCCTTTAAGATGCCATGAAAGAAATATGGTTTCATCATTGTTATGGTGGATATGATAAAATATGGCTTATCATAGTGCTCAAATTAATAAAGTATCTATTTTTTCTAAAATATCTTGTAGTTATGCTAAGGGCACCATTATATTGGGCTAAAAAGATGCATTGTATATGTTCATAGAGGTAAATACAAAAGTGGCACTGACAGGTAGTAAGTCTTAATGATCTTGATAGTTTTTCTTCAACCCCTTTTTTGACTAAATAAATGATCTCAATAAGAGCTTTAGATAGTGTTAAAAAATAAAAGTCATTAATAGCTTAAGTAAAATTTATGATTGGACCTTCTTTATTTTAAATCTATAGAGAAAAAAAATTAAAATGAGTTTTTGGTTAGCTTACTTATGTTACTAGAGATGAACAAGAAGAGATAAAATTATAAGATATGAGAGTAACCCTCTCATCTACAGCTTCTCCCCCCTCATCTTATAAGCCTCATATGACACTCCTACTACTTTATGCAATGGCTAATGAATTTTTCAAGTGTCACTAATCATGAAGGGAGGGTAGATCATCAATGAGAAACCATCCTAATGTACCATCATGGGTTGTAGTCAAAATTTTCTTGAGCCACTTGACTTTGGCAACTTAGTCATGCAGTAAAATTAGTGGATTCTAATTATTGGTTTAGTTCAACTTTGTAAAAGACCAAGCAAAGATTTTTGAATAAATTTTATTGGATGATTCTTATCAAAAGAATTAAGAGTAAAATTAGCATGCTAGTTGGGTGGTCCTGATTAGGTAAAGAAAAGGCATCATTAAGTTTGAAGATTATGATATTATCAGTGTTCTGGAGATTTAATTAAGTTATCTTATCAAAGTGGACAAATAAAGGAATGTATTGTTATAATCACTTTGAGATTATTTTGATCATACTAATCTATCTTTCATCCTATTTAGTTATTCAAAAGTAAAGAAATAAAATCACTCAACTTGTAGAGATTCATATTCTTCTTCGGTGCACTTTGTGAATTGATTTTTTTTTTCAAGCAACTTCACCATTCGTAACACTTAATTGAATATTTGATCTAAATTTATTTATGGGTAAATCATAATCATATTATTAATTATTAAAGAATTTTATAAAACAAAAGAAAGAGAAGTTTGGAGTGAGAATCTTAATAATGGAAGATCATGATTGAATATTTTGGTGTATTTATGAATTCTTCTTTTATTATAAGAATTATTGTGGAAAAGTTTTGTATTATTGTTATATGATGTAAGAATATCCAAATATTAAATTTTATGTGAGTTAGATTTTTAAATCAGTTACAGTTAAATCAATTTATCACCTTACCATGTCACCTCATCAAAAATTTACTTTGTAGGATAATCAATAGATTATAAAAATTATGTACACAATATGTCGGTATGATGGCTTCTTCTTGAAACAATATATGAAAGGAAGATTTACATACATATCACATAATTCTTATGCAGTTACATATCTGCCATCTAAACTTTGATATTAACATATATAACACTTTTTAAGCATAAAATGGTATACTTTAATTTTAAAAAGTAAGCGAGCATGATTTTTTTTAGTCATATTAAAAATTTAGGTGATATTTATGTAAATATTAAAGTTAAGGTGATACATATATAAATATATATAAATTGTGGTCATGTATGTAAATCCCCCTTTATAAAATCTATACATATTTATGGAAATATAAACTATCATTAATTCATGGCCTATCAATTAAAAAAAGAAGAATATATGAAGCCCTATTAAGAAGTTATAAAGTTTGCACTAAAACTGAAGAGATGAAAGAATAAATTATTATACATAGAGTTGAAAGTTTATATTTATCTTTATGATCCTTTGAAAGAATGGAATGAAACAAATTTATGTTCTAAAATTTTCTTATTAGCAATGTGATTTTCAGACTTGATCTTCTCCATATGGTGAATTTGATGACCAAAACAATAAAATCATTATTTTAAATCATTTTCAACCTTTGTCAATTTTAACATTAGAGATGAAGTAGATTTACTCAGATGCATATAATGATGAGTTGGTGATTATTTTTTATTTTATTGTTAGAGAACTTTGGTGGATTTACTAAACATGCATGTTGTGTGTTTAACTTATTCTTTTTCATAATGTCTACTTTCCACTTCTCTTTAATCATTAAAACATAAAAACATTATTTTTAATTCACTCTTTCCACTTATATTGATTTTGGTTTAGTTGCCTAGATTACCTTATGGTTTGTTAATAAAATTAGCATTTTTTCTTTTTTTTTGATAAATAATGACTATTTATCTTAGCTTAGATTATGTATACTTTTCTTTAATTTGCATCCTAATGTTTGCATATTTTCTTTTTAATATCAACACATACACGCTTCGTTAAAAGTTTCTTTAGTTTTAATATGTTTTATTTTTTAAATTTATTTCTAACATCAATACTTTAATTTGATAGAATAGAATTTTGAAGCAAACAAGAGTTGATGTATGAAAACAACTAAATATTTTGATGTATTTATGAATTATCCTTTTTTAAGAATTATTAAATATAATATTATATGTTATTATTATATGATATAAAATTCTCAAATATTAAATATTATATAATCTAGACTTTTAGTTCATAGTCCAAGTCAACTAGTCAACTCACCATACCATCTCATCAATGGTTCACCTTACAAGTTAGTCTTAGTAAAATTTTATAGATAACATATCATGGTTGTCCTACGACAAAAGAGAGATGGCTTGTTTTGAAGCTATTCATGAAAATCAACACCTTTTATGGTTAAAATGAATCATCCATTGCAAGAAGAAAGAATATGAAGATCTATATCATGAAGTTGTAGAACATGCACTAAAATGCAAAGAAAATGAAAATATATGCTTCATGTTTTTGTGGTTGGCTCCCTCTTTCCTTTTAAATAGTATGCAAATGTCTTTTATATAATAGATTGATGTTTAGAATTTTATTTGTTACCTACATAATTGGTAGTACTTAGTGGTCTTCTCTCTATGATTGATTTGGTGGTCCAATACCTAAAATGGTTATTGAAACTTCTCTCTTTTACATCTCCCATCACTCTATGAATATTCTAAATTTATATTTTTAATGATACAAAAAGATCTTAACAAGTTAGGCTAATCTTAGTGGTCTTCTCTCTATGATTGATTAGGCTAATCTTTCACCACCTTTATAGTTTTAAGTTAAGATTCAATGATACAAAAAGCCATATTTAAGTAACACTAGAAAAAATATATAGTAAAACTTAACAATATTTGTTTTAAATATGGTTAAGTTTTTTGAAATACTTGTTAGTGAAATACATAGGTAACTATTCAAAAGTTCTAATGTTGAGGATAGATCATTTGAGAAAGAATTTCCTTCAAATAGATTTATAACAAGATCTCTTCATGAGCTAATGGCGAGCTCTTTAATGTGCACTTTTTGTATAAATAACTTGCCTTTAGTGGCTTGAGGACTTCAATTACTAAGTTCATTGGAAAATAAAATATTTCTTACCATAATATTTTTCTGGCAAATTTGATATATTAATCTTTTGGGCAACTTAAAGATCTTAACAAGTTAGGGTCTATTTAGGTTGGCTTTAGCTATTTTTAGAAGTATTTATTCATGTGAGGAAAATAAATGTTTTAAAAGCTACTAAAGTATTATATATTTTTTCCTTTTAAAAAGTTAAATATTTATGCTTTTCATAGATAACTCATTATAGCATATTATATTATTAAAAATTCTTTCTCATAAAAATTAAAAAATTACCAAAAAAACTACAACCAAAACAATCTAAATATCATTATGTTTAATGTAAAGAAAATTTTTAATTTTAACTAAATATTAATTTTATAATATTTATAGTTAAATTATCAAATATTTAAAGTAACTCAATTTTAAAATTTGAACTAGAAATAAGCTTTATTAAGACATTATTATTTATATCTAAAAAGTTTATTTTTTATTTAAATCAAAAAAATTTAAAAATTTAAAAAACTATTCATTTTAATCAAATAAATTTTACATATTTATTTAAATAAAAATTGGAACACTTTTGATATTTTTGATAAATAGATTAAAATTTTGATGTACGTCAATTATTAAGTTTAAAAATAATTTTTAATATGCATATTATATAATAGAGGATTTACATATGTAATACATAATTCTTATATATTTATATAACTAATAATAAAAATTTGATATTTATTTATATAATAGTGTTACTTATATTAAAAATAAATACTATATGATATTCATATTTATTCAATATTTTTAGAATATGAAATTAAATATTATATTTTTAAATTTTTTTGCATTAATAATTTTTTTGAAAAAATTCTTAAAAAATTGTTAATGATGATCTCAAGTTCAAATGAAAATAATTAAAATTTTAAAAAATTAATTTTTATATCTATTAAAAAATTTGTGCCTCTGACTAAATTGAAGGTTAATCTACTCTATTTCTAAGAAAAAAAATCAAGTGTTTCAGCTGACGTCGGCTTTCTCATTTTCGAAAACCACGGAGAGAAAGGGCAAGTATGTAATTCTAAGGATGTTTAGGTTTCTTTGTAAAAGAAAAAAATGTCATGAAACAATGAGCAGCGACGTGCTGGCGACCATTCCGATAGATGGCGACGCAGAAAACCGATAGATATAGCGACGAATATCTTATGCAATATTAGGCTACATAACAAAATATATGGCTGTATCTTACCCCGTGACATTGTTCTGATATCCGATCTCATAACATTAAGATTGGCGTCAGAATATTATCTGTCGATCTCACAACAGTTTCGATCTGTTTTATCATATTAAAGGCAAGGTTTTTAGCTTCCTCGTGCCTTGGGTGATCGCCGACAATATATGACAGGCGAACCGATTTTTAAGTAATAATTAGGAAAAGGGATATTAGTAGTGGATAATCATAATGATGATTACTTAGTTGGAGAAGTTGGTTGTATTAACCAACCCTCTTAAAAAATTATATATTTAATAGTAAAAGATTTGGTCAAATATTTTATTTTTAATTTTGTATAGCCTTTTCTTGTGATAATGAATACTAACTTGAACTTATAAAGAGGAGGTCAAGGAGAGATTTTGATGACAAGTCATTTGTACAAAAATCTTGCACCTTTGGCAATCCAAAAAAATCCCAAATTTTCTCTCTCTAAATTCTCTAATTTTCCTTCACTTTTTTTGTTTATATCTCTACTTTGATTTTGTGTGTCTTATGAGTCATGTTATAAGGTTCTATATTACACACAAATTAAATTCGCATTTATCATTCTAAAATATTTGGTGAGTGTGAATTTATGCCGAGGAACAATAATCAAGCACAACAAGCAACTATAGTCACCAAGACGTCATGACACATAAATAGTTGATGGAGTTGAAAGATATAGTCACCAAGATTATCCAAGGAGTTTCGAAATATTTTCTTTTGTCAAGACTTAATTTATGCAAACAACTATACTAAGGTATGTCATATAATATCTCAGATATAATAGTCAATTGATTGTCCATGATCTATTTAATTTTTTTTAATATATACAATTACAAAGCCATTTCTCTATCATTAGATAAACCAAAATGAAAATGCTAACATTTTCAATACATACCACTTATCATAATTGTCAAAAGAATAGCTATATAAAAATAGATATATCAATAGCCAAGGTCTCAATAGGAACCAAATAATCTCTACTTAATGTGAGCCTTATCCCTCTTGAAACATGTATGTAGGCAAAGCAAGAGTGGCTGAGAACTTGGTAAATTAATTAAATTCTACTATGAATGATAAAATATACTTTAAGTAAACCAACTTTATATTTTAAGATGTCAACCTTTGACTTATCATGTATAATATAAGAATAAAAATTAGTGTTGGTACGAAGTATATGCTAAAAGTAGTAATATTAGCATTTCATTTAACATGATATAAGAAATAAAATAATAAAATAGAGATTAATAGTATACTTTTATTTAAAATATAATTATATATATATATATATATATAATATATTACTTTTTTAGCTCGAGTTTTACTTACACAACACTTATTCATTTCTTTGTCTAATATAGCTTCACCTTTATTTATACCTTCACTTATTTATTTCTATCCAAGTGTATCAAACAGAGATGACCATATAGGTGCACAAACCCATGTACCTTATATTGAATGCATATAAAGTACAACCAACTTGCAACCCTACACTTATCCCTTTTCAAACATATATTTGTTGACATACAAGCATTAAAATATCAATATTTTTAGATATCTAGATATACTAAAATTTTAGTTCTTTATGTTTGTCACTTGGATTTTGATTATTTGAAATTAAGTTATAGATTTGAACCTAAACTTATGAAAAGAAAATAGCCTGATAAATTTTCAAATTTATAATGACACTGAATATTTTAATTTTTCCAACCGAAGATAGAAAGAGAAGTAATCCACAGCGGTGTCACTAGAAATCTGATCCCTAAGGAAAAAAACTTTTGCAAATCCCCAACATCATTAAGGAATGTCTAGGGAGTTCATTCTTCGTGAGATAGATTGATTTATATTCAACTAGATTTTACAAGTTGGACTTAAATGTCTATTAGAATGTACATTTATAGTTAATTACACCTCTTTGGAATACTACCATTATTGGAGTGAATGGTGTTAAAGAAAAATGAGGTAGTCACATCAATATCCCATGGTTAGAATCTAGAACTATCGTTATTATCTAACATTAGAGGACTATTAGCCATAATGTTCAAGGAGTCTGATTAGCAGTCATGGGTTACCTTGTTTCAGATATCTCGAGTATACTAAAATTTTAGCTTTAGTGTAGATGTTATGGTGTAGGTGTTTATTGAATTATTTATAAACTTGATTTATAATTTTACCTACATATGGAATGCCAAAATTATAGGAGTGTTCACATAGCGAGCATATGGAATGCACTTACATTCATTTGGAATCCCAGATAGATTTAGGATGTGCTTGCATTCCAAGTACAAGTTGGACTTATGTCCATTAGAAAGTACTTAGATTAGACTTACAACCCTTTGGAATACCATAATTATTAGGTGTTCGCATGGAGAACATATGAATTGGACTTACATTTCTTTAGAATGCTAGGTAGATTTAGGTTGTGCTTTCATTGTAAGCACAAGTCAGACTTATATCTATTAGAAAATCATTAGATTGGACTTACATCCCTTTGGAATGCAAGTAGGATTTATGTTTGCATAGCGAACATATAGGTTGAAGTTACCTCCTTTTGGAATGCCCGATAGGATTTAGACTTTGCATAAAGAATTAGTGACTGGACTTACATCCCCTTGGAATGCCAGTATTATAGGTGTGTTCACATAGTGAACAAAAAGATTAGACTTACATTTCTTTGGAATGCCAATTAGATAGATGTTCGTATAGAAAATGAAAAGATTGTACTTACATCCCTTTAGAATGACAATTTGATTTTTGATGTTTGCATGGTGAGCAAATAGATGTTTGATATAAAACAACATTATGCAGAAAACAATGCTAAGCACGCTATTGGGAAGTTAAGGCTTGCACAGCAATAAAAGTCAACACCCCAATGATATAGAAATATAGGTCTCAAAACCAGAGAGGGCAGCACTTAAGCACTATAAACCCTGTAATGCTTATGTGTCATAAAAAAATAATATAAAGCATATTGACTGGTTGATTAGCGCCTAGGTGCTGCCAAAGTAATGCTATAGTGCCAATTAAAAAGACGTTCAAAGGGTCGATAGGCTCGCATACGAATTTAACAGAAAAAGATAAAATTTTACTAGTTTCATAGCACTACGTTGAACCACCAAGGCACTCCATCAATACCTGATGTGCTTTACAGATTCTATCGGTTACATAATTAATGGTAATAAATATCATAAATGATCTTTTGATTGACACAATAATCATCTTGATGGCCTGACAAGCGCCTGGGCGCTGCATGTGGAGCATTATGGCACTAATCCTACATTTTAAAAATTGAAAGGCCAATGCCTCGGCATTGCAAATATGGCACTGTGGTGCTTGGTCTAGTTTATAATAGGACCCTTGGGATACTCATTTTTCATTCTAAATCCTTTGTTCTCTAAAGAGTTCTTACAACCTTTTCAATTCTTAGCTTTTACTCATATTTTGGATAGCAAATATGCCCCTCAAATACGTCTAGAATGGTAAAAAGAGGGTATCCTCAAGTGATGCTCATTGATTTGTCAATGTAGATGTGGACGAGAGGTACCGATACACACTTATCAACAAGCACCTTATTCCAGAGAGGAGTTTTCACAATCCAGGTGGGAGCTGTCATCAATGAGCTAAGTTGGGAGCATCTCACTTATGATAACACAACTTGCATCATCTTTGTGGTATGAGAGTTCTTCATTGATGCAAAGGAGCACAAGGATAATAGAATTTTTATATGGGGGAAATGGGTATGTTTAGATAGTGCTACCATTAAAGCATATTATAATTTATAAAATTTTATATATGATCAATATCTTTCCAATTATAGTAACCATCTCAAATTTTGATGAAATTCTTAGTTTCTTCACTGTTAAAAATTCAAATGTTTAATGTAAACAGTGGGAGAAAAAGATTAATAATTTTTCTACAGTCGAGGTTAAAACTTGGCATTATTTTATTTCTGCCAAGCTGATGTCCATTGGTAATATTTGTGAAATAACTAAGGATAGAGCTATTTTAAATTATGTTATTCAAAAGGGTTTTACCATAGACGTAGGAAAAATTATTTATAATTTAATTTGTAATACACTTAATAGTGGTACTATCCTAGGTTATGGTCATCCTTCTCTTATTTATTCTTTGTATGTTGTGGGTGGTGCATCAAGGGTGCCAGATGAAGAAGTGGTTATACAAAAGAATCCTCTAACCAAAAGTACAATCAAAGGATTTAGATCAAGAATAGAAGTAGGAGAAAGCTCACGTGCTCCCAATCTAAGTTCAAATTCTCCAAGATTTTAAATGAGCAACTAAAAAATTGGAGGAAAAGTCTCAGAATTAAGAAAAAAGGGTGGGCAAAAGCAATCGATGACAATAGTAAAAATTAAAAAATAAATTTGATCATCATATAGGTCGTCAATAATTTTCTTACATGACTGAGTTTAACTTAGCCCTTATTCGATGTTTGAAAATTACAACTTTAATACTGGCCCGAGTAGGATTTTTTTTCTGTAGCGCCTTATTATTACCCTTATGTGTAGCACCCTGTTGAAGCCAGAAGGGGAGGAGGAGGATGACTACTTGGATAGTTTTCCCTCTTTTTTATTTTTGTATATTTTTGTGTAATTTTCTTTGATTTATTTAGTAATATTTTTGGAGAGAATGTGTAGAGAGAGTTAGAAAAGAAGAAAGTGAAAGTGGCTAGCCTCCTCCAATTTTATAAGAAACTCCTCCCTTACCAATTCCCATTATCCTAACCGCTCCTGCTCTCCTCTGGGGCAGTTATCATTAGTGGGGATGGCTATTGGTAGAAGTGGCTACTATTTCTAAATTTTGTAGACTTAAGGATGTGGCACTAGTGCCAAGATTGTAGCATTGCAGCGCTCTGGGTCGGGATGCTTTCATCTCTTTTTTTATTTACAAACAAATTACCCCTCCCCCGCAATGAATATATCATGTCGATTGAACATTATGAAGTCATTGCTTTCTCTTTTATTTATTATTTTCAAAAACATATAAAAAAGAAAGACTATAATATTCAAGAAGTCAATAATCATAATATTCATATATCATACAATAATAAAGATGCATTTTCTAAAAGAAATTCTAGCTATAGGTAATTAGTCTAAATTTCTCTGATGCAAATAGAAGTAGTAGCTTGATAAGCGATAGTAGTTTGTCTCTCTCATGCATCATGGAGATGCTAACAAGTGCTTGGTGGTCATGGACTAATGAAGGGACAACTTTCTCAAGTTTGAACACATGAGAATCCATTTGAGAGCAATCTTCTTCTATAACTGTGACAGCCTATCTCACCATAAATCTCATCTCTAATAAATACTTCCTTCTATGTTGTAACTCTCTTATTTCAGCATATATGTCAAAAGGTTTGACCTGTGCTCTGGAGAGCTCTCTCTAATATGGTCTCAAAGGTCTGAGGTTGTGCTCAAGATCTTGGTGGACTAGAGAAGCATGATGTGAAGTAGTGTTGAGCAAATTCTCTACATCAATGAGTGTGTTTAATAAGAGATCCTGGTACATGGTGAGCAATGAGAATAATCTAAACTCAACATCTCAATATAGGGACCCCCATAGTTGTAACTCCTCTGCTTCAAGTCCCAATATGGTAGAATAATCTAACAAAGAGTTCACCTTCACATAGAAGCTAGAAAGCTCAGGAAAATTTCTAGATCAACACTCAGAAGTTAGTATCATAGTGCTACCACTATATGGCATAAGCTTTTTAAAGAACTATGATGTGATGAACTTATAGGTCTCTAAGCTACATCCTCAAACTAGAAGTGGGTGGCTATCTATACAAGTGTCAAACTCTACTAGGAATCATCTTAAGTGGCACTCACTATCACCCAAGTTGAGATGCTAAGAGTGACTCATAACTAGTCATCAAAGCACTAGATTCCTCTATACATGGATTCTCTCTAATATACATATGTTCATCATCGACAGTCTCTGTAGAATGAGAAATTGGGGAAGTCACACTAGCATCTATCTATAATACAATTATGACATCACTCTCTATCTGAGATGGAGCATAAATAGAGTTGGATGTTCCTACTACTCATAAATTATAATCAGCTGGAAGAGGGCTTCGGGCATCCCTATTAACCTCTGTATGAATAGGTGAAGGCTCTCGATAATGATTTTTATCATTATCTTGTCAATTTGATGACTCCCCAGAAGCATGATAAGTGTGTCAAAAGGAATTTAAGTGTCATGTTAGTCTAGATCTCTTGAGTCTACAACTATATATGCGAAAGCCTAGCTTCAAGAAAGAAGAAAAAGCATGATGAATCCATAATAACTATAGGTGACTAACTTCTGTGTTAACCTTCTATGGAGCTACACAAAAATGAGAACTAGTCCCTAGGCAAAGCAGAAAAGCCCAAGCCAAAGAAATTGCTTCTAAATGCACAGACAGTGGAAATGTCCCCAATGAATGAGTGGCTAGTATATCAAGTATTTGTGATAGTCCGTATATAAGTGTAGCTTTAGTAAAGCCATATTGTCTAGCTACTCTATGTTGGGATTGTATCCCTTTAAAATCATAGACTCATGATGATGATAATAAAGCCAAGTATGACTCAGTCCAACAAGATATTATGTAATGCATATATATCCTAGCTTTGATAATAATAAGGGTGTGCCTTTATTAGTAAGATAATCTATGAATCTTTGACTCAAGCTCTTTGCGGGCAAGCTCTAAAAAAATGACTTATGAATAATCTGAAAGTAATCTGTCATGTGTGCTAGTGCAAACATAAATGTTTGAATCTAATCTTTGTCTAAAGTAATAGTTTCTCTACTCAACTACATAATCAAGGAAAAATAATACTCTCTGAAGTAAGAAGGTATATCAAGACAATTGAAAGCTCCAAAAATATGAGCATGAATCCATCCATATAGATAATGCCAAGGAGCCTTTACATCATAGCGGCATAAGTTGGTCATGGTGCTTACTCTGCCTAATTCATGGTATAATAGGCTAATGTGACAATTGCTAGTGCAATCCTCTCACCATGAGAAAGCAAACTAGCCATCAAGATAGTAGAGGATGGAAGAGCCTACTGCGATATGGGAACATAAAAGTAGCGCAACCATGTGGCAATGAATGCCACTAAAAATAACTCCTTGTCGATGCCTCATGCTAAATTATGTTGAGAACCGACTCCCCTTTTGGGCTCAAACCTAATGTTAAAAGACTCTGCATATGAATGAAAGCCAATATCAAATGGATTGTCCGATCGTGCAAAATGAGACAAACGTACTGCTGAATGAAAAAGCTCTCAGTCCATATATTAAGAGTGATAGAACCACATCATCTATAGCCAGATCTTTGCTCTATGAAAAACCTCTGATAGTGAGCTAGAGCATGATGAAAGTTAAAAGAATATATATAACTCTCCTTCCTCCATTGGCCAATTGATTGACACTAAAAGAGCTTGTGATATGGAGGGATGCACTCCTAATAGGGAATGCCTAAAATAGGAAGGCCCGCTATATCTTGCATATCTGCCAAAGTAATTGTCATATCATGTGGACCAATTCAATAAGTATTTATGGGCATATCCCAATACTTTGCTATGCCATAGATCTAAGCAAAGGGAAGATGGTTATAGTTAAAGAGTGATACATAGATTGCATGATATATGCTAGCTCTCATAAGAATATCACCATGCATTTGCAAATGATGGAGAGCCTAAATATGTAGCCACTAATAGCTGACAAAGATGTGAAAAAATTAACTTTGGGTCACAATCCTCTGCCTCATGATTTAATATGCTACTTAAAAGGTAGATTATGTCTACAAAAGGAGCACTATCTTCAACTAGCTAGAGTACATCTTGATCCCCACAACTAAGGTAATTTGTAACTTGCCCCAGAGGAACATCAGGATTATGTATTAGCTTTAAATTAATAACCTAGTCAAAAGGATCATACCTTGATGGAAGCTGTGAATCAAATGATAGAATGAGAGATGATTAAACAAATGAGTTCTAAAAAATATCTCTGCCTATTAAAATATCTTGATGCCATAATAAATGATCTTGTAATATGGTTGAATAATATGAATCATAAGCTTCAATAGTGGCCCATATCTGCTTCTTGTTAAGCTCAGTAGGAGGCATATCATATAGCCTTTTCCAAAAAAACATTGTAGCAATTTAGATAAAGAAAAGTATTTAAATTTTATGGACATAATAAAAGGCAATAATATCTGAATGCACTTGTTGGCTTTGTTTTAGTCTTATAAACTTTAAAGAGTTTTGATTTATATTTGGATTTGATCCCTTTTAGATTTGATAGATGGGAATTTGTATATAGTTTTAGTTCATTTTGAATGTGTTGAATCTAGAATTATATTTAGACTCAACTCTTTTTTGACATGTTGGATCTAGGTTTAGATTTTAGATCCGACCCCTTTGAGCATGATGAATCTAATTTTAGGATTTAGATCTAACCCCTTTGGACATGATGGATTTAAATTTTGATTTAGATCTGGCCTCTTTGGTCATGGTGGATTTAGGTTTAAATTTTAGATCTAGCATCTTTAGGCATGAACTAATTTTAGATTTTAGATCTGACCCTTTTGAGGATGATGAGTTTAAAATTAAATTTAGATCTGATCTCTTTTGGCATGGTGAATCTAGGTTTGAATTTTAGATCCAGCCCTATTGGACATGATGAATCTAAATTTAAATTTAGATATGTCCTCTTTTTACGTGATGAATCTAAATTTGGATTTAGATCTTACCCCTTTAGGCATGATGGATCTAGGTTAAGATTTTAGATTTAGCCCTTTTAGGCACGATGAATCAAATTTTGGATTTATATTTAGCCCTTTTTAGCATGATAAATCTAAATTTAGATTTTAGATTTGACCCCTTTCGGCATGGTGGATCTAGATTTATATTTTAGATCTGACCCTTTGGGTATGATGAATCTAATTTTGGATTTAGATCCAACCCCTTTGGGCATGGTGAATTTAGGTTTAGATTTTAAATCTTTAGGCATAATGAATCTAATTTTGGATTTAGATTCGACACTTTTGGGCATGATGAATACGAATTTGGATTTTAGATCTGGCTCCTTTACACTTCATGGATCTAGGTTTTGATTTATATTTGGTCCATTTAGGACTTATTGAATCTAAATTTGGATTTAGATCCGACCCCTTTGGGCAAGGTGGATCTAGGTTTAGATTTAGATCTAGCCCTTTTGGGCATTATAAATATTGTTTTGGATTTTAGATTCAACCTCTTTGGGCATGATGAATCTAAGTTTGGATTTAGATTTGGTCAATTTAGAACTTATTGAATCTACATTTGGATTTAGATCTAGACCCTTTTGGCATGGTGGATCTAGGTTTAGATTTTAGATCCAGACATTTTGGCCATGATGAATCTAATTTTGGATATGAATTTGACCCTTTTGGGTATTATGAATCTAAATTTGGATTTCATATTTGGTCCCTTTGGGCTTGATGGATCTAGGTTTGGATTTAGATTTTGTGTAGGACTTACTGAATCTAACTTTAGATTTCTTTGATCAGATGGAGTTTCTCTTTGATGGAGATTTTTTTGTATTATAAGAAATGTAAAATTACCCTTTATTGATAGAAGAATTTTTCTTTGGGATGAAAATATTCTCTTTGTACTCAAATGTTGATAATGATTTATCATTTTAGTGGATCAATTTAGAGCCAATTTTGACTCTTATGTTTATAAATCATAATTCATTTAATAGTTATGCATAATATCTTTTGAGATATTATCCATTTATATGGGGCATGGGCCTTAAGCCATTTGCATTAATGAGCTAATAAGCTCCCCTTCGTATACTTTTCTAGTACCATAAGATCCTTTCTAATTTGGGTTGAACTTTCCACCAACTCGGTGATGGGGAATAATTGGCCTTCTATGAACCAGTACTAGTTCACCCATTGTGAAGCTTCTTGGGCAAACCATACAATCATGAGCTCAGGTCATCCTTGCTTTGTATGTTTCTATATTTTGTTAGGCTTATAGATGAACTTTGTCTAGAGCTTTAATTTCTTCGAGTTGTATTCAAATATTTTTCTTTTATAAGTTTATTTTAGACTGCAATACAAAGTGTAGGTAATTCTCCTTCAATAAGAAGTATGGCTTCCACTCTGAAAACCAATGAGTATGATGTTACTTGTGTGCCAATTTTATATGTAATGCAATATGCCTACATGGCATCTATTAATTTATTATGCCTTGCTCTTCTATTCCTAGAGAGAATTTTTTGAGGAGTTTGACTAATGTTTGTTGAATGCCTTTGTAAGACCATTGGCTCTTCGATTATATATAAAGAATATCGCCAATCCATCTTTATTTCTTAATGGAGTGATAAATTTTGATTTTCTTGAAAGTAATGTTATTATAAAATATAATTCATTAAGGCACTCTAAATTGGTAGGCGATGTGGTCTCGAAAGAATTTCATTATGTTGTCTTCTTTAACTTCTCTTAAGGGAATTTCTTTTGCACATTTTGAGAAGTAATTAGTGGCAACCAAAATGAAATAATATCCTCTATATGATGGAGGGCATATTAGGCCAATTATGTCAGTTTCCCAACTTTCAACTAGCCATGATGCCACTATTAGATGCAAAGCATTAGGTGGTCTATTCAACTTATATGCATATAATGACATTGATGACATCTTTTAGCATGTTCAATGTAGTCTTGAACCATGCTGAGCTAGTAATATCCCATTCATTTGATTTTAGTTTTCATCTTAAGATTGAATTGATGTGCACTACACAATCCTTCATAGACTTTAGCCATTACTATTTTTACTTCTTCTGGCCTTATGTATAACAATTATATTTGGTCAAATGAGCGGTGATATAATGTGTCATTCATAAGAGCAAATTGTAAAGTCTTCGTGAAATTTGATGAACTTTTTTGACTTATCTTTTGATAATCCACTACCTTTAAGATAAGTGATGAATAACTCTCACCAATCATCTTCTTTATTTATTATTAAAGTTTCTTGATTTTCTTTAGCTTTAAAAGCTTGAAGAAGGGTTGGTGCCAATGGTAGGTTGCTTTGAACTATTATTATAATTGGTTCTTCTTGAGGGTTTATCATTCCTTCAGCTAATGCATTAGAGTTACCATTTTTTGATGTGACACCCTTATAATTATTACTTCAGGATTGTTATAGTTGTTCTAGGACATGCTTATGATAAAGCACTAATTCAAGTTTATTTATCTTGATAGTCCCTATTATTTATCGATTATGAGCTAAAAATCTCCATAAATATGAAGTTTCTTGATTTTCATGTATTGCTAGCACTAAGTTTATAAGTAATGCTTCATATTCAATCTCATTATTGGTTCAAGGCTCAGTCAAGCCATATGAATATTGTAGTATGCCACTTTATGGTGTCACAAATATTAAACCAATTCCAACATGTTCTACAAGTAATATTAGTGGTTTAGCTGGCTTTATTGATTAAGCTCCATCAAAGTAAAGCTCCCATTCTAATAATTATTAAGCTTCTTCTACTTCAAAGATTTGCTTATCAAGCAATTTATTATTGAGTGGAGACTTCGCTAGTAGAGGATGAGTGGCTAGAAGTCAGCCATAGTTTGCTCTTTTATTGCCTTCTGAGAGACATATGTTGTGCCAAATTAGAGAAATAAAATTGTCCATTTAGCTAAGAGACTTATTAGAGTAGGCCTAGTCATCAAGAATTTAAGAGAATCTATTTTGGATATCAAAGTTATCTTATATGATAACATGTAGTGATGCAATTTTTAGTAGCAAATATTGATGCTAAACATTGCTTCTCAATAAGAGAGCATCTTATTTTAGCTCTTATTAAATGTTGACTTTTATAATAGTGGGTGTTTTCCTTTTCTTCTTTTTTATTTTGAGCTAACAAAACTTTAAGCAATTCTTCTAGGGATGTTGTATATAATATCAACAGTCTTCTTATTATTGGTGCCACTATAATTGGGGGATGCAATAAATATTATTTTATGCTATCGAATACTTCTTAACAAACATCATCCCATATAAAAGGTACACTCTTTTTCAGTAATCAGACAAAAGGTTGACATTTTTCTAAGAGATTAGAAATGAACCTTTTGATATAAGCCAACTTGTCTTGTAATGAACATAATTATTTCAAGGTCTTAGGAGATATCATCTTTATTATTTCTTTTACTTTAGAGGTATCAATTTCAATTCTCTATGCCACATAATAAAACCTAGAAATTTTTTAGAAATCATGCCAAAAGCACAATTCAAAGGATTCATCTTTACGTTAAAACTTTAAATTCTATCAAATATAACTCTTAAATCATTTATATGCTTATCTTGGGATTTACTTTTTGTAATCAAATCATCAATGTAGCATTCCACATACTTATGTATCAGATCATCAAAGATGTGGGTCATCGTCTATTGGTATTTAGCACCAGTATTTTTCAAACGAAATGATATCACTTTATAATAATAAATGTCAATTGGTGTACGGAAGGATGTATGTTTTTGTCCTCTAGAGCTATCTTGATTTTTTTGTAGCCTAATGAACCATCCATAAAAGAGAAATTGCCATAGTTTGATATATTTTCTACCATGAGTTCTACATTGGATAATGGAAAGTCATCTTTTGGGCATGCTTTTTTTAAACCGTGAAAGTCAATGCAGACACAAATTTTCCCATTCTTGTTATTTACTAGGATGATATTCGCAATCCAATTAGCATATTTTTCTTCACAAATGAATGTGGCTTCAATAAGCCTTTTGTTTGAGCGATTATTTGCTCTTTGATTTTAATGGCATTCTACTTATTTTATAGGTAATACATCATGTTTAATGGTAAGTTGATGCACACTACATCTGGCAAAAAGCCTGACATTTCATTATGATTTCATGCAAAATAGTCTTTGTATTCACAAAGTAGTGCTTTTAATTCATCTATTTTTTATGATGTGAGATTAGCACTAACAAAGGTTGGCATATGGTCTTTTTAATACCAAGGTTGATTTCTTAAAGTTCATCAACAGTAGCTTGATTATCTTCTTTAAGTGCTTTTGAGGTCTCTTTGAGGTCAATTATTAATTCTTCTTCGGGTATATTTATATTTTCATATCAAACATCCTTTCATTCATTTATAGCTTCAAAAGAAATTTCTTCTTTTTTAGAAATGGTATACCATGAGCTCATTGAGGGAAATGCTAAAGCAATATATCCCAATCCCCATATGGTGAATTTTCCATATCCTATAGCACTTTGGACATTATTCCTTTGCTAAAGTTTCTTAAACACTCAGGCTTATATACTTGATTGTATAGGTTGAACATTATTCTTAACCAGCTTTTTAGAGCTAATGAGAAGTATTGAAGCATAATTATTGAAATATCTTCATCAAAATTATCCTCTTCAAGTAGTATTTGTGTAGGATTTATAACTCACTCTTTTGTTTTGTAGAGAAAGATCCCACATTCACCATAACCTTTTCTGGGCGAGACATAGAAAGTTTTAGATTGTTCTATTTCTTCTTTTCTTAAAGTTGTTAAAGATTTTATATGTGCCTTTTGCACTGTAGTTATTTTCATAGCGTTGTTGGAAATTTGAGATTTGGATATCCTTATTAGAGAAACATGAGTTTTCTATAATTATTTTGTTATATCACCAATACTAGCTTCTTCTTTTTTTTGGCTAGCTGAGGCTTTCTTAGGTTGATAAAGTAATAACTCTTCTTCACCATTCTCAATATCACTACCAAGATGGGGAATTACTTTAGGTTGTTTTGATTGGTTAGTGTCTTTGCCATTCAAATCCTCACCTTTAAACATTGTCTTAATAAGTGGAGTCACTTACTTTTGGCACTAATTTCTCCTACTCTCTCTTAGAAACAAAGTACTTGGCATAATCATAAATCATAATTTCATGTATCAAGAAAGCATTCATATCACCATCATTTCAACACTCTTCACCATTCTGAATGTATTTCATAGATTGTTGGACAGTTGAAGGCACTATGTCATATTCATGAATCCACAACCTACCAAGGAATTCTTTGTATGAAACACTAACTTCAATCACATGGAATTTAGCTTATGTATATCATTTTCCTAAAGCATATAAGTAAAAAAAGATATCCTAGTTTATTCTCCTTGTTCATTTAATCCTTATAAGAATATTATACTTTTATCTAGATAATGAGCATAAGTTAATATTCTGAGTGTCTTAGTTATTAAGATATTGACTAAAGTGCCTAGGTCAAACAATAATCTTTTTATACATGTGGAATTACTTTCAACTGTGACATAAAAGGGTTGATTATTTTTTGTTGTCCCCAACAAAAGTCATCATCACTAAATGTGATGGCCCCTGACTTTTAAGAAGTTAAGTCTTTTTTCATCATCTCTTCAGCAAAGCATGCTTCATATTATTCTAGATTTAATAAGGCTTTAATCAATGTTTCTCATACATTTTTAGATAACATAAGAGCATTGTTAATAAAGCTAGTAACTTGTGTAAATATGTTAGAACATTATAGCCACTCCCATTTTGGTGGCCTTTTGAGGTTTAGTTGGTGGTGGGGGTAAGACATCTTCATTAATTTGAATTTCTTTGACCCTAGCTTTCCTTTATGGTGGTGGAGAAATTCACTTTTCACTCCTTAATTAAATTTGAGTTACTTCTTCTATGAAATCATCTTTATCAGAGGAACTTTCTAAACTTTGTGCTTCTTCAAAATTTTTAGATATTTCAGAATTCTTTGTTGCCTAGTAATGACATAGCTTCTTTGAGCCTAGTTTAACCTTCCTTTCTATAGGATTTTCTTTGGAGAATAGCTTATCTTCATAGTCAGTTCATATTGCAACACATAGCATGCCTCTCTTTAGAGTTGAAAACTATCTTTGTCCTAATTTTCATATACATTTATGACTCGACACATTTCTCTTGAAACCTCTTCTTCAAGATTTTTCATGTCAAATTGTAGGTGGGCTATATACTCTTCTAACTTAACTAGCCTTCGGGGAGGTTGCTCATAATCCTCTAAAGAGTGGATTATCTTTTATGATTAATTTTCACCTGCTTCATTATATTATATAAAATTTTCCCCCTATTCTGTAAGAGCATTCTTGGATCAATTTCAAGTTCTAAAGATTTTTTATAATGAATGCTTTCTATGTCTAGAAGAATATTTATCATTCATTTAGTCTTCTTTGAGATTAAGGTCTCTTAACCACCTTCTTCTTTTGCCTATGGTGCTTGCATTTATTATTGTTTACATTCAACGTTTTGACTAACTCAGTTTATTTGGCTTTTGTATCTTGAAATGGGTGTACTGTGATAACATTCACCTTCTCCTTTTTAGGATGCACCAATACACTATCAGATAAAATGAGTTCCATTTTGATAGCTCCTTTCTACCCAATTTTTGAAGATGAAATAACCTTCAATTAGGTGACTTATAAGTCTATGGAATGGACAATAGTTGGGAACATAAATTTTATCTATTTAGTTAGGTTGTCATGGCCCTAGTAATTGTAATCCTAACTTTAGGGCATGTTTAACAATTTTAGTAGTACATTCTCTTTTGAATGAATCGCTTAGTCATTTTCTCTTGGAGAGTAGAACCTTTTTTCTTATCCTCCATGGGTTTTATTGTGTGTTACGAGGTGGTTTCACTTCCATTTTCTTTTTTATCAATTATAAATATGAATGTTGTATTCACATCACTTTTCTTTAAATCATATGATTTGGGTTGCTTTCCTTTCCTGGTGGAATTATTATTATAGCTGATATTAAGGCATTTTTTTGGGCACCCTCTCAAACTTGGCTACCAACAATTGTTGGAATGTTTTAATCATGGTCATTGCTAAATATGGAGCCATTTAATAATCAATATTCCCCATTAGAAGTTTTACTACATGCTTTTCGTGAGTTGTTGATCACATTTCATGCTCCGATTTCACCATCTTGTAATATATTTTGGCACGTTCATCCTTTCTTCTCTTTTCTAAGCAAGATCTGCAATCATTAATTTCCTGGTTGCTCTACAAATCTTTTGATGAAGAGTGTTTCTAATTAGGCAAAAGTTTTTACTGAGTCATTAAGTAACTTAGCATACCATTCAAAAGCTGTGTTGGTAAGCTAACAAATTATCGAAGTAGTAAGGCATCATTTTCTTTAGTATTCCCACAAGTAGCTTTGAATTGGGCTAAGTGCTGTCATGAATTTTCTATGCCTAAAAATATGTTGAATTTAGGCACAACATATCCTTGGGGGTATTGTTTTGGTCATATTCAACTAAGTATGGTTGACCTTTTCCAACTAGTTGTTTAGCAATCTCTGAGGCAATGATTGGTTTGACTTTTTTTGCTGATAAGATCTTCTACTTGGGATTTTGTAATGATATTAGTCACTTGTTAACTATTTAGTGTAACTTCCCTTGGAGGTTCTTGTCTTTGTGTCAAAGTAATTGGCAAGTTGGGTGAAGCATTTTGCATGCCCCAATTTTAGCTATTGGATTGATCGACTCCAAAGAATCTCTCGGAGGCACTTAGTGTTACTATTGCCATTAAATTAAGTTGACCAAATAACTCTTTCATTAGCCCATTCATCCATTGATATGATTATTAAGTTGGTTGATTTCTTGGTCTCTTCTTTGGAGTTGAGAATACATCTGTCATTGTAAGCTTGTTACAATATCAATTAGTTCTTTAATTTCTTTAATTTTAATTTGAGTTTTACCTTTAAACATTTGGTGACTTGGGCCCTCCTATTCTTCATTTTAATGCTCAGGTACCATGTTCCTATTTCATAAACTTGTATCAACCATGCGAACAACCTCGACTTCCATATAATCAATATTTTTAATATTTTAGAAATCATGAGCTTATTATTCTTCATTGATTAAAAGTCAACATCTATCTAAAATGGTTGATTGTTTGCATCATTGATCATTGACTGACTATTTTTCTATTGGCATTTTTAATTGATGATGGGTGATTCAACCTTTTGTCATCTGGTTGAGGTTGCTCATATTGACTTGTTTCACCTTTAATGACTTAGGATTCTTCAGGTAGCCAAATTGATTAGGATCTTCGAGTGGTGGATCTCTGGAGAGATATTCTAGATGTCACACCTTGGTATTCACCAAATGAATTAAAATAGAATGTTTGATATTGCCTTTTTTGTGTGAAGGTTATTGGTAACAACTAGCAACTTAATACTTTTATACTAGAGGACTCACTATCAGTACTCACTGAATATTAGAATCTTGGGTCTTGAGCTTCTCTCAATATGGGTATGATATTTTTTAATATTTCTATCTCTTTTAGAGTAGAAATGTATTGGGTTGGTGACCTGGCTTACCAACTTTTAAATTCTTATTTCAAGTTTTTTTATTTTTAATAGCCTTCAAGACTTTATAAATTTAAGAGGAGACAATTTTTTTCTTCTTTGGTTGATCTTATGAAATGGGTTACATGTGTTTATCCCAGAGAGACTTCTTTATAGCTTCTCCAAAGCTACTTCTCTTGACCCATCTGAGCAGCTTGAAATTATTATTGGTGGGTACATTCGCTTCCACTAGTGATTTGTATTATTATTCAACATGTACAAGTAGTCTACTGACAAGCATCGTATTTTCTTCTAGCTCTCCTAGATATTTTGGTTCTCAAGGAAGATGCTTCATAATCATTATTACCTACAGCTAAGGTAGTAACTTGTGGTATGACAGGCTCCTTCTATGGAATGCTAAGTGTATTGACAATAATAGATTTTAGTTTAGGCTTAATGACCATCCTCTCATTTGTTGGAATTATTGGAGTGTCTTTGACAATCTATCAAAAATAGAACCCTTTTCAAAAGTTAAGTTGAGTAAAGCCAAATTGCTTATTCAACTTAGGCTTATTTGATCTTGATCCCTTCTTTTCTTCAAATGATGGCTTTCATATTCAACTTATAATTCACTTCCAAAAACCAGGCTTAATTCTATCTTAGCCTAATTAAAAGTCATCAAATCATTTTACACCTAATCGTAGATTTGAAGTTAGGTTCTACAAGATTTCAGAAACCGAAACTTTTGAAAAAAAATTGCCTAATTAATTTTAAAATCTATAATGACACCAAATATTTTAATTTTTTCAACCAAAATGCAAAGTAATCCCCAACAGAGTCACTAAAAATTTGATCACTTGAGAAAAACACATTTGTAAATCTTTTCCATCTTATAGGAATGTTGGGAGATCATTCTTTATGAGATAGACTAATTTATATTCAACTAGATTTTCCACAACACTATGTTAGGGTTTTATTAGATATGGGTTCTACTTCATATGAACATAACCATTCATAGTTAATTACCCCTCTTATGTAGTAAGAGAGCACTCTCGATTAAGATTGAAAATAAATTTATCCCTCATGTGAATTAGTGTCAAATAGTGTGCTATGAATTATTATCTAAGGAAAAAAAGAGGGTAGTCCTGATCAAGATCTCATGATTTCATCATCCTGACTGCCATTATTCCAGTACACTAACATCAAAAAATCTAATAGCTGTAATGTCAAAAGAATCTGATTAGCAGCCATGGGTTACCTTGTTTCAGATATCATGAGCAGACCAAAGTTTTAGTTATAGTATAGGTGTTTAATGAATTATTTAGGTTAAACTTGATTTATAAGTTTACTCAAAAATTCAATTGAATTTGTGTTGTGTCTATATGTAGGTGCTTACATCTATCAGAATGTTAGAATTATATGGGTGTTCGCATGCCGAGCATATGGATTGGACATACTTCCCTTTGGAATGCCAAATAGATTTAGGTTGTGATTGCATTGTAAGAATAAGTTGGACTTACATCTATTATAAAGTTGTTATATTGGACTTACATCCCTTTAGAATGCCATAATTATAAGGGTGTTCACATGGAGAACATATGGATTGGACTTAAATCCCTTTAGAATGCTAGATAGATTGAAGTTGTGTTTGTATTATAAGCACAAGTAGAACTTAAATCTATTAGAAAGCCATTAGATTGAACTTACATCCCTTTAGAATGCTAGTAGGATTTATGTTCACATGAAAATCAAAAAGATTGGACTTACATTCCTTTAGAATGTGAGTTAGATTAGATCTTTGTATAGTGAATGAAAAGATTAGACTTACATCCCTTTGGAATGCCAGTTTGATTTTTTATGTTTACATTACAAATGTATAGATGTTTGATTTTTATTCATAGGAGACAACATCGTGGTGCTTGAGAAGCAACACCACAACACTGGAAAGTTAGTTAGAGCTTTGGAGCCTAGCATTCAACACCTCAATGCTGGCAAATCAGTACCCCAACACCAGGCAAAAATATAGGTCTCAAAACCAGAGAGAGCACCACTTAGGCACTCTAAACCTAGTGCTACAACACTTAAGTTCCATAAAAATAATAAAAAGCATGTTGACTAGTTGACCAGCACCTAAGCACCGCCAAAGTATCATCATGCAATCAATCAAAAGTCATTCAAAGAGTCGACAAGCTAGCAGACGCATTTAATAGAAAAGGATAGAACTTTGACAAGAGCCACAACACTGTGTCATAGTATTGAGGCACTCCATCAATACTTAATGCGATTTATAGATTTTATTGGTTACATAATTAATGGTGATAAATATCATTAAAATCTTTTTGATGGACATAATAATCATTATGACCAGCTAACCAATGCCTAGCACTACTTGTAGAGTGTCGTGACGGTCTCACATTCCAAAAATTGAGAGGCTAGCATCTCGATGCTATAAATGTGGCACCATGATGCTACAAATGTGGTGCTACAAATGTGGCATTGTGACACTAGGCCCAGTCTATAAATATCACTTGGGTTGTTCATTTTTCATTCTAAATCTTTTGATCTCTTAGGAGTTCTTGTAACCTTTCTCTTCTCAGCTTTTGCTCCTATTTAAGATAGAAAATATGCCTCTCAAACACATCTAGAATGGCAAGAAGAGGGCATCCTCGAGTGATGCTCATTGATTTATCAATGTAGATGTGGAGGAGAGGTAACAGTATGCAGTTATCAATAAGCATCTAATTCTGAAGAGGAGCTTCCACATCCAGGAAGGAGTATGGTGATGATCATCAATGAGCAAGGCTGGGAGCATCTTGCTTATGACAACACAACTTGCATCATCCCAATGGTGCAGAGTAGAGTTCCTTTTCTTATAGCACCTCATTATCACCTTTATGTTAGCACCTCACTAGAGCAAGAAGAAAAAGAGGAGGAGGATGACTATGACTACTAGGATAGTTTTTTCCTCTTTCATGTTTTTGTAAATTTTGGTATAATTTTCTTCTCTAATTTTTAAATGTATTTTATAATAACATTTTATTTAATTTTAATAATTTATTATTTCACATGTTGATTAGCCACTCCAAGACTTAATTATAATTTGATTATGAAGATTAAAATCAACCAAGACACTTGAGATGATGGAATTTGAACCTAAAATCAGAGAAGATGATGCTTAGGCACCAATAAAGTGGAACTTTCAAGATATGGTTGTGGGACTATAAGTGAGCATTTTACCTTTACAACCTGAGAAGGCAAGAGCTAGATGGTAGAATTTGAGCTTAAATCAGATAAGGTAGTTCTTAGGCACTAGAAAAGTGTCTCTATGGTTTCAGTACATTGCCTTGGCACTTTCAAGATAGCATTGTGATGCTACAAGTGAAAATTTTGACCTTACAATTCGAGAAGGCAGTACTGTGGCACCAGGATGTAGCCCCCCAGCACTAGATCATAATGCCTCAATCCCAGTGCTTTCAGGATAGCACTACGACACTGAAAGTGGACATTTTGACCTTACAACTTGAGAAGGCAGTGCCACAATGCAAGAGTGCAGCACCCTGACATTGATTTCAACAACTTGGCGCTATAGAACAACACTGCGATGCCATGAAGCAAAGCGCCTTGGGTCAAAATTTTTGAGAGCTCAATGCTCAACATTGGGTATTAGCTATGGCACTATGAGTCGGGAGACTTAGTTATAGGAAATTTTAAGCACTTTGATAATTCTCATAAAATTTTGGCAACATAACAGCTTAACAATGCTATATTTTGAAAGCTTTAGTGTAATATGCACTCTTCTTCTTTGTTCTAAATCTAAGATCAATGAGGAGAAAACTTTTATCTCATGCCAGAACCAAGTTTGATGGCAGAGGCCTTCAAATTTCAAGATTCATAAGAGATTTAAATATTGAGTTAATCTAAAATTTAGCAGAGTTTTATTTTGACAATGCCTAATATTTTGTAATTTAATACGATCATGCTCTTCTCCCTTTCTTTGGATCCACGTTCGATGAAGGGAGGGGTATCATTTTGCACTTGATCCAAGATCAATAGTGGAAGTCTTTGAAAATCTCATGTGGGGAAAGGAATCAATTGCATAAAAAGATTTCATTTCATATTTTACTTGAAATTAGTGTTTACAATAATCTTTTTGCCTGAGAAGGTGGTTCCTTGTGTGAGAGGAAAGCATAGAAAAGAATGATGGTGAAGAGAGTGTTGGAGAGTAGGGAGAGAATATGTAGAGTGAGTGTTGGGGAGTGTAGAGAGAGTGAAAGTGGTCGGCATCCCTGGTGACCCCACCCCACCTTTTTCCTCCCTAACTGCTCCTACTCTCCCTTTGGGTGGTTATCACTAACAAGGATTCTGGTTGACGAGAGGGGTTAGTGTTTCTAAAATCTGTAGACTTAGGGTGAGCGATGCCATCACCTAGGTGCCAAGATTGCAATCCCACAATGCTTCAGGTCAGGATATTTTCATCTCTCTCTCTCTCTCTCTCTCTCTCTCTCTCTCTCTTAATTTGCAAACATAAAGATGTAATGATTTGTTAAGGAAGAAAGGTTAAAAATAAAATCTCTTATTTTAATATGTATGATACTCATAAAATAATGAAACATATATTTAAAATAGATTACTTAATATTGTATAATGTCATAAAGATGAATCATAAGTCAAACAAAAGATATACCCAAAAAGTTTAATTAAATACATTGCATTAAAGTTGATTTCAACACATCATAATTCTATTAAACTTAAATCATAAATAATTGATGAATAAATCAAGCATAAAATCAATTCTAAAAATTCACAAAAAAAATAGTAAACATAAAATAACTATGTAAGTCTTATTGGATCTAAATCATTGATTATAGATATATCCAAATATAATAGAAGTAGTCATTTCATTCTCCCCTTCATAGAAAAAATATCTTCCACGACATCATTTCTAACTAAAAATCAAACATATCTTGATAAGGCTCTCTCATCTTGCTCATGTATAATTTATGCAATTTGACCTTATAGAACTATTTGCTTCTCAACTACTCGCATCATAAGCTAAAATACATTTAGTCTCCATCCAATTAATTAAGTCAGGTCACATCCTGGCATCATTCTCAAGAACTTAATGCTTAGGGGCTGTTTGAGATCAATTTTGTTTTTATTTTTATGTTTTTTTTTAAAGAATGTTTGTTTAGAGTGTTTTTTATGTGGTTTATTTTTTGTTTTCAAAAATAAATAATATTATTTTTAAAAATACTCAAAATATCTAAAAGATGTTTTGAGTGTTTTTAAAAATAACAAGTACAATCAAACAAGTTTATTTTTAAGCAAAATATAAACAAAATTAAACAAAAATAAAAAATAAAAAATAATAATCAAAAGTGATCCCAAATGGCCCCTTAACTTCAATAACCCCCACTTCCTTATCATAGATACATGAAACACACTGCTCACATGTAATATGTGATCTAATAATAACCTATAAGTAAACTTTTTAACTTTTTTTATCACCTCCAATAGCCTAATAAATTTCAAACTTAGCTTTCCTTACAAAATCAACTCACATCATTTGTAAGATTTATTTTTAAAGTATAAAGTCACACACCATAGGCTCAACTACTTGATACTTAGGATCACCATCCTTTTTTTTGTCTATTCTATGTTTCTCTTAATCTATCATTGATCATTCTAATTTTCTTAGTAACATCATTTATTAATTCAAGACCCATGAATATGTTCATACCCAACTAAATTTAAAATAAGTATCATGCACCTCCTACCATGCCTCAAGGATGCCATACTAATACTTGACTATAAGTTTCTATTATAGGCAAATTCAATCAAATGTATATAGACTCAAAGCTTCATCCAAAATTAGGCACACATAATTTTAATAGATCTTCAATCATCTAAATGATGATCTTAGAATAATCATTTTTTACACCTAAAAAATCTATAATAAAGTTTAACTTGCCCTCTAGAACATCCTAAATACCTCTCCATCTAAAAGTGAATCTTCCATCACAATCAAAAATAATAATGTCATTAGGTAACTCATTTAGTTTTACAATTTTTCATACAAACAACTATTTCAACCTCTTATCCATATCTTTTTACTCTATAATAAAAAATGTGTTGACTTCATCAACCAATAAACTTCAACTTATAGTACATTTTATCTATATACCTTAGAAATTTCATAACAAATTCATCATGACCTCATCCCACATCAACTCAGAAAAAGGTAAATGTTACAATGAATTTCTAAGTCTCTAATGCTCTACTTTCACCATCTAATAAACATCACACCTTGAAATAAACCCTACCACATTAACCTTTAACCAAGTTCATTGAAATAATAACTTCAAATTATAATGCATTTTGCTACTCCTTGGGGGAAGTCTATATCTAGATTAATGGCACATATACTATTTCTCTCCTCAAGCCACCATTAATATAATGCCAAAGCCAATTCATATAAGTCAATATATACCTATTGACCTCATTTTTAGAATGAGCTCTCAACCTTTCCATATTAGACATAGGAATTCTCTTAGACACTAAGATTTTCTTAGTCTTATGACACTTCTAGTGATTAGGTGAACACTCAACCTAACCCTAGAGACTTAGAAGGTTTAGCCATAGGAATAGGTTATGCCTTAGGGGTGTTAGGAAAATTTTCCTACCCTATAGCTTGAACCAACTTCTCACTTCCTTCCTTCAAGAAAAATTCAAATCAACTCCAAATCAAATCTTGAATCAATTTCAATGGATTTTCTCAAATCATGAATCAATTCCAAATAATCAAAACCCATGATTGAAATCAAAATTCAAATTTTAAAAATCTTTCCTAAGCCATTTGATTCTATCTTATGGACTTAGCTAAAATCAAATCCAAACCAATTCAAATTCAAGAAATTTTCTTATAACCCACTTATATTATCATTTATATTCATATATATAAATGAAATATAAATTCAAATCAATCAAACTGAATCCAAACCTAAAATTTAAATTCCAAAAATCTTTCCTAAGCCCTTTGATTCTATCTTATGGACTTAGCTCAAATCAAATCCAAATCAATTCAAATTCAACAAATTTTCTCATAACCCATTTATATTTTTATTTATATTTACAAATATAAATGAATTATAAATTCAAATATCCAAAACCAAATTCAAAACTCAAACTCAAATTCAACCAAAATCAAACCTAAGCCTTTCAAGTCAAATTCTTGAACTTAGTCAAATCAAACTCAAATCAAGCCAAACCCTTGATTTTTCTTCATGATTCAATCAATCCTTCAATCATAAATCTAGATATAAACTCAAATTTCAATCATCAAAACAAAATCAAGCTAACCCAAGTCAAACTCATATTCACCATTTTGACTTCAAATTGTCAAATGAATCAAAACTCATTTGACTTCAAATCTCTTGCAAATGGATTTATATTTCAATCATAAATCCTTATGTGAGTTCAACCAAATTTGAATCAAGCCTTGATCAAGCCAACTAAACCTAATTGGCTCACTTGACCCAAAGTGGCCAATTTGACCTACAAGAACAAAAATTCAATTCAATCCAAATCAAAGTAAATTAAATAAATTAAAACTTCATGTCATGTTTGTTGATCATCATAGGTTAATCAATTATCATGAATTGGGTCAAACCAAGTCAACCTAGCATGTTGACCAAGTCAACCCTTTAACCCACATGAACCCAAACTAGCTAAATTGCAACATAAACCAAATTGATTGCAACCAATGGCTCAAGTTCACTCCAAATTGATTATTGAACTTGACCAAAGCCTCAATTAAACCTAATTTGACCAATTGGCTAACTAGACCCAACCTAGCCCAATTGACCATGAACTCAACTTGACATAAAAGGTCAAATCAACTTGAAATTAAACCAAACCAAAATTAATTGAAACCAAAGCCTATAATATATTCCAAATGATCAACCAAACCCAAACCAAGCCATGACTCAAGCCAATTTGATCAATTGGGTCAAATTGGTCAACTTAGCCCAAATTGACCTAAAGAATCAAATTGGACAAAATCCAAATTAAAGAAAATTAATTGAAACCAATTGAACCAATATTCTCCAAATAGTCATTTGAACTTGACCCAACTCTTACCCAATTTTACCAATTGGTCAACCTAACCCATTTGACCCAAATGGGTCAAATTAACCCAAAATAAACCAAATGAACTTCAAATGACATGAAATTTGATCCAACTTACTTTTGACTCATTTCAAATTTGCTCAAATCAAATTCAATGCCAAATGACCACTTTTCCCTAGGTCAGGGCATCTCATGAGAAATGACACTTTTCCAAGTGGTCATTTCTCCTCTTTGGCCACTTGGCACTCATCCATTAGTCTACATAGGCACCAAGGAAATTGATTTTTTGACCCAAGGAGTGGTTGGGGCAACCATGACTCATGTGGAGGTGAAATATCCTCACCTCTCCCATTGGAACACTTGGCATGAAGGACTCTCACCTCCCCTTAGCTAGGACACCCATTTGGCCACTTTCCATGCTTTAGCCAACCCAAGTGAGCCACCTAGATGATTTCTTCCATTTCCAACCACCCCAAGCCAAATGACATGAGTTTGGAGCCAAAAATACAAAAAAAAGTGAGATTTTCATTCACTTTTCATTCCAAGGCATTAGAGGTTGAAGCATTCCCCCATTCCTCTCATTCTCCCTCTCCTAGAGCTCCCAAAGCCATTAGCAATCACCCCACTTCATTTTGGAGAGAAATACTTCAAAACTAAGTAGATTTTGATGAGAAAACGGTGATCACTGGAGAAAACTTTATTTTGATGTGAAGGCAAAGATCCAAGCTCATTCCAAGACCTCTTCCCTCACTCAATAGTGTGCTTGAGTCATCACCACCACCGAAAAACATCCCCAATGAGGTAACTTTCAAAAACCATAGCCGGCCTTAGGATCCATCATTTGTGATAGTTTTTTGTACAATTTTTAGGAATTTCCCTTGATAATCCTGCATTTTTACCTTAAATCATCTTAATTCAAAAATAAAATTTTTTTGGTGTGAATCAATGCTAAAACGAGTCCATTTGGATAAGTTTTCACTTATAATTTCTCTTTTTTTCCCAAAAATACCACCCTGATTTTACTATTCACCACCGGTGAGTAGCACCGCCCGATCGGTTCACAAGATCGATGGATGCGTGCATGGATCGATCCGATCTGATTATTGATCTGCGTTCATGTGATGGGATGTCTCGATCACGCATTGCGATCCTCGCCTCTAGATTGATGATCTAGACCATCGATCGATGATCAACGATCCGGATCAAATCATCACGCCCGCCGACTAGTCGCCAAATCGCCGGCTGCACGCCAATTGCATGGCATTGTGTGGCGCTCACCATCGCGGCATCCAATCCTAGTGCCATGGCACCGCATATCACACCATGCGCGTGTGCCAAATAGAAAAACCATGTTTTTCTAATTTAAAAAATTACTTTAAATCATGAAACTTCAAGAATTCATAAAAATAAGATACTTGATGAAAAATTACAAACAATGGCTCATTGGATTCATCATTTCGAGAGGAATCCAACAAACTTAGAATTCCCAAATTTTACTAATATTTTGAGCTTAATTTGATATTTAGTAAAAATCAAATTTCATTAATTAAATCAAAAATACAAGTCAAGATTAAGTTGAAATTTTAAAGATTAAAATTAATGTTAAAATATACCTACCATAAAAATGTCAAGTCAAAATTACATTTGGATTAAAAGATATTGAATTTTGAGTGTCAAATGATTTATTTTAATAAAAAAAATTAATAGATTTCATAAAAATCACTTAAATCAATTGAAACTTCCTAAATTCATAACTAATTATAGAAAAATCCAAAAAAAAATACAAAATTAGATTTATTTTAAAGATAATTCAGAAAATAATAAAATTATTTTTATTGAATTTAAATAGTAGATTTTTCTTAATTAGGGTTTATTTGAAAACTTAATAACCCTAATTACTCCTAATGACTTCATTAATTAATTCCAAACTTCACAAGCATGTTTAGTGGGATGACTTCTACCTCCCTTAGTTTTTTTGGAATTTATTAATAAGTTAATTAGTGAAATTAATTAATGAACCCCTAATCACTCTCTTAATGTAATTAAGGTTAATTAAGCATGTGAATAGTGGTTTAATTCCTTGATTAAGATAATTAAACATTATTTAAGTGATTAGGAGGTTTATGGAATAATTTTGAAATATTTTCCTTAAACTATTCCCTAAACCCCCTTTCTTCCTTAAATCCAAATCTAATTAAGGGTTAATCCACTATTCTACTTAATTAATCAAATCAAATTCTCAGAACCAAAATTAATCCAGAAACTTAATAAATCCTTCTTGGGTAGATGCTTAGGTGTTCAATAACCTAAGTAACTTAAGGAAATCATACCTAACCCATATGTGTGGGAAGGGTTATGAAAGTACTTAAATTAAACCCTTTAGCTTAATTAATTATTAATTGTGAGCCAATTGCATTAGGTACCTTTCTTTCCTAGGATGCATTACTGATTTAAATTTCTTGTGGTTTTATGTCATACATTGGCTCATAATTATTTGATTAAATATGTTAAAGTGGTATAGGTAAGGGGTAATTAATGAACTTAATCTACACCTTAACCTAACCAAAGCATAAAATTGATCTAATCATGTAAGAATTAAACTAAAACAATACACACATGTGGGAATGGGTAAGGACCAGCAAACATTCTCACACTTTCCTAATTCAATTCAAAATCAAAACGAAATGAAAGTCTCTTTAAACAACTTTTGATTCTCTTTAAATGATCTTACTTCATAAGATTGTCTTAAAGAATTAATTAGAGTGAATAAAATTACATGCTTACATCACTTTATTTCTTTCCTAGCATGCTAAATGTGTATGTCATATGAAAATCATGCATTCATGTCTTTTGAAAATAAAATTAAAATGAAAAGTTTCCTTCATGTCAAATTGCATGTTTTAGCTAAAGTAAGATATGAATGTCTATTATCACTACTAAATCCAAAACTATTTTCAAAACTTATAAACCAAACATTAAAAAAAAGTATATCTATATAAGTACTTATGAGCTTGCATGTTAATAGTATAAAATTTGTTATGTGACTTTTTCTTCTCTTTCTTAACATAGGTTTGTGTAGGATTTGCAAAGTGTGTAGTCCATTTGAAAAGGACATGACACTTGTTTAAAACCTATTCCTATACACTCCTATGTCATGACTCAAGAAGGAATTTCACATCACATATATAAATTAAACAACCAAAATCAAACAAACAAACATAAACTTTTTGCATGATTCTCTTTCCATGCATTTCTTTTTGTACATGCACATGTATTTAAGAAAAGTGGTATATTAGTTTGAACAATCCCGGAGTTATGAGGCTTTAAGTAGCCCTAAGTAGGTCTTGTACCTTACACCCCTGGTGCTAACAATGGCATCATACTCACTTATGTCTTTTATACTTATAAATGTACATATGAAAAATGGATAAAAGAGTAACTCTCTTCTACTTAACAAACAAACATAAACATTTTGCATGATTTTGTTTTCATGCATTTCTTTTTTGTACATGCACATGTATTTAAGAAAAGTGGTATATTAGTATGAACAACCTGAATAACCCCAAGGTTGTGAGGCTTTAAGTAGCTCTAAGTAAGTCGTGTACCTTACACCCCTAGTGCTAACAATGGCATCGTACTCACTTATGTCTTTTATACTTGTAAATGTGCATATAAAAAATGGATAAAAGAACCACCCTCTTCTACTTAACAAAATCATGCATACATGAAAAATTCTAAATTTTCTTAAGCAGCCTCTCTTAGCATTCATTATTAAGATGTGCTAAACAATTGCATCGCATGTATAGATATGCTTAGGATTCATTCAAGTGCATGATGCACATGTGGGAAAGACATAAAATGTTGTGTGTTTGTAATAGTAATTCACTTTACTTAATCTTAAAATTCCTTTCTTTTTGAATAGGTTTGTTTAGAGAAAATCTAAACTTAGGATTAATTAAAATACATAATTAAACAATCACCAAAAAAATCATTAATGAATCTACCTTAGAAATCACTTACGGTAGAGAGGAAAGAGAAGTTCTCTTCTCTTTTCCTCTCTTTACAACCTTTAGTAATTAAGTAAGTTCATTCAAACCAAATCAAATCATAAAATAAAATTAACCCATATCAGCTAAACAACTTAAATGAGATCACCCTTCTAAGTTGAACCTTTTCACACTTAGAACATCCTGACCTTAAAGCCTAGCTAAGGATACCACACAAACCTTGCAAGGCACACACATTAGGCTAAGTCACCACTTCTAGTGTTAGGTATAGTTTGATGTTTGTTTTTATTTTATGATGTGATGTTTTAGTCTGGATGTTAGGGTGTATGTGCGTAGAATGAATGGTAGGTCGATTTAGTCTAATCATTGCCTTCTATAGAGGATTATTCTTAAGGGGTGCTGTAATAAAAATATAACTTCTTTTGCTGTGCAGGTTGCTTATATCCCTAAGCATAATCCAAAATAAGCCAGGGCACTTGGTTACTCATGTGTGGGGTGCTAAGTCCAATTTGTTTATATACATGCTTTGGAATGTGTGGTTTGTTTAGCTAACCTATATTTTGCAGGTTTTAATTAGATTTACTTTTTTCATTTTCATGTACTTTTATAATTAAGATTTTGGAATGATTATTATGGGGGATTAGGATGAGCATTGGTTATAAGATCACATGTTATGTACCTTGTGCCTTTGGAGTATCCACATTTCAACCATCCAAAAGAAGAAACAAAAAGAAGAAAGAAAAAAGAAGAAATGAAGAATGAAGACCCCCCATAAGAAGAATTCTTTACTTAATTATAATTAATTCATTTGTAATCTAGGTTGTATAAGGGTAGAGCTCAACTACCCAATTTATTTTTGTGTTTGTATGGTGGTGCCCGATCACACTTGGCCTTTTATTCTTTTGTGTTAGCTTTATAAAATGCTTGATATTTTGTTTAGCTTGTGCATTAGAAATGACATATTTTCCCTAATTTCTTTCTTGCTTTGATGTATGGCCTGGATGACGATTAGGCTCTTAGGGAAAAATAAATCTTCTACAAATTAATCAACTCAAAATTAAAAATAAAGAACTCATAACCTCATTTAAAGCCTAAGTTAAAATCAAGATAAAAGAATTAGCAACCCATTAGCTGGATGAGCATTTCTTTTCTAACATCATGCATAAAAATATATTATTTCACTCTTGATTGGAGGGGTTCCACCTTTGCCGGCAAACTTGGCTTGACCTTTAAGAGCCATGGTGGAAACACACCTCCCCTTCCCGATTTTGGCCCATAATCTTATTTCTCATGCATTAAGCATATGAATCCTATAAGCCTAAGTCAAATGATTGTCCAAAAATGAAAGTAAAATGTAATATGTTTTGCATCAGATCTAGGTCATTTTTCATGCCCTTACATGATCTAGTCTCTTAGGGAGTGAGTTTAAGGACTTAGTCTCTTTCTAAAATAAATAATAACCTAGCTATCTTGCATAAACATATGACTTACCTACATGAATTTAAAATCGTAGGAGGAGTTAGTTGCAGGCCACCCCCAGGCGGTTGTAAGTCCAAGTAGTCGGGTGGTTTGTCATCTCTTGTAGAGGTAAACCGAATGCCTATTTTTTGCCTTAGATTTTGGTCATGCTTTTGGCCTTAGCTAAAGCTCCCTAGATTTAGGTTTTGAGGTTGCTTCTCCTTCTATGGGCCATGATCATAAATCCTCACCTCTTAAGCATTTTCATAACCTTGTATTGTGGAATTATAAGCCCTAAACTTCCAATAAAACTTCAACTCAAATAAGTAATTCAATTTCAAAAATGTAAAGCCCAACCATAGGATAGTTTGAGAAGTTTACTAGGCTTCCTAGTATCCTAACATCCCTTACTCACCTCCATTTGGCTTCTATAAGAACTCCCTCCTCTTGATTTATCCCACTTGATTTGCCAAAAATAAACTAATCGATTGATAGTCCTACCTATTGAAATTTTTGAAGACAACGATCATTTACCTTAATTAAGAGTATTCTTAAGGAATCTCATTCTTTAAGATGTAATTAACTATGGGGGTTTGCCTCCATAGGAAACTTAATGAACCCGATTTAAAATAAACCCTACTTTACTTTTCCATGTAAAGTAGGGGAAGAATCTCTAGTACATAGGCAGACCAATTGTCCTTAGGGGTCCTTATTCAGGTGATTAGGTCCATTGTAGGGTGGTGACTTCTACTTTTCGAGATAGTACACCTCTCCTCAATGTCATACCCAATCACCCTAATAAGGACATCTGCGGATCTACGTGGTCTCTTAACTAAAGGCGTATATTTTTATTTTTATTTATCCTCATCAAAAGGATAGATGAAGCGAGAATATTTCACCACAACACCATAATTATCTATATTTAACTCAGCTCTCTTTTCAGACTAGATTTGATAAACAAGTCCCTTAAACTCATATTTTGTTCTCTAAGCCTCCTTAATCCTATTCTATAAAGAAGCCTAATAATCATCTATAAAAGTATTTTACATCTACATTTAATAAACCAAAAACTTCTAACTCCAACTCTCCATCACTTGAATCAAAGCCTTATCCAACGGTCTTCTTATTTATTTCAACAACAATAATATTTGTTTTACTAAGTTGATATATACTATTGAGGTCATAATCCTAAATTATCTCCAACGACCTCTTCTGCCTCAAGTTTTCTATGTGACGACATGCTTCATGCTATGATGATCCTTAGAGATCTTAAATATCATTTTATATAAATTATATCTTTGAATTCTTAGTGTAAACTTAATAGCCACCTACTCTAAATTATGATCAAATAATTCTTTTTATGTGATTTTAATTGTTTAAAAGCATATCAAAGAACCTTCCATGTTCATGCAACATTTAACCCATTTAGTGTAGGATAAGAACAAGGAGATTCAATCAAAAAAACCTTAAGTGAGGCAATTTAAAGCTAAATATAATAGTCTTATTATAAGAAGCAAAAGGACCAATGTTAGAGATTAATATTTAAAGGATTGAAGTTTATTGAAGATTTATTGTGCAAACTTTTATTTTGTTACATGTTTTGTATATGTTGCATTATTCTATGTATTTTATGTATAAAATGTCTTCTATGGTGATCTAGTGACATAAGAAGGAGATTCCTAAATGTAATTAATTATATATTAATTAATATATTATAATTAATAATACCTCACCTTTCCCTCTAATGTTGAATTTGAAAATAAATGTAAGTGTATAAATCTCTTTATTCTTAGTGTTATAAAGTTTTAAGTGTTATCTAAACCAAAATTTAGAAAAGATTTTCTTAGGTGTTGGGGCATGGTGGATGGCTACATAGATAAGAATTTGGTAATTCTTGTGACCAAGGCTAATTTAATGAGCGGTCTTAATTGATGTGTCACCTTTTTTGTTGATTTTCTTTTATGTTGTGATATTGATAAAATTTATTATTTAGAAAAATATATTCTTTATAAAACTTCTTTACCAAAAAATTTATTATTTTGAGTCTTGTTATGCTCGATTAGATCTAGGGTTAAAATGTCTTAGGGTCTATTTGGAATAGTTGAACTTGTATGAAAATATAGTGGTGGAGGTGTTATAGAAGAAGTTGCTATTTGAAAAATTTTTGTGGGAATATAAATTTTTTTATTTTATAAAAGTCAAATAGTAACTTTTTGATTGTCATTGCAGTTAGCTAGGTCAAATTAAAAAATATATCTTTTCTATCACAGATTCCTCAAAATACAGCTAGAATGAAGCACCCCAAATGAAATTATAGTGCGCTATAGACCATACTTCTACCCCCAAATAGTGCCTTAATTTGGTTATTTTTTGCTATTTTTTTTATGTCCAGGTGTTAATTGGTGTTTAACCCTATTATTTTTTAAGCTTATTCAATTCTAAGTTCCACTCAACTTGTCAATCAAAGAGATTTTCTAGTGACCAGTCCTAAGAGAAATTCATGAAAAATATCTACACCATATGAAACTTAATGAAACTTTCAAGATCACAAATAATCATTAGTACTTAGAATTTACTATCAACTTCAAGTGATTTAAAGGTCTATAGAAGGAATTTTAGTTTATTTATGTTTGGTGTCTAGATTTAACTTTGTTTACTATTTGGTGTTGGAAAACCATACTTACTTGTATAACTTCAAGACCACTCCAAACTAAGCCCAATTGAATCCTTACTTTCCCATGCATTTATAATTACCCCCATCCACTAGTTTGGTCCCCCAAGTGACCCATCCATAGTTCATACCATAATTGGTATTTGTTCATAGGTATGGCTGACTAATTTGGAAGGTGATCATTAAAAGGATAGAAGTTCTTAACAAAATGCTTGCAAAGGGTGGAGTTGACTTTCCTAAAGGTTATTATATATAATTGGACTTGTTAATTTTCTTTTTATGTAATCTTATCTTTCATTGTAAATTCAAGTGGTAGACTGCCTATTTATATCAATTCTATCAACCCATGTATTAGTATCAATTAATTAGCTCCACTTACATTTACATAACCACTTTTCATAGCTTACCCAAACTACGTTTGATTTCAAAGACATAAAATTAGTGAGATAGTGATCCACTAAATCAATTAAACCCCTACCTTGATTCATATATATATGGGGGAACTGACATTGGAAAACTTAAGATTTTATTTGAGTTTAAGTTATTTATTTTAAGCTAGCCACTTATTATTTATGTTTAAATTTTATCAAAGGCTTAAAATATCATTTTAACTTATCATCAACATTTACTTCATTATAAAGTAGTAAACATTAGTGCATATTTTAATATTAAAATTTAAAATTAAGCTTCATATTACATCTTTATTTATGTCATCATGCCTTCTAAATCTATTAACCATGATCAAATAGATAATTTTATTAAGAGATAGAAGAATTACCCTTACAAACTAAAGAAAATTTTAATGGAATTCAATACTTAGTCATGAATCTAGCCATCCAAGTTTAAAACTTGTATATTAGGGAACAAACTCTACCTATAGTCAAGAACCCAGTACAAGATGACACATTAAGATAAGAGTTAACTTATAGAAAATCATAAGAAACACATACACCCTAGGAGATATCCTTTAAGGAATCCTCTTAGGAATAACCACCATAGAAATTTTGAGGTTTGAATGAGCCCATTAAAATTTTAAATTTACTACCCAACCTAGGATGGAGTCCATGATCCCAATAACTTCTTATACTAGCTTATCTAGATGGATGAGTTCTTAGATTGCTACTAAAAGGATGACTATCAAAGAAATGCATTTGCTAGAGTAAAACCTATAGGACATGATAAAATCTATTAGAATAATATTTTATTTAAGTAAGAGAGGCTAGGTATAAAATGCTCACTTATATAGAGATGAAGAGATGCTCAAGGCTCCTAGAAATCATGAGAAAAAATTGCATGAACAATAGTTAGAGATGAATACTAGAGAAGGAGAAATATTTTTACCATGTATTTGATTTATAAAGAAAAAAGGTGAAATTTTTTTATGATGAAGATAGTGCCATGAATCATGTTTCTACCTACACCCTTTTAAAGTAAACCTTAAGCTAGAAACCCATCCTCAATGACGATTTCATATGAGTTGGGTGAATTACACCTCTTTACACATCATTGTGACTATTAAGGTAGATAACTATAAATATCACATTTTGTATGATGTTTAACTTATGGAAATGGCTCATATATTATTAGTATGTCTTAGCTATATGATTTGAATGTACTTCATTATGTCATTATGGATTGAGAGAAAACTTATCTCTTTAAATATAATGAAAATTCTATTAAACTATTTCTTGTAAAACTAATAAGTAAATAGGCACCTATTCCTTCACATGAGCATATTTTTGAGATCCAACCAAAGCCCTTCACATTTGTCCTTAAACATCAAAGTAGAAAAGTTACAATTCAACACCATCTTTAAAGAGTTTTCTAATACCACATTGCTACCAACTTCACATGAGGGAAGTTATAGAAGTAAACTAAGTATTACATTTCTAATATTACCTCTTCCCTCTTATCTAAGTTTAGTGACCTATATCCAAATGGTTTGCCACTAATAAGAGATATTTAGTGTGCCATTGATTTTATCCTAGGTTGTCAATTATCAAATTTACCACATTATATGATAAGCCCAATAAAATATACATAATTTAAGAGAAAGTTAGATGAACTACCAAGGAAAAAAATTCATTCAAAAGAGTTTAAGTCCTCATGTAATTTCAACTGTGTTGACAACAAGAAAGATAAAACTTGGAGAATGTGTATTAATAACAAAATAGTTAATAAAATCACCTAAGTATAGATTTTTAATCCCTAGATTAGATAATATATTAGATCTTATTAAAAATTTAAGTCACTTCTCTAAAATTAATTTTAAAAGTGAGTACCATTAGATCAAGATTAGTCCAAGGGATAAGTGGAGATAGCTTCTAAAACCCTTAATGGATTACATGAATGGCTAGTTATGTCTTTTGGTTTATCTCATGCACTTAACACATTTATGAGATTCAGGAACACACTCCTAAAACCTTATCTTTAAAAATTTCTAGTGGTTTATTTTGATGAAATTTATATCTTTGGCCCCATTGATAAGGAGTATTTGCATCACCTAAGGTTTGTTTTGATCAAACTTATTGAAGCTAAGATCTGTAGAAATATAAAAAAAACTTCTTTTATTAGCTAGTTTACATTCTTAGGATTAATAGTGACTACCAATGGCTTGAAGGAAAATCATATAAAAATCCAAACCAAACTAGAAATTTTATAGACATCCACTTTTCATAGCATAGGCACTTTCTATAAAAGGTTCATTATGAAATTTAGCATAATCATTGCTCTAAGTTTAAATATTTTGAAGAAGGGTAAATTTGTTTAAACCATATCTATACAGAGGGCTATGAACAAATAAAACTTTTTATGGCCTCATCACCAATTTTTAAACTTCTAAATTTAATAAAATGAGGTCCTTGTGATGCTTTAGTATTGGTATATGAGATTATGTATTCTTAGGACTTCTTTTCTAATATTCCTTATCATTGAATTGCATTTAAGAGAAGTAGTAGGACATTTAAAAAAAATACACCAGCTAGAACATAAGTTTTATTAGCCCTCTGAAAGAGATGTAAAGATAATGGTAACCCAGTGCTATACTTTTAAGGGAGTCGAGAGTATTAAGCAAAAAAGTAGAGAAATATTGTGATTTACCTATTCCATTCAGACCATGGGAAGATATTTCTATGGATTTTGTATTTAGGCATCCTAGGACACTGACATGATTTTGTATTTGTGATTGCTAAGACACTTAGAAGAAATGATAGAATATTTAGTGTGATAAACCATTTATCTAAGATGAATTGCTTCCAACATCTCAAAATTTAATGGTGCATTTCATATAGTAAGGTTGTTCTTTAAAGAGATTATTAGATTACATGGACTCCCTTTCATAATTATTTTAAGAGGGATTTAAAGTTTATATCACATTTTTTAAAAAATATTGGGAAGCTTATAGGAACAATACTAAAATTCTTATAAGTACCCCCAAATTGATGGCCAAATTAAGGTAGTAAATAAAAACTTTAAGAATCCTTTTGAGGACTTTGGTGAAAAAAAGTTTAGAAAGTTAAGACCTTTATCTTTCTACAACTGAGTTTGCATGTAAAAGTGATGTCTTTATGGCCACTAATAAGACACCATTTGAGATAGCCTATGGCTATAATCTTAGGAAATTCATTGACCTTGTTAGCATTTCTTAATATACATTTTCTAAGTTTGGATTTACATTTGCAAAAGATTTTCAAGATTCATGAAAATGTCAAACAATAATGAGAAGTCACTAACATAAAATATTTTGAATTAAAGAACAAAATTAAAACTTTAAAGAGTTCAACATAGGGGATCATCCGTTAATTAGAATCCATCTTGAGAGGTATCTATACATTTATATAAGCAAATTATAAGCTAGGTCATGTGTGCCATTTGAGATTATTATGAAAATTGACAAAATACATATGTTCTTGAACTTTCAAAGATATAATTATCATTCCAATTTTTAATGTAGAAGATTTGATATCATTTTAAGAAGTTAGAAAACTCATAATATATATAATAATATAAATAAATCCTCTTTGTAGGTGCCAACCTAATATTTATTCTTTAAGGTAGATCGCATCAACATAGATGAAGGAAGAGTGGAGATCATAGATTTTTAGTGAGATGAAGAGATATCCATATACAAAGGATTTTTGATTGACTAAAGAGCATTTAGAGAAGCTAGCACCAAAGCTTAGAACAAATTACTTAGACTTCATCTCCTTAGAGAAGAGTACTTTGTGGCTTAAGAGGAATAGTGTAGCACAAGCACAAGAAGGACCTATCCAAGAGCTCAAGCAAGGAAACTAAATGCTAAACATGATGGTCCTATTACAAGAAGTAGGAAAAGACATGGGATGAGATTAAAGCTTGAAGCAATGAAGATCATTGAAGACCTATTATATGTGAACATTTATTTTTATTACTTGTTATATATGTGTTGTATTATTGTGTTAAATCCATGTATAATTGTCTTGTAAAGAAAGGAGAATAATTAAATTTAATTATAAGTAATTATTATCTAATTAAACCAAAAGGAGGAGCTAGTGGTTGAGTTTTGGAGGGAGTAGTTATGGTTGCCTCTATGCCGCCCCCACCTCCGCCCACCTCTCTTTTCCCTCCTTGTGTAAATTTAAATTTGTGTAAATTATTTAAAACCACTATTCTAGCTATTAATAAATTTTTAGTGTTATTTTAAATGAAATTTAAGAGAATTTCTTATGGTTTTGAGGCCTAGTGTCTAGTTAAGATAGAAAAGGAATTAGTGATCCTTTTTAATAAAGCTACTTTGTTAAGTGATCTTTGTTTATGTGTTCTTCCATGAATTTTTTTAGATTGTGTCTTTTGTGGATCCTTGCATTTATGAAAATTATTGTCTAAAATTTCACCCCTAAAATGCTATTAAATTGATCCTTATTATGGTCGACCAGATTTAAGGTTGAATTGACCTACAATGGTCACGTGTTTGTTTGATGCTTATAAACCCCATAAATTTCAATAATTTTTTTATATATGAAATAGAAACTCTTGTATGTAATCTTCAAGTGTTGTTTTGTATTGAATCTCACTATTTTTCTTGGTTTTATTTTCTAAGTTCTATTTTATCCATTTAGCTAGAGAGAATTCTAGTGAGCAGTCTTAGAAGAATTCACAAAAGAATATCTACACCCTATGAAACTTAACAAAACTTTCTATATCACAAGTATACATATTTATTTACAAATGTCTTTTTATTTAATGTGATTTAGAGTAATGTAGAGGTAGTTCTAGTTGTTCAAAGATGGGTGCCCATATTTAGTTTTATTCCTTTTATATATATAATTACCTGTGTAACTTCAACACCACTCCAAAAGCCCTAACATCATAATATAGTTCTACGTATTTAGTTTTATTCCTTACTCTCCTAAGCATCTTAAAAGAGCCTTTCTTCACCAATAAGTCACCCCAAGTGACTCATATATAACCCACATCATAATATAGCCATGGCAATGATGAAGATGTGTGCTTGCATGTTCTTAAACACAAAGTGTTATGAAGCCTCAACTCTGGATGATATGTTGGTCATCATTGATTTTTTATTATTACAATAAATTAAACTATATATATATATATATATATATATATATATATATATATATATATATATATATATATATATATATATATATATATATATATATATATATATATATATATATATATATATATATATATATATATATTCATTGATTCCAAATATTAAAATAAAATAATAAGACAAGCCTAATAGGTAAAATTTTTGATGTGGTTTGGCATAATCTCAAATTAGCCTATGTCCATGTCTAGCTACCCCAACTAGGATTCCACTATCTTAATAAATAAATATATAACATTATACTCTCTTATAATGGGACTAGTAAAACCCCAACAAACAAAATATACTCTCCTATATTGAGACAACCCCAACTACAAACTTTAAACAAAAAGGAAAAACCAAAATTTTTATAATTTTGATAATTATGAATCTCAACATATAACAACTACCCCTAGAAATTTATGAACATACAACACAATTTGATCACCTTACGATTAACAAAAGCATACAAGAAAATTTGAAAAATAAGTTTCTCATAAATTTATATAAAATAATGAGATAGTTTTTCAAAATGAAGCTTATAATGCTTATGCCTTAATGCAAATAATTAATCAAAATAAAGATACTTTTAAAATGTACAATCAATTTTGTTTGATTATTTAAATTAAATTTTAGTAAATACACAAATTAATATGGATATGTCAAAGACTAATTTTGATAATGCAAAACAAATACTATGAAACTTATCACGAAAATTATGTTCTTCCAATTCATATAAAATATGATTTAAACATATTAAAAGATGCAAATGAGTTTTAGATTGAATGCCAAAAATATAAAGGATACGGTCTTTAAATGATCAAAGTGTGATCAAGATAAATTCAACCCACCAAAATTGTGTCAGAAATTGAAAAAAAAATGCACTCCAGCTAATGTTTAAATCTAATTATAATCAAGTAGATCTTTTACATAGAAGAATTAGAGTAAATGAAGGTATATGTTAATGAAGTGTGTAATATATATATATATATATATATATATATATATATATATATATATATATATATATATATATATATATATATAGAGAGAGAGAGAGAGAGAGAGAAACAAGAGAAAGAATAAAGAAAACAAATAATTTAATTTAAGCCCGCAATATTTATATCACCAATACTAGATCACAAAGTATTTAATGATAAGAGAAAACTTTAAAAAAGAGTGAAAAATTCAATAAAAATCAAGTGACTAAAGATTCAAACAATTGTGTGATCACTTAATAATCAAGCCAATGAAAGTGAATAATTCATTTAATTTACAATCAGAAAAAAAAACTTGTAGAATTTGGGTTTTACTCAAAGATAAAAATAATTTGAAATAAGAATATCTCAACCTTAGAGAAATCTGATTCCCTTATATGCTTTGTAAAGATTTCTTGGAGTAGCAATGGAGAACTTTTTCCAAGAGAGAGAACACCAACTTTAAAAAAAAAACTATAATCTTTTTCTTCACATCTAAATTTTAGTTTTAGAGAGAGAACAATTATAGCCATCTAAGAGATTTATGGTTTTTGGTTTGAAAATGTTTTTAAGTTATAATGGAGAGGATCCATGGCTAGGAGAGAAAATTTGGAAGGTTTTAAATGTGAATAAAATTAATTACATGAAATAGGTGGCCAACCCCATGGGTTTAACCATGTTTGGAAAGCAATTTGCATCAATTATACCAAATGGTTATAAGAAAATATAAGAGAAGATTTGAATTTAAATTGGAAGAAATTAAGAAGAGAATTTATAATAAAATTTGAAATTAACCTACAAAATTTAGCCAAACATGAAGGAGTAATGAGGTTGAGGTTGATTTATTTTTGAAAAGTAAAATTTAATATATGCACATATTAATAGATTAATCAATAATACATGATTATATGACTAAATAATTTTAAATAAAATGAAATATAATAAGAGATAATAAAAATAAGTACAAATAATGTTTTTAATATGATTTCATTTGAGGGAAAATTTTGAATGCAATTTGGGTTAATTAATTAATAATATATCTATTAGAATTTTAACATAAATATGTTCAATAAATTTATAAAATGTTGAATTAAAATGAGATTGTTGACAAATAATTTTGCATGAAAACTTTTGCAAAAAATGAGTCAAACATAAGCTAATTATTCAATTTAATTTCATAAACAAGTCTACATGTGCATGCATTTGAAAAGAATTAAAAATGCAAATTTTATTATTTGACAAGATGGGATCATGATAAATTTAATGCATTGGGTAATGATTAAATATTACCAATTAATTTGATTGTAAACTCGTTTGTCAAATAATTGTAAATATAACTTAAGGACCATTAAAACCTATTAAACTACTTTAATATCTTAGCTTATTAAATTTTGTACTTTTCCTAAAATGCTCAAAAATGTCATAGATTTGTTATCAATAAAATTTAATTTTAAAATTTATAATTATAATTATAAAGATTCCCGTGGATAAATAAATATGCAAAGAGTATTTAACAAATTATTATTCTACACCATGCAAGTTTTGTTATGATTAAATAAATAGTGAGATACACAAGGTGTATGCTTAATAATGAAGATGTCAAACTGGTGAAAAAGGTGAGGAATTGAAGAACTCGATTCTTCTTCATCAAGGATGATCAACTAGCAAATACTGACCAAGTCATTCCCTTTCGGAATAGAAGGTCATCACTCTTGAGTTAACTCCTACATAGAGGAATACCTATAGAAGATAAATGGGAGGATAATTAATGTCGATTGCTTTCTGAGGGAAAGCAAGACCTATGAAGTGTTGTAGTGGAATAACTTATTTCAATTTTTCATTTAACCTTTTAAAGATTTTTTGTTAATACTCCTTCTTTGTGAGTGACAACATCTCAGCTATCTACACTACTAACCCAAAAGTTTTTGTTTTCATGAGCAAGTCCCGTGTAGGACTGCCACTGGATAAGTAGTCGATAAAGGTGGTGCTAATTTTATTATGGTGCCTCATGATTGAGTGAGGGGAACAAGACTATGCTTACATTGGCTAAGGTGACTACAATAATGTTACTAGGAGGGATGGTGAATACAACTATTGCTACTAAGGTTTCTCATGTGTTGCCTAAGTAGAAGTGACAAAATAAAGGAAAGAGAATGTATTTAAGGTGGGTCCTTCCTAGAAAAAGTTAGATAAGTGTGTGGATGATTCCTATAATCAAAGAAACATCAAGCCATGTTACATCACCTATGATATGTGGGTCTTTGTGTACTCTTCCATTATTGAAGATTATCTCATTAAGGTGCTCATTGGAAACTGTATTTTGCAACTATAAATGCCCAAGCTTTAAATTGGTAGATAGCTATAAGTTCTACAAAGATTATGTTAAGGTCCTCAAAGAATTAGAGTGATTATGATGCCACACAATCCTCACTATATTAGGATTTGGCCTTCACAAGGTGCCAATAGCATGTTAGTGAAGGTTGAGAATGAGAGTAAAGTGTACTTGGTGAAGATTGAGAACCTATTGCCTAATTAGGCCATCTTTTTTTTGAACTTGTGTGCAAGAAAGTATATAAGTGGTTAAATGTTATCTTTCATCTTTTTGGATAACTTTATACTCATCACATAAACTTTGACATTAAAGTAATGATTTGCTTACTCAACTAGCCACTATTTTTGTGATAATGACTTTTCTCTTCTTTTTCTTTTTTCTATGCACTCGTCATGGTTGTTGGTATTAACTCAAATACTTATGCTCTTGTTGATCTCATTTTTAGTGAGGTTGACATCTATCCTCTTTAGACATAAGTTTTCACTTTTGGCACTAATACTTTCTCACTTAGTGTTAGAACACTTCTAGTGATTAAGAGGATACCCAAAGACTTAGTCAATCATAGGGTTAGACCTCGATTGGACTAGTACACCCACTTGGCCTGAACCAACCCAAACCCTACACACTAAGCCAAATTGATTTCAAGCTAATCTTAACCTCAAATAAAAACACAAACCAAATACACTTAGCTTCAAATGAGCTAATTGGCCTATTTAGCCCAAATAAGTCTATTTGACCCATTTAGGTCACCTTGACCCATTCCTTAATTGAATCCAAATTGATTTCAACTAATTGATCAAATGACACCCAAAAAACTAACCATACCCAAATCACACCCAATTGAGGTCCAATTTTACCAATATGCATAATCGACCTAACTTGACCCATTTTAGTGTAAAAGGGCTAAACCCAAAATAAATCCAAACCATTGAACCTACCCAAATCATTCAAAACCTTAATAGAACTTCATTAAAGCTTAATTAAGACCCAATTTTACTAATAAGCTCATTTTGCCTAAAAGCTTGATTGGACCCTATAGGGCCAAAATCAAATTCACTTCTAATCTAATCCAAATTGAACTAATCCAAGTATTTAAAAATACTTAAAAGAAATATTTGAAAATAATACAATGTCCAACTGAACTCAATTTGGCCAATTTGGTCAATTGACCCAACTTAGCCCAACTTGACCTACATGAACAATGTTGAGCCAAAATCCAATCAAAGCCAAATTGAATCAAACCAATCACTCTTATATGTTTCAAATTAGAATTTGAACATGACTCAATAGACCTTTAAGCCTAATTTGATCAATTAATCAACTTGACCTCAATTGATGCAAATCGGCCAATATATGCCATATTTAGCCGATATCAAAATTGAAATTAAATCAAATCTTTATAGTAAACTTGTTTTTATTGAGTTATAATAATTTACTTGTTAAAACTTGATGGCTATAATTATACTCAGTGATGAGTAAGATTATTATTAGTATTTCAATCACCCTTACTGCACCTCACCTTTTGTAAAACCGGTGGCTCTTCATAGGAGCACTCACCGGGATTAATGAGCTAGAGTTAGAATATTGTTGGATAGTCATCTTATGCAAATCACCTTTGTTAGACACATAAGTCTTTATGGGGACACACACTTAGACCTTCCAATATGAGGGACTCATAATCCACTTGTGGTGTTTTAATTTGGATGTGGGATGGACACCACACAGATCTTAAAGGGTACTTGTTGAAGTGATCGGGTACAACATTAAGGTATGATGTACTATCTAAAAAGATAGAAGCATCACCTTATAATGGACCTAATCACCTAATAAGGACTCCTAAGGCATGATGGCTCTTCAAATATACTAGAGATCTTTCCTCTACTTTACATGGAGAAGTATAGGTTTATTTAAGTTGGGTTCTTTAGTTCCCTATGGAGGAAAGCCTCCATAGTTATTTACATCCTCAAAATGAGATTTTCTAAGAATACTCTTGATTAAAGTAGCTAATTATTATCTCCAAAGATTTCAAGGTTAAGACTATCAAAGGATTGGTTATTTTGGAAAATTAAATGGGGTCATTCAATTGGAAGACTTATTTTAGAATCCAAAAGGAAATAAGTAAGAAATGCTCATGATACTTGAAAACATAGTGAGCATTCCAACCTATCCTATGATGAGGCTTTGCAAGTTTGAAAGAGAAGATTTATTTTATTTTGAGTTGAAATTTTATTAGATTTCTAGGGCTTATAATCCATCAACACAAGATTGTGGAAATGCCTAAGAGGTGAGGATTTACACTTGTAGCCTGAAGGAAGCTAGCAACCTCATATCCTAAATCTAAAGAGCTTTAACACAAGTTAAAAGTGTGACCTAAATCTAAGTGGATAGGGGACATAATGGTTAACCTCCACAAGAGAGAACAAACCCTGACTTTTGGACTTATAACAGGTGGTCTCCAACTAACACCTCATATGATTTAAAACCATGTAGTATGGTCTTATGAGATTTGCAAGATGGTTAATAATGTTATTTAATGGGAAAGAAGCTAAAGTCCTAAATCCACTCCCTAAGAGACTAGAGCATGAGTGGTATGAGCATTTGACTTAGTCTAAATGCAAAATTTTATAATTTTTTTTGACACATTCATTTAGACAAAGGCTTAGGACAATTATGCCTAAATGCATGATAAAATATAGTTATTGGCTAAGTCAAAAGAGAGTGAGAGATGATGAAGCTCCATCATAATATGTTTCTCTCAAAGGTCAAGCAGTCCCTAAAGTGCTGAAATGGAGGCCCTTATTTTTGCAAGAGTGATATAATATGACATGCATGATGTTAGACATACAACATACAGCTATGGTGTTGCTAAATCTTTTAATTATCTTGATTATAACCTAAGCTTTAAAATATGGTCATGAGTTTTTAATTGGGTAGAAAGCTTAATTTTTATCTTAAGAGTCTACCACATCTAGACCACATATTTAATCATCAATCAAGAAATTATGAAAAAGATGCAGTTCTATTATGCAATCTAAACATAACATCAATCAAACATGAATGGATTTTGTACAAGAATAAAAGGCCATTTCGGCCAGGTACCACCGTACACCCAGGAAAGACAAAATATGGGTAACTGAGCTCTACCCTTATACAACCTGGAATTGCAAAATAATATTACAATTGAAATTGAATACATGCTATAGAGGTCTTCTTACTTCATTCTTTCTTTCTTCCTTCTATTGATTTAATTTGCTCCAAGGCATCACAAGGCAGCCCTGGACTAAGCCTTCTAACTACTATTCATCCTAATCCCCATAGCACTAATCATAATTCCTATTGCAAATATTATATTTTATGGAAAGAGTAAATATAACTACACATATAAAATAGATATTAGCTAAACATACATACAATCCAAACAATTATAATTCATAATTTTGACTTAGCACCCTGCACATGGGTAACCAAGCCCACCTGTCCTAATGTAGATTATGCTTAGGGGGATAAGAAACTTGCAAGCAAAATATTTATATTTATTTTTGAGTGGACCCTTAAGCACAATCCCCTATAAAAGATAATATTAGGCTAATAACGACCTAACATCCAGTTTACAATTCACATTCCTAACATCAAATATAAAAAATTACATCATAAAATAAAATATAACATCACACATACACTGTCCTAACTTAGGACTATAAGTGGTGGCATAATTCTGATGTATGTGCTAAGGCTTGAAGTGGTATGTCTTGACTAAGCATTAGAGTTACGATTCTCTAAATTTGGATGTCTAAGTTATCATGGTGGTTAGTTTCATTTTAAATTGTTTAGATGATTTACAAATTTTAAATGAAATTTTCATTTTATTTCATTTGATTTACACTTAACACCTAAGTGTTATAAAGAGAGGAAGAGGTTCAACCCTCTTCATCCCTATCTTAAGTCACTTTCTAAAGCACATTAATATGATTTAGTTTTCTTTAGTGAATGGCTAATTTAATAGTTTATTAATCCTAAGTTTGGGTTAACCTTAAAGAACCATATTCAACATGAAAGGCATCTTAAGATTAATGTGGTTGAATTACTATCACATAGAATATGTTGAGCCATTCCTTTCCATCACCCATATCATGCATATGATTTAACACTTAGCATACCTACACATACAACATATTTTGGCACACTTAAATGATCATGAATGCATACATACTTAATGTATAAAAGATAAAGCAAGTACATGCCATTGTTAACTAGGGACGTGAGATAATCAAATGACCTCCTTTAGGCTACTTAAAGTGTTATATGTTTGGGATGTCTAGACTATAAACTTGCTATTTAAATACATATAAATGTATATATAATTATAAGAATGAAAATCATGCAAGAGATTATATTTTATTTGATTGAACTATTTATACATGTAAATTAAAGCTATATCCAAATTATAATATAAATATACATATAAATGAAATTAAATAAGCATGTTCCTTTGTTAACCAGAGAAGTGAGGTAATCAAGCAACCTCTTTAGGGCTACTTAAAGTCTCATATTCTTGGGATGTCCAGACTATATACTTATTATCATTCAAACATATGTAAATCCATATATATAAACATAAGAAAGAAAGCTTTACATTCACATGTTATACATTTTAGTGACTTAAATGGCTATGGATGCTTGTATTTTAATAGAAAAGAGGATTTTCATTCTTTAATCACATACACATGTATAAAGATGTAAGTAAGTATGTGACGTTGTTTAAACCAAGAGAGTGAGGTAATCAAATGACCTCTATGGGGCTACTTAAAGCCGCATATTTCTGGAATGTCCATACTTTAGACTTGTTATCTTAAATACATATGAATGTATACATGATTGGAATAATGAAAATCATGCAAGAAATTATATTTTATTTTATTGAACTATCTATACGTAAATTAAAGAACTATCCAAATTCTAATACAAATACACATAAGAATGAAATTAAATAAGTACATGCCTTTATTAACCAGGAAAGTGAGGTAATCAAATGACCTTCTTGGGGCTACTTAAAGCCTCATATTCTCGGGATGTCCATACTATATACTTATTACCATTCAAACATATGTAAATATATATAAGAACTTAGGAAAGAGAACTTCACATTCACATGATTAAGCTATAAACACATGCAAGTCCTATATGTATTCATAACTACTATCACTCCAAATGTTATTATCAATTTATAAACTTTGAAAAATAGAATTGAATTTATTAGTGATAATAGCCACACATATGATAAAATTAAGCCAACACATGCAAGGTTACATAAGTAAATTTCATTTGATTCATTTGAATTTGAAAAACATGAATGCATGGGATTACATGACATACAACAATTAAAGTGATTGAAATGGAATAACCAAACATAACCATATGATTCATTCAACTACATTAATTCCTAAGGACAATCACATCAAATAAAATTATTTAAAGAAAACCAAAGCTTCTTATTAATTTTTTTTTGGATTTGGATTGAACTTAAAGAAGATAAGTCATTTGTTGTTTTAATCTCATTGCCATGTTGGTAATCTTAATTTGTTTAAGGAAAGATAATTAAGTAAATTTTATAAATTAATTAAGTTGGATCATTAAGTAAATCATTTAATTACCCTTTCCTATGCTTTTTTGATTTAATTGACCATTTGATCATGAGCCATAAATGATATGAACATGAGTAAAATAAAATTGCAATGCTCCTAAAGGACCTAATGTAATTGGCTCATAATTAAAGGTTAATTAAGTTAAAGAATCTAATTATGTACTTTTATGATTTTCCCACACTTATGGGTTAACCATAATTTCCTTAAGGGTATTTATATTATTGAACACATAAAGAATGACCTTCAATTTACTTACTAATTATCTGAAGTGATTAACATTTTAAAATTTGATTGATTTGGCCATTAATTAATTTTTTAATCCTTTAATTAAGTTATAAGTTAATTAATCTTCTCTTTAATGAAATGGATTTGGAAAAGTAATTAGGAAAGAGGCCCTAACTACTTTCCCTCACCACCACACTATTAATCAGTGATTAATGAGCTTTAATGAATTAATTTTTTTATTTAAGGTTTTAAATAATCACTAAGTTAATTAATAGAGTAAGTAAGGCTTGGATTTTAAATTCTTCTAATTGCATGGCCAATAAATCCAAATAAAATCATGGGAGGCAGAGGTCATCCTAAGGAATCAACACACCAAATTTGGGACTAATTGCCCAAGTAATTAAGGCTTTAATTAAGCTAATTAAAAAATATCCAAACCCTAATTAAGCCTTAATTACTATTCAAAATTAATTAGAATTATTTTTATCAATTTATTTGCTATTTAACCTTTCTAAAGAGTATTTATTTGTATTTTTTAAATTTTCTACAATTAGTTATGAATTTATAAAGTTTTAGTGATTAAATTAAAATTTTAAACCTAATTAACCTCTAATCCCATCGATGCCATGCGGACCATTGACGGGCAATGCTTTCCATGTGGCACCCAAGGATTGGCCACTTAAATCATCGACGGTCGCGTGGTGGCAGAATGTGCTTTCATCCGCCATCGCTCTAGATCGGCGTGGATTAATCCTATAGTAGGTGACTGTGGAAATAAAATAGATTAAATCTATCGAATGATCACAGCCTTCCATTCTAATCATGCAAATTGGACGGCGGATGATCCGTCGTCCCCCAAGATGGAAGACGGACACTGTTTGCCTTCCTCCGCTCGATCTGAGCTCATCGAAGATCACAGAGGCTCAGGATCAACTCTAAAATGTCCATAAGGGAAGTCTAAAGGATCCTACGTGGGATTTGCACAAAATTACAATTCCCTTCAAAAAAGATGACTACCTTAAGGCCAAATCTATGGTTTGCCAAAAAATACCTCGTCGGAGGTCAGGACTGATGGCTAACCAATCGATGTAGCTTTGTCTATGAAAAGATGAAGCCTTATTGAAAGATGGCTCCTTGACTCGCCTAACTCTGTGGATCAAACGTCACTAGAAAACTCACTAGAGTTGGTCTTGGAGTGGTCTCTGGTGATCAAATTGCTCAGGAAATGATTCATTCTACCTCGTTAGACCTTAGAGAATGTGTGGGTGAAGCTAATTTGAGAATCATGGAGATTGAGCGAGGTTGGATGGAGTAGGTGTCCTATTTCTCTTGGTTTCATCGTCACCGATGAAAGGTAGGCTTTAGGAACTCGGTGGAACATTCTGGAGGCTCATTTTTGAGTGGCTAGAACTCTCACAGGGCTCAATGTGTGGAATGAGATGGAATGAAAGGGAGTATACCCCCCCCCCCTCAAATTGGGTGGTGGAGATTGGTTGTGTATTGTTGGTGTTTGGCCATAGTAGGTGATTGTGAGTGGCAAGGAGGTCCTAAGATGGCTCGATTTGAGTGGCCAAAGGTTTGAGATGGCTGCCATGGCCTATCCTCATCTCCCCTTGGTGAGCCAATGAGAAGAGGTGGGTTAACTCACCTCCCTTGACCTATGGCTGACCTAACCAACCTTGGGTCAGGTTAGCCATAAAGCCAAGGGTCCAAATTAAGCTTTGGGTGGCTACCAAGTGCAAAGGACAAGGTTTAACCACCCAAAATTAGATTTTTGTCTCATATGGGGGGCTTTACCCAATGGGTAATGGGTAAATTCTGATTTGGTTTAGGTTGGGTTTGATTTGGGCTGACCCAAGGTGACCCAAGGATGGGTCATGCCAAGTTTGAATGGGTTTGGGCTTGGTTTGAATGAGTTTGGCTTAATTTGACCCAAGTATCTCAAATTAAGCTATGTTGGGTTAGGTTGACCAATTGGTCAAATTAGATCAAACCAAGGCTTGAGTGAAGTTCAAATGTGTATTTGGGATGTTTTGGTTTAATTGGTCTGATTTAATTTGGCTTGGATTTGAATTTGATTCATATACATTCATATGGGTCAAATGGGCTAAGTTGACCTATATACATTCATATGGGTCCTTTAGGTCACTTTGGATCAAGTGAACCTAAATGGATCAATTGGCTTGATTGGATTGAATTAATAGCAATTAGGCTATTTGAGATGATCAACAATCATCATGGAGAGGATTTTAGGGGTTGATCCAATCCAATTTGGTTTGGATTGGAGTTTGGTTCAATTTGGTCAAATTGGTCACTTTAGATCGTGGACCAATTAGTCTAATTGAGTTAGATTAGGTTGATTTGGGTTGAATTGAGTTTGATGATTGATTTGAAATTGATTGATGGTTTTAATTTCAATTGATTTATGTTTAATTAGATTTTGGCTCATTTGGACATTTTGGGTTCAAATGGGCTAGCTTTGGTTAATAGACTTGATTGATTGAATTGATTGTTAATTTTGGCTTGATTGTAGATTTTGGAAGATTTTGAGATGATGATTTGAATGATTTGATAAAATCAATTGAGTTTCTTTTGATTGAAGAGGCTTTAGATTTAAATCTATAGGAATGAATCATAGGGTTAAAGTGAGTTTGATTTTGGTTTGGAGTTTGGATATAAGAATGGATTCAATTGGTAATTGTTTGATTTAAGGTTTCTTTTCGCATTGATTTGAAGTTGGTTTTGGACTTAAGGTTGGGCATGAGTCATGGGTTAGGTCATAGGGTAGGTTTCCTTAGTCCTAAGTCATAGCCTAATCCTATAACAAAATCCTCTTAAGTCTTTAGGTTTAGGTTAAGTGTTCACTTAGTCACTAGAAGTGTCCTATGACTAAGGAGCTCTTGGTATCTAGAAGACTCCTAGATCTAAGATGAGAAGGTTGAATCCTCACTCCAAAAGTGAGGTCAACACTACTCTTCATGAAGCTTCTTGTAAAGAGAGGAGTTAGGTCATTATCATAATAATTGTCACCTTAAGTGTGTCTCACCTTTCACCAAACTCTTGGACCTTCATAGGGGCATTCACCTATACTTCTTAACTAGAAGGGACTCACATGCTACTCAATATAAAGCCTATCATAAAGTAGAGAGTCCACTCACTGATGGCTTACCTATGTCCCTCTTCTTTTCTTTTCTTTTATTTTTTATGAGTTCTCCAAGTGTATTAGGTTGTCCCCTATATAATCATTTTTTGGAGATTCAAATGCACTCAAAATTTTAAGTGAGTAAATTTATAAATAACGATAAGCATGTTATATGCAGACTTTCCTTCTATTGATGCCTTTAGCTCACATATAGATCTTTTTTCTAGAAGCCTCTACTCTTGCAATGAGTAGTCTTACTGGCTTTTATTGCTTTAAGGCCAAAAGTATGGTTGATCTTTAAATTGATTTACCTACACTTAATATCAAGAAGTCTAATTATGTAAACTCATTTAAGTCATGCTAATCTTACCTGGCTCAATCCTAAAGTTGGTCAGCTTTAGGGGAGACCTATAAATTTAAGATGCATGTAATTAATTGATTTATACTTATGTTTAGTGAGTGAGTTCCCCAAGTATGCAAAAACATAAATGAGTTTAATATTAACTAGGGAAAGTAGAATGATGCTTGTCAAGTCATCAAGGTGAGTTTTTTCAGTGCCCAAGAGTCATTTTTCATTAATTTTGTCAACAAAAAAAAACTCCTGGTTGATACAAAATCATGAGAACCAAACAATTCCCTCTATGGTATAAGTTTGTTAACTCTTAAGTGCTCAGAATCTTTAGTACTTCTTTCCCAAAGTGAATATGTAACTAATAAGCACTAGGTCACACTTGCTTCCTTATTAATTAAGGGCCATCCCATGTCGATTCAAGCTTGGCTCTAGTGAATAGTGGCATCCACTTTCTTTAACATTGAGTTTACATGTTAGAAACTCTTCTCCTTAACATTATTATTATAATACTTCATCATTCTTTTATTTATCTCTTCTTATCTTAGAGAAGAGTGCATTATGGTTTCTCTAGTTAGTCAAGAGTTGATCAAACTTAACAATTTCCATGACTCACTAATTGTGCAGCTCATATTTAATAGATAGCGAGGCTTCTAGTCTATGAGACAACATGAGCGGTATGTATCCTATCATTGAGGAGGTATTATCTTGATAGTTTAAAAGATTGATGGTAACCTCTACGCATTTAGTTTTGAAGATTTTGATCTTCATCTTTAATAATTTAAGGATTTGCTTATTGGCTGCCTCGACTTGACCATTAGCGTATGGATGATTCACTATGGTAGATTTCCTAAAACTCACATTTTATTTAGGCTTTTATCAATGAAGTGGGACTTATTACCAATTATAATGATCATTAGCAAGTAATACCTACAAATGTTAGATCATATAAAATTATTTACTACTTTGGTTGTGATCTCGATGAGTTCCTCTACTTCTATCTACTTTGGAAAATAGTCCACCATCACCAAGATGAACACTTTTTGGCCACTAGTTGGAGATCGATGAGTTCCATTCCCCACATGATAAAAAACTAAGGGATACTGATTGGCCTCAGCCAATGTGAGGGATGCAAGTACATTGGCATGAAGTTCTAGCATTGCTCCCATCTCCTTGAGAAGTTTTAGAATCTCTTCTTAAAGTCAACCAAAAATATTCATGTCCTGAAATGTTGTGGGCAAGCATTATTTTTCTCAAGTGACTCCTACACTCACTTGAGTGTGCTTCTCTTAGAACTTTCTCTTGCACCTTTTTCCTTAAAATTTATGAGGCTAAGTGACTAAACTCTTGAATAACTCTTCCACAAAGAAGGCATAATTCTACTTGCAATGAATGGATTTACCCAATTTGATGAGTGACTACTTTTTACTTGCAATAACTTGCCTTCTTCCATAGTTAGAACAGTGATCTCTTGTAGTGGCTAGTCTCTTAGGCTTTTTTTAATTTAGAAAGCAAATTGATGAGTTAATTCTCTTCCCTTTGTAGTTACAAAAGTTTAAAAAATATTTTTGCTTGTTTATCTCTACCTATATCTTGAATATATACCATTTAAGCACCTCATCTCTGACTTCAAAGTTGTCATTAACTTGGTTTACCATTAGTTGATGAACCATTTGGGATCACTTATATTTTTACTTTTATTTTTTATTTTTTTATTTTATTTATGTTTTTATTTGATGGTGATATTTATTTTAAAACACCCAAAACTTCCAAGGATTCTTTTGAGTGTTTTTAGAAATAGAGTGATTTATTTTCAAAAATAAGAAATAGTAACGTTTTTAAAAATACACTAAACAAGCATATTTTTAAATAATATAAAAATTAAAACAAAAAACACAAATAAAAATTTATCCTAAACAAGCCCTATGAGTCCGAGTAAATAGTCAGTGCTTGGCATCAATGAACCTCAGTCTGACAAGTAATGCCTTGTACTCAATTTAACTATTGGTGGCCTTGAACTAGACCTTCACTAATTGGGTAGTGGTTATGCCTATCGGACTTTTAGTAATATGCTACTCTCATCACTTACTCTCTAGAGGCCCATACACATAGAGTAACCATGATTATTCTAGATTAGGAACTTATTCATGCTACTAGTCTTCAAAGTCCACCAAAAGGTTGGCCAGTGCTTACACTTTTATTACTATATAAATGGAGTGGAATAAGAGATATCAAACTAACTAAATTGAACAATTCAAAAATATGCCTGAATGGTTAGGCTTGATGAGTACAATCTTTAGTGGGTGGTCAATGATGACTTATATTGAGTAAGCAAGGATAAAACCACTAGGTTGATGAAATGATGGTGAGTACAAGATTTTTCATACTTAGGTACTAGAACTTGACACCTCTTAATCACATGCTTCCATAGTTTATGGGCTAGTACTTCCTTCTTCAAAATCATGAGCTTACGATGTCTTTGTTGAGCTTACGATGTCTTTGTTGACCTCACTTTTAGTGTGAGTATTAATCTTCTTCATCTTAGATCTAGGAACCTTCTAGACACTTGGATTTCCTTAGTGCTAGAAACTTCTAGTGATTAACGGAATACTAAACTTAAACTTAGATACTTAGAGGGCATAACCCTAAGCTTAGACTCCACCTTAGCACAAATAGGTTTCACCTATCCTATGGCCTAAATAAAAATTAATACATTCTCACTCATCCAAACTTAAGCTCGTATAGATGGAGCTAAACCAACCTCAAATCTATTCAAATAATTTTAATTGAATTTGGTTTCTTAATCCAAGCTCCAAGCCAAATTAACTTGGATCTTAACCTCAGTTAACTCCACCATAATCCTATGACTCAATCCAAACTCATTCAAGTGAACTAAGTCCAATTTGATTTTCTCAATCACTTCAATTATTCATTAGATCATTTCAAGCCACTCCAATATTTGCAATCAAGCCAATTGAATCAAAGGAATGTGACCAACCCAAGTTAGCCCATTTGACCTAAAGGGTTCAAATGAGATAGAACCTAATTGAGCTCAAATCAATTATAATCAAAGCCACCAATCAACCTCAAATTCCTCATTGAACACATCCCAACCATCCATAACCCCAATTTTTCCAAGTTGGCTTGACCAAGCCACTTAACCCAAAATGACCTAAAAGAGGTGATTGAACCAAACTCCAATTAAACTCCCATTAGATCAAACCAAGCCAACCAATCCCTTCATTAATGATTGTAGGTCATTATTGAACACTCCACTACAATCAATTGAACCTAATCAAACAAATTGGATCCTTTGACCCAAGTTGAACTAATTTTACCTAAAGGGTCAAATTGAACCAAATTACTCCATAATCTAAATTAATTCAAATCAACTCTTCCAATCAATCACCAATGATCAATTGAACATAGACCTAACCCATGCTCAAGCCAATTTGGCTGATTTAGTCAAATTGGTCAACATAACCCATTTGACCCAAATTGAATCTTATGAACCAAATTCAAATCTAACCCAAATTGGATTAAACCAATTGCACATATTCACTCCAAATGATCAATTGAACTCACCCAAGTCATCAATCTGATTGAATTCAGTCAAAGTTGTCAACTTAATCCTGTTTGATCCATTTGACCCATACGTGTCAAATTGAGCCAAATCTAACCAAACTTAGCATGACTCATCCTTGGGTCACCATGAGCCTGCCCAAGTGGGCCCAACCCATGGTGAGTCTGATTTGTGTCAAACCCATTGAATTTAGCCATCCAAATAGGACAAAATCCCCATTTGGCTGGGTTCTCCACCTTTTTACCCCATGGCAGTCACCTTTGGCTTTTCTTGGACAAGAGGACCACTGACCCAACCTAACCCAAAGCTATTGGGCTCAGCTTTTGGCACAAGAGAGGGTGAGTTCACCCATGGGCATCCATTGGTCCACCTAAGGGAGAGGGTAAACCTCTGCCAGCCCACTATAATGCCTCGGCCTCTCACCCTTAACCACCTTAACAGTCTCCTACCATCTCCGGCCACTTACCCCAACCAAATGGCTGCCAAAGACTATACCAATCCCAACCCTTGGTTCATTTGGGGAGAAGAGTATACTCCTCTCCATCGATTCAAATAGAGCACAGAGCTTCCTTAGAGCATTCTACACAGTCTCATACCTTCTCCCGAGCTCCTTATGCACTCCACCGATGAGACCAGCTCCCAATTAGACCAGAGAGCATCATCCATCCAAACTTCCTAAACCTCCATCAAACTCAAATTAACTCTTCTCATACCTTCATCTCACTCCGATGAGCTAAAATGAATCATTTTCTAAGCAATTTGACCATCGAAAGACATCCCAAGACTAACTTTAGTAAGCTTTATGGTGGCATTTGGTTTACATAGTGATAAGTGGGGAAGTAGCTCATGATCTTCTTAGTAGGGCTTCATCTCTTCAAGATGAAGCTACACCTATCGGCAGACTGCCTGTATATAGTTTCGATGAGGTAAAAATTTGGCAACCGTAGCTTTGGCCCCTAGGTGTTGGTATTTTTTGAAGTGAATCATGTTTTCATGTGATCTCTACTATAAGATATTCCTAGATTAATTCCCTAATCATTTTGGAGTCAATTACACATCAAACTAGCTTGTGACCAAGAATCGAACGTGAAAGGCGCACGGTGTACATTTTTCGGTGCTCGTGGGACGACGGATCACATCCATTCCTCATGATTTGAACAGATGGTTGTGATTAATCACATTAGAAATTTGGCTTAATCTCTTTCAAATCATAGGATTAATCCAATCATCGATCCAGATTGGTTGAAAATGAAATCACGTCACGATTCATTAAGTCAGCTACATCGATGATTTAAGTGACCAATATCATGGCGCCACGTGGAAAGCACTGTTGCATCAACATCCTCGTGGAATTGATGGTTGGAAGGATTATTACAAATAATCATAACTTATTGTAGAAAATTTGAAAAAAAAATAAACCCATTTTGGAAAGACTAGACAGAGGATAATTTATGAAAAATAAAATCCCTAATTTATGCCCAATGAATAGTGCTTAATTAAGATTTGAAACTTATATTAATTATCTAAATTAAGGCCAAATTACTTAACTAATTAATTCTAAATTTAGTGGGATGATTTTATGGAATGTCCTCTACCTCCCATAATTTTATTGGAATTATTTACCATATAATTTAAAGAATTTAGAATTTCAATTGAAATTCCAACTCTTAATGAATTAAATAATTATTAAAATTGATGAACAGTAAAAATTAAATAATTAATGGTAATTAATCATTGTGGATAGTGAGGATAGTGAGGAGAAATAATTAGGACTCTTTTCTTAATTATTTTACCAAATGCATTTCCTTAAGAGGGTTAATTAATATGTTTAATAATTAAGGAATAATTAGGAAAATTAATGATAAAATAAAAAACTAAAAAAATTAATAATTGATTCAGATAATTAAAGTCATTAAAGAAATTATGATTAACCCATTGGTATGGGAAAATCATAAGAGTATTTAACTTAGATTCCTTCCTTCTTTAATTCTAATTAACTCTTAAGAATGAGCCAAATTTCATTAGATTCCTTTAGGTGCATCACAAATTTTACATTCCTAAAAGCATATCATTGAAGGCTCATGATCAAGTAGTTAATTAAATTAAAGAAGTTTAGGAAAGTGTAATTAAATTGATGTGCTTAATGGTTTGAACCTAATCAATTCATACAATTTATTTAATTTCTTTCTTTAAACATATCAAATCAACAACATGGGATGAGGTAAATACTAAGTATCATCTCTCCTCTTTAGGTTTTAATAACTCAAACATCAAAATCAAATCTTATAAGAACTTTGGTTAATCTTAAGAGATATTTATTTGGCTTGATTGTCCTTAGGACTTAATGTAATTGAGTATATTATATGGTAATATTTAATTACTACCTTTCAATCATTATAAATTTGCATGCCATTTGTTTCACATGTTCATGTTTTCAAAAAGAAATGAGAATTAAAAGAATATGTTAGCATTTAAGTTATGTGTAGTGGATAAATACTATTATATGGTGTTCTATTATCACTAATAAATTAAAAATTATTTAAAAAACTATAATCTAATGATGAATAACAATATGAAATTTAAGTTAATGTTGGCAATAAATGTTTAATAAAGTTTTCATTTAGTTATAATTTAAAGATAGTAAATGATTATTTTGTCTTCATGATTCATATGCATGTCTACATATGCTTGAGTTGGCAAGTATATAGTCTAGACATCCCAGGAACATGAGGCTTTAAGTAGCCCAAAGGATATCTTAAATAATCTCACTTCACTAGTTTAACAATGGCACATACTTGCTTAATTCCATTCATGTGTATGCATGTGCTAAATTTTGGGATAAAACTTTGCTTTAAATGAACAAAAGATTTGCTTTTATATACCCTTCGCATAATTTTTACTTCTATGCTTGTGTGTATGTTTACATGTATATAAGTTTGCAAATATATAGTCTAGACATCCAGGGAACATGATGCTTTAAGTAGCCCCAAGGAGGTCTTAGATAATCTCATTTCCCTGGTTTAGCAATGGCACGTACTTGCATAAATCTCTAATACATGTCTGAATATGCTTAGCTATGAAATGAAATCTTTCTTTTCTACCAAGTTCATGCATTAATGACCATCAAGTGTGCAAAATATAAATATGTATCGCATGTACAAATATGTCTATTAAATAAATTTTCATGAACAACAAAAATGAGGAAGTGTGTATGTTATTGATGATGAAAAAAGTAATGGAATGTTATTCATGTAATGGTGACTCAATTTTATTAATTCTAAGATGTCTTTCATGTTTGAATAAGATTTCTTAAAATTAATCTAAACTTAGGTTTAACAAAATATTTATAAATAGTTCACTAAAGAAACTAAAGTCATAATAATATACCTTTAGAAAATAACTTAAGGTAGGGATGAAGGGGATCAAACCTCTTTCTTCTCTTCATAATAATTAATATGTTAAGTAGGCATCAAATAAAATAAGAAATCATAAATTAAATTTAATCAATTTATTCAAAGATTTGAAGTGAAACCTCCTTTAATATTTAACTTAAATAATTCTAAACTTTACACAATCATACTCTTAAAGCTTAATCAAGACATATCACACTAAATCTTAGCACACATTAGAATTTCAAGCCACCAATTCTAGTATAAGGTTAGGCCGTGTATGTTATGGTGATATATTTTATTTTATGATGTAATATTTTAGACTAGATGTTTGGATTATTTGTGCATAGACCGGATGTTAGGTTGTTATTATCCTAATGATGTTTTATACAGGGGATTGTGCTAAAGGGGTCATTGTAATAATAAATATATATAAATATTCTTGCTTGTAGGTGCCGCTTATACACCTATGCATAATTCAATTAAGATAAGTAGGCTTGGTTACCCAAGTGCAGGGTGCTAAGCCCAAATATGTAAAATATAATTGCTTGGAGTGTATGTTCATTTAGCTAATATCTATTTTGCAGGTGTAGTTAGACTTTAATTTTTCATAAATATGTAATTTTTGCAATAGGATTAGGATTAGTGTTATGGGGTTTAGGATGAGTGGTGGCTAGAAGGCAAAGACCTAGGAGGCTGTGTGAAGCCTGGAGAAAAATGGATCCAAGGAAAGGAAAGAAGAATAAGAGACTCCCATAGCATTTATTTTGATTGTAATATTCAACGGTATTCTAGGTTGTATAAGGGTAGAGCTCAATTACCCAACCTTTTCTCTTTTCTAGGGTGTATGATGGTACTAGCCATATCGGCCTCTTATTCTTTTATAAAATTCATATGTTTGATTATTGTGTTTAGCTTGTGAATTAGAAATGGCATGCTTTTTTATAGGTTTCTTAAAGGGTGATGATTTGATTTGTGGCCTAAATATGGTAGGCTCTTTAGAATAAAATTAAATCTTCTATCCTCATTAAAAAATTATAACTAAATTTTAATATTACTTATAACCTCACCTCAAATCCTAGGTTTATAATTAAATGGCATGCTTTGAGGTTATCCCTTGTAGTGGAGAACACCTCCTTTAATTGATTTAGCCCATGACTTAACTTCATCATGCATAAGAATAATTGATCCAAGCCTTGGTCCAAATGAATATGTCAAAATACTTTAACAAGCTATAAATTTTTGCATTAGTCAAAGTCATGTTTTTGTGCCAATCATATTATAGTCCTTAGGGAGTGAGTATAAGATTCTAGCTTCCTTCCTAATTAAACAACAGCCTAGCTATCTTGCATCTGCATAATACTAGCTTACATGGTTTTAAAACATGGAAGGTGTTAGCTGGCGTCCACTCCAAGTGATTGTAAGTCCAGAAGAGTCATGATGCATCTATTCTCTCTTATGAAGCTAAACCATTGTATCCCATTTTTTCCCAATTAAACTTAAATCAAGCTTCTAGCTTGTGCTAAATCATTTTATATTTAGATTTTGAGGCTACTTATTCCTTCGAGCTTTAAAGAAAAGTCATTATCTCTTAAGCACTTTCACAATATTGTATTGTTGGACTATAAACCCTAACATTCTAATGAAATTCTAATTTAAATAAAACTTTCTCTTTCAAAAATATAAAGCCTCATTATATGGTATATTGAAGCACTTACTAGGATTCCTACTTTCATGAGTGTTTCTTACTTTATTGACTACTTTAATCGAGAGAGTTCTCAAGAAATTCCCATATCCTAAGATGCAATTAACTATGGGAGCTTGCTTCCATAGGAAACTAAAGAATCATGCATAAAATAAACCCTTTACTTCTTCATATAAAGTAGGGGAAAGATCTCTAATATATGTAGACCCATCGCCTTAGGAGCCCTTATTAGGTGATTGGGTCCATCATAGGGTGATGTTTCTATCATCCAAAATGGTACATCATACTTTAATGTCGCACCTAATCACTTCAATAAATACCCATCTAAGATCTACGTGATGTCCTATGACTTTAAATTAAGATACCATAGTCTTCTTTTATTCCCAAGTGCAAAAGCAAGGCTTCTCTAAGCCTCAAACACTATAAAAAAGGGTGGTGAGGTCACTGTGGAGAAAATTTATGATACCACATAGAGTTTAGAAATTTCTTATTTTGATGATCAAATGCATCATTAAATAATAAATATATTATCTTAGAAGATAAACATGTTTCCCTTTAATGGATTCAATCATTTAATAAAAGACTCCTAAGACTAATGGGTCTTTTGTGTACCAGAGATTTTTCCCCTGAACTACATGGAAGATAAAATAAGGTTTAATTTTTAAACTAGGTTCATGGTTCCCTATAGAGGTAAGCCTCTATAGTTAGTTACATCTTAAGAAGGGTCTCTTCTTAAGAATACTCTCGATTAAAGAAATGAGTTGTTATTTCTAAGGATTTCTAAGGTTGGTTTTTCAAAGGATTGATTTTTAGAATTTCAATTGGGATTGATTCAAATTGGAGGGAGTTCTTTTGTAGGCCAAATGGGATCAAGTAAGAAATACCTACTGATATTGGGATGCCCAGTATACATTTCAACTATCCTATAATTGAGCTTTAAGATTTGAAATTTAATTTAGATTTTGAGTTGACATTTTTTTATAAGTCTAGGACATAGATTCTAACAACACAAGCTATAAAAATGCATAGGGTTGAAGACTTATTCTTGAAAAGGATGCTTCAGAACCTAGTCTACAATTGCTTCTAACACATGTCAAATGCTCAACCTAAGTTCTATTTTTTGGAATTATCAATCATTCCTCTCACTTTAGGAATTAACATATTTTTGACTCTTCTAGAATTACAACCCTTGAGAGGGTCGCTAACACCACCTATGCACATTTTTAAGAAACTAAGTCTCATGAATACAAGATGGTTGGGCTATTGCATTTTTAAGAAATGAATCTATGAACCTAGACTCACTTCTTAATCCCAAAGATAATGTCTAACATAGAAGTGAGTCTAGGTTCATTTCTTAAAAATGCATTTATGAAATGCATCTAACTAATGCACATTTTTTAGAATTTAAAATGTTTTGATTCAAGATTCACTTAAGGTCTTGGGTATGCATTTTTATGCCTAATGCCATGCAATTAGAAATGATTATGGGATAAATCAACATAGAAGGCAGGCTTCCCCAAGAAGGTGGCCATCCTCACAAGTCAGATGCCCCTTATGTGCAATAGAAGAAGTTGCCTAATTCAAGGATTGGAGCAATATGATTTCATGGCTTCAAAACTTGATTGTTTCTAATTGATTTTATGTTTTGCCTAAGGATTTAATTTATGTGAGGTTTCAATCTTTAGTTTTGTTTTAGTTGGTTTGATTTAAGTTGGGTATAAAATTTAATTTTTCCTATGAGCCTAATCGTCCGGGCATTCATTCATAGGAAAGCACAATACATAAAGAAACATAGAAAAGTAAGTTAATTTTATTGCGCACCTAAAATAAATTAAGCTAATTTAATTTTAAGAAAAAATCCAATGCGGCCGAGTACAACTGTACACCTTGGAAGAAAAGGAAAATGGGCAGTCAAGCTCTGCCCTTATATAGCATGGCCTAAAACTTTAAGTCTAGATCATGGGCCTTCTTTCTAAGATGGTCTCCTTCTTCAGATACATCTATTGGGCTACACAAGGGACCACTACACCTATCTTCTGGTAGGGTGTGCTTCTACTAATCCTAGATCTTATAAATTCTAACCTAATTCTAAGCTTAAATTTATTTTTTTGATTTCAAAATTAATTTTCAAGCCCTACAAAATAAAAGTTATAAAATACAAATAGCACACTAACAGCTATATTTCACAAACATACGGGCTTAGCATTAGCTACTTGCCAAGCCCACCTATCCTATGGGCTATGCTCAAGGATTTAAGCATACCTTCAAAAATAGTTTTTTTAATTTTATTTATGATACCAATCCTTTCTACCATAGCCCCCCATAGAAGATAATGTTAGATCTACAAAGAACATCCTACCATCCATTCTAACGGGCAAACAATCCTAGACATGCAGTCTAAAATAGTATACCATAGAGACATGTGAAGCACATCATATCAAAACACATCATAAAAAATCATAAAGAATAATAGAATGGCCTAACTGAACTCTACGGTCCGTGACCTAATGATCTATTATGTGAAGAAGATAGGCCTGTGTAATGAGACTTTGCTAGGCATCTTTAGTTTGAGTTTCAAGTTGGATTTTGAGTTTGTATTTTTTTGAATTTATATTTTTTATGAATTTTTGAAGTTTTGTGATTTTTAATCAATTTTAATTAATTTTTAAAGGGATTTAGCAGTTTGGTAATGGCGGGATGACATGGCAACCACCGTGGTGCCTCCGCCATGAGGCACGGTGCGAGTGGGACATGTGGATCTCACGTGGAATCTGTGTCAAAATTGGTGCCACATAGATCCCGCATGGCATCTACATCAAAATTGGTGCCATGCAGGATGATCCCAACCATCTGGATCAATTCCACAATTCCTTAAGGGTTTAAATCAATTTTCTGTCTAATAGAAGGATCGGATGGGGGGAATTCAATCCTATGATCCACCGTTAAAGACAGAGGTCATCCATCTATTTCACCTAATCATCGATGATCACCAGTGAATTGCACCACAATTTTGATTCCAAATTGATCAGTGATCAATTTAGGACCCATATATATAGTTGGATCCAATTGGGGATCAAATTCTCCTCAAAAAGCTCTATAATCGATGGCCTGGAGGCTTGGTGAGGGAGTGTACCTTGATTTTGGTGATCACCAACAATGCGATCAACTCCATTAGCTTTATTTTACCTCGATGAAGGTGTGGACAAAGTTTGACGGCTTGCCTCCCACTATATTGGTCCTTAGACCAACATCGACTCACTTTTTCAGTGGCATTGATAATTTTCTGGCTTGCCAACGGTGAGGGCTCAGGGTGGTGATTCATTTGAGTTTGCCCCACCTCTAGAATGTGTTGGGAGCTTTGATTTGATGAGAGAAGCTCTTCCATGGATTTCACCGTTAGAGGGGCTTGAATTCCGTCCGTTCGCCAGTGTGCCGGTGGCGAGAGGCCGGGGAAGGGTCCGGATCTTCATCTCTTGCCTTGGTGGACATTTTGGAATGAAAAGGGGGAGGGAATAGGCTCCCCCTCCCCTCTTTCCATGGATGGTCAAGAGACTTCTTTATGGACTTTTGGTGGCCAAAATTCGATCACCGGCAGCGGCAAGGTCGGCCAAGGGGTGGATTCAATCCCTCTTGGCCTTGTGAGCAAGCTTGGATGTGGATTTGGAAGGGAGGATGGCTTCTTGGCTATTTTTCTTCCTTGGCTGAGCCTCCTTCTTCCTTCTTCTTTCTTCTTCATTTTTTCTTGGCTTCTTCCCTTGGAGAAGGAGAAAGCAAATTCTCGTTTTCTTTGTTGGCTTTAATTAATGGGAGCCATCCTCTCTTTTGTCTTTAAACCAAGATAAAATTTGAATGGCATAAAAGATCAAGGAAACCAAAGTGGACTTTGCTTCACATGATCTCTCTTTGCCATTAGATAAGTTTCTTATCTTGGCTTGATTTATAGTTGATTAATTTAATTAAGATTACTTGGCAACCTCTCTTATTACATGCAAGGATGAATTTAAATAGGTTCCATAAATTTCATTTCAATTTGAATAGAATTAGTGATTAATCTTAGCATTGGAATTAGTTTCAATTTCAAATGATTTAACCACCATTAATTGATTTTTAATTGTAATTTGAATCATCCTTAATTCTCCATTGGATGATTGATTTGGTTTTGATTTAATTAATTTATTTTGATTTGAATTAATTTTGGATTTTGTTTCATTTCAACCCATTTAAACATAAATGGGCTAAGTTTGATTCCAATTGGGATCAAATGACCAATTTGACTGAATTGGATTAGGTTTAGACTCCAATCATTCTAGATCACATGTGTGAGATGATTTGGAGTAATTGATTTCATTTAATTTCAATTTAATTTTAATTTGAACTCATTTGATCCAAAGTGCTTAATGGGTTAAGCTTGAGTTTCATTTGGGTCAAATGACCATTAGACCAAATTAGACCTAATGGTGGGTTGCATTATGTTTGATTATCATTTCCAAATTATTTTGAATAATCAAATTGAATTAATTTCAATTTGATTTGGGTTTGAACCCAATTGGACCTATTTAGGTTCATTTTAGACTAAGTAGTCTAATTAACCCAATTAAAGACTAAATGAATTTCAATTTCTTTAGATTCACTATCAAACATATTTATTTGATCATTTGAGACATTTGGAATGATTTAATTTGGTCAAATTCTTGGTGAGTTGACCTTTGACTAGGTGGGACCCACCTAAGTCAAACCTATGTCAAATGAGCTTACTAGTTTTGACTTTGGATTTGGTTTCCTTATTTTAATTTGATTTTATTTTAATTTACTTGGATTTTATTTTAGTTAATCCAAATCGATGATTTGGTTGATTCCACCTAAGCCAATTAGGTTAGATCAAACCCAAAGATGATTCCTTAGGTCTCTAAGTATAGTGTCCAAGCACTAAATTAGGAGGTTCCTATCTGAGATTACGATATCATAATTACTGATTTCAGAGTTCAAATTAACCTCATCCAAAATGAGGTCAACAATCATCAATGATTAGTTTTTTTAAAAGCAACTTCACATTGTTTCATCCACTCAAATCTTTTGGCACTCGAAACTTTGAAGAAGGGTGAATGATGTTTACCCATTTTAGAGATTAAGTGATTAAGATTCATGACTTTCTCAATAAGCCACTATACTACTTTGGTCATCCTCTATGAAGAATCTAGTATGCTCTTCAAAGTATCTAGGTTCATCTTTATACCCTTTGAGGTGAGGAGAGACCCAAAAAACTTATTAGATCCTATACTGAATATGTTGTTTAAAGAATTATGGATCATGTTGTATTTCCTTAAAGTAGCAAAGGTCTCTACTAATAAGTCATCCACATACACTTCTACATTTCCCTATAATAAGTCATCCACATACACTTCTATGTTTCCATCTTTCTATTTCTTAAAGATATGGTTCATCATTCTTTCATGAGTAGCACCCACCATCTTTAGGATAAATGGCATTACCTTATAACAGTAAAGCCCCTCTTTTGTGATAAAGGCTATCTTCTTGGAGTTAGCTTGGTGCATTATAATTTGGTCATAACTTAAAAAGGCATCTAAAAAGCTTAAATTATATATTCAATTATTAATGATTGCATCAATGTGCAATAATGGGAATTTATCCAATGGACAGGTTGAGTTTAAATTAGTAAATTTTATTCACATTCTACATAGTCATTCACCATCTATACCATAATTCCATTGAAAATACATTATTGGCATTGACTAGATTTTCTATCTAAGGTTGAAGTTTCAATCAAGGAGAGATTGGAAATGTTATGCCATGTGAGTTACTTAACAAGAGAAAGTCGAGAGACCAGAGAGAAAAGAAAAGGCTAGTCCACAAGAACATGATAATTTAGAGGGGTTTGGTCATAGGAATATAATTTACATCAATTATAGTGAGGAGGTATTAATTATTTATTATAATAGAATGTGGATTTCAAAGTAGCATTATCTTTCTCTCACTTCTCAATATAATGCTCACAAGGTTCTTAAATCTTCTCTAGAGAGAAGAAAGGGTTGAGACAATTATAGGTTTCTTTGATCTAATAGAAACAAAACTTAAGCACTATTTGTGAGAATTTTACAAAAGAAGTTAGAGATCCCCTCTTCCAAAATTCTCACTCCTCATATCTTTTTATGTATTTATACTAGGTCATATAATTTGGTGGTTTCTTTTTCTTTCTTGGAGATATCATCCTTTTTGTTAGAGGTATTGCTCCTTAAAAAGTTTCAAATCTAGTTTCATTATTAATCATGATTGTAGTTCTATTATTTTGAGTTAATTTGGTGACACTCCATGCCTAATGATGCTCCAAGTGTCCAAACCAATTCAATCATGTTGAATCAATATCTATGACATCTTTTGAGGTCATTGCACAGTTCTAAAAAGATAGATGTTTCTAAGGTCTTGTTGGGTGAATTATGTGGGTCTTACTTATGCAGCGGTGAGTCCCACTAAATTGAGGCATGTGTGGGATTTCCTCTAGTTATGCCACATGTCTAACTAAATTTTGGGATTACAACTTTCCCTATCTACATTTGGAAGCTATGGAAAAAGGTTCCAAGAGTGGAAGCCAAAGCATCTGACAAATTTTTCACCCTATCCCCCCCTTGAAGCTTCAAAGCTTCTTGCTTCTCCTAAACATTCATTGATAGAGACACACTAATCATTGAGGGCAATCATGAATTGAATAAATTGTAGTTCTCTCCTAATGATGAGTGAGCCCAGAAGCACCTTGACTCTACAGCATCAATAATTGAAGAAGAGCCAATACAAGCTGTCACTTGGCCAAGCAATCATGTAGGTAGAAATAGAGGACCAACCATATTAGAGTAACAACAAGTGAGTAAACTAGCACCTCCCAACATCAAGGTGGTTATGGTTAAAGATGAATGTGGTGAAAGAAAAAGTGGAGAAAGTAGCCGTAGAAGAGACAAATACATCTTTCTCTAATGAATCAGAATGTGAGCTGGATAGTCATTAGTTAAGCTCAAGGATGAAAAAGCTGAAGGGTCTAGTGGATGCTATGAAATCCAACATCTTGTATGTGAAGAGGTTCCTTGATTTTAAAGTCAGACTCATAAAAGATGTACAATGGTGTTCAAGGGAACAAGTCTGCACACTAATTCCACAAACATGAGGATGAACTGATCTAGATGTTCTCCCAGCTTGGCTTTGTCTAAGAATCTTTCCAACATCTTTGCAATGACATCAAACATATACTTATTATAGATAGACAATAGGATACTAGAAGAGATGTGGTGATGTATGCGCCATGGAGAGAAGATATCCTAGTGGGTGGAGGAAGAAGAAATGTTCCAAAGTTTTCAAGATGAGTAAAAATTTGTTTGACACCACATAGAATTTAGGAATTTTTTATTTGAATGATCAAATGCATCATTAAGGATTAAACATATTATCTTGAAAGATAAACTTGTTATCCTATAATAGATTTGATCATTTATTAAAATACTTATAAGGCTAATTGGTCTTTCGTGTACCAGAGATATTTCCCCTGAATTATATGGAAAGTTGAACAGGGTTTATTTTAAATGTGGTTCATGGTTCCCTATAAAGGCAAGCCCCTATAGTTAATTACATCTTAAGAAGGATCTCTTCTTAAGAATACTCTTAATTGAAGAATTAATTCATTATTTCTAAGGAATTTCTAAGTTGGTTTTCAAAGGCATGATCGTTGAAATTTTCAATTTGCAATGGTCTAAAGAGGAGAGAATTATTTTTGGAGACCAAAAGGGATGAAGTAGAAAATGCCCATTGATAGTGGATACCTAGTAGGCACTTCAACTATCCTATCATTGGGCTTTAAATTTTAAAAATTAATTTAAATTTTGAGTTAATATTTTCTTAAAAATCTAGGGCTTAGATTCTAGCAGCACAAATCTGTAAAAATGCCTAGTTTTCATGACATACTCCAAGAAGGATGCTTCATAACTTAGTCTACAAGTAAGATGCTCGACCTAATTTCATTTTAGAAATTATTGATCATTCCTCTCACTTGAAGGAACAAATTTATCCCTGACTCTTCTTGACTTACAACCCACCTAGAAAGGGTTGCTAGCTACACCACCTAAGCATATTTTAAATTCATGACGTCAAGTCTTATGAATGCAAAATGGTTGGTTATTGTCTTTTAAGAATGGAATCTAAGATTCCTAGACTCACTCCTTAATCCCTAGGATCATGTAGGGTATGAAATGAATCTAACTAATGCACATTTTTAGATTTTTAAGTGTTTTGATTTATGATTCATTTAAGGTCATGGGTATGCAATTTATGTCTACATGTCATGCAATTAGAAATGGTTATGGGCCAAATCATTAAGAGAAGGTGTGCTTCCTAAAGAAGTTGGTCATCTCATAGGTTAGATGCCCTTATGTGCAATAGGAGAAGTGCTCATTTCAAGAATTAAGAGTAATATGATTGCATGATTTTCAAGACATAATTGTTTCTAATTGGTTTTAAGTTTTGCTAAGGCTTTAATTTAAGTGAAGTTTGAGTTTTCATTATTTTTGTTTCTATTAATCAGATTTAGATTGGGTAAAATTTTAATTTTTTTTCTATGAGCCTAATCATCTAAGCATTCATCACATGAAATGACAACACAAAATAAATCTAGAAAAGAAAGCCGATTCTATTGTGTTACTAAAATAAATCAAACCAATTTAATTTAAGAAAAATGCCAATGCGGTTGGGTTTCATTGTACACATTGACAAAAGAGAAAATGGGAAGTCGAGCTCTGCCCTTATACAGCCTAGCCTACAAGTCTAGATCTATGGGTTAAAAATCTAGGATAGTCTCCTTCTTAAGGTACATCCATTGGGCTACATAGGGAATCACTATACCTAAGGGTGTCAAAAATTGACCCGACACGATAACTCGACACGAACTTGACTCGACAAATTCGGGTTTGGGTTGACAAAATAATTTTCACGTTGGATTCAGGTTCAAGAAATTGGCCCATTTGATTTTTTGGGTCGGGTTTGGGTTGACCCACCAACCCAGATTTGACTCAATTTTGACCCGCCAACTCGAATTTGACTCGAATTGATCCCTGAACCCAAAATTGACCCAATTTTTTACATACGAACCTGAATTTAACTCAATTTTGACTCAATTTTGACTTAAAAAATATATCATTTGGGTCGTTTCGGGTCAATCGGGTTGAAGTCGGGTCGATTTCAAGTTGAATTTTTTGACTCATTTAATAAACGGGTCGGTTTCGAGTCAATCCTATTCGGATCGGGTCAAATTCGGGTCAAACCCAAACCCGACCCATCGACCCGAATTGACACCCCTAACTGTACTTATCTTCTGGTAGGGTTAGCTCTTACTAATCCTAAACCCCATAGATCAAAACCTAATTCTAAGCTCAAATTTATATTTTGAATTCAAAAATAAAACTTAAGCCCATGCAAAATAAATGTTAAGAAAATACAAATAACACATAGCAGTTATATTTTACAAATATACGAGCTTAGCATTAATTGCTTGTCAAGCCCACCTGTCCTATGAGCTATGCTTAAGGACTTAAGCATACTTGTAAAAGAATAGCATTTTTAATTTTATTTATGATAATAGTTTTTTCTAGCATAGCCCAATGCAAAAGATAATGTTAGTTCTAATAAGAACGTCCTATCATCTAGTCTAATAGGCAAACAATCTTAGACATGCAATCTAAAATAGTTTCTTCATAAATTCCAAAGGAGAATAAGTAGGAAGCACCCATGATACTAGGAAGCCTAGTGAGTGCTTCAATCTACCCTATAGTAAAGAGAGAATTTACTTTTATTTAAGTTGGAGTCATATTAGAATGCTAGGGCTTATAGTCCAATAATAAAATATTATGGAAATGACTAAGAGTTGATGACTTATACTCATAGCAAAAGAGAAATGAGCCATCTGGGAACCTAAATCTAGAGCTTGACCTAACTCTTCTCAGAGAAAATGGGATATAGTGGTTCACCTCCACAAGAAAGGATGAACACATCCGACTCTCCTAGACTTACAACCTCTTGGAGTGGCTGCTAGCTAACACCTCTTATGCTTTAAAATCACATAGACAGTCTTATGTAGATGCAAGATAGTTAGGTTATTATTTAAGTAGGATGGAAGCTAGAGTCTAAACTCACTTCCTAAGAGACTAGATAATATTTGGTATACAAACATGACTTAGACTAATATAAAAAATTTATAAGTTTTTAAAATCATTTGACATATTTATTTTTAGACCAAAGCATGGAAAAATTATGCCTACATGCATGATGAAATTAAGTTATGGGCTAAATCAACTAGAAGAGGTATTCACCACTACAAGAGATCTCTCTCAAAGGTCAAGCATATCCCCTATCATATAAGAGTAGAGATCTTCTCCTTTCAAGAGTGACATAATATGATAGGCATGATGTTGTAGCATATAATCATTTAGCTAAATAGTTTCTAAATATTTTATTATCTTGATTAAAAGCCTAGGCTTTAAAATGAGATTATGAGTTACATTAAGATTTAGTTATGAGTTACTTAGTGAGGGTAAAAATTTAATTTTATCTTAAAGAGCTTACCACATTCAGGCCTCACATCAAATCATCAAACTTTAAGAAACCTAAGAAAAGTATGTCATTTTTATTACAAAATTTAAATATAACAATCAAACACTTGAATTTTGTAAAAGAATAAGAAGCTGAATCACCGGTACAACCATACACCCTGAAAAAGAGAAAAAGTTAAGTAGCTGAGCTCTACCCTTATACAAACTAGATTACAATTAAATATTACAATTAAATATTATAATTAAAATAAATGTTATGGGTGTCTTCAATCTTTTATTCTTCTTTATTTTCTTTGAATCGATTTGCTCCAGCTTCATAGTCCTCCTAAGTCTTTGCCTTCTAGCCACTACTCACCCTAAACCCATAGCATTAATCTTAATTTTATTACAAAAATTATACATTTATAAAAAAAATAAGATCTAACTACACCTGCAAAGCAGACTTTAGCTAAAAAAATATACAAACCAAGCAATTATATTTCACATATTTGGACTTAGCACCCTGCACTTGGGTAGCCAAGCCCACCTGTCCTAATTAGATTATGCTTAGAGGCTTAAGCAGCACCTGCAATAAAAAATAGTTATATTCATTTATTATTACAGCGACCCCTTCAGCACAATCCTCTGTATAAGACATCATTAGGCTACTAATAAGCTAACATCCAGTCTATGCACAAATAATCCTAATATCTAGTCTAAAATATTACATCATAAAATAAAATACATCACCATAACATACACCGACCTAACTTAATACTAGAATCGATGACTTAGCATTCTAATGTGTGTGCTAAGGCTTAGTGTGGTATGTCTTAGTTAAGCTTTGAAAGTATGGTTGTCCAAAGTTTTACAATTGTTTAAATTAATCATAAAGGATGGTTTCACTATAAGTCCTATAGTAGCTTAATTGATTTTTTTAACTTATATATTTTTATTTTGTTCAATACTTACTTAGCATCCAACTATTATAAAGAGAAGAAAGATGTTTAGCTCCCTTCATCCTTATCCTAAGTTATTTTCTAAAGGCAAATTATTACAACTTTGGTTTTCTTAATGAACCACTTTTAAAAAAAAATTATTGAGCTTAAGTTTAGATTAGTTTTAAGGAATCATATTTAAACATGTGTGGTGCTTATTTTCGGATGTATGAGGGGGGGAGAGACACCGCACAGATTGTAGGGGGTACTTATTGAAGTGATTGGGTATGACATTGAGGTATGATGTACTATCTCGAAAGATAGAGACATCACCATTCAATGGACCTAATCACTTAATAGGGACTCCTAAGGCATGATGAGTCTTCAAATGTACAAGAGATTTTTCCTCTGACATGGATGAATAAAATAAGGTTCATATTAAATTGGGTTCTAAAGTTTTTTATGGAGGCAAGCCTCCATAGTTAATTACATCCTAAGAAATAAAATTCCCTAAGAATACTCTCAATTAAAGTAGAAAAATATCATCTCTAAATATTTTAAGGTTAGACTTTCAAAGGATTGGTTATATTTGAAAACCAATCGGTAAAGTTCAAAGAGAAAACTTATTTTTGGAATACAAAGGGAAGAAGTAGGAAATGCTCATGATACTAAAAAGTCTAGTAAGCATTCCAAACTATCCTACAATTGGGCTTTATATATCTGAAAGTGAAAAGATTTATTCATTTGAGTTGACTTTTATCTAATTGTTAGGGCTTATAATCCATCAACATAAGGTTGTAGAAATGCCTAAGAGATGAGAATTTATGCTTGTAGCCTGAGGGAAACAGCTACCTTGGATCCTAAATCTAGGGAGCATTAGTAAAAACTAAAGCACGACCTAAATCTAAGCTACAGGTGGTCATAAGGTTTACCTCCACAAGAAAGGATAAATCGTCCAACTTTTGGACTTATAACCGTCTATAGTGGCTGCAAGCTAGCTCCTCTTATGATTTTTAAAACCATGTAGTCTGGTCTTATGAATTGCAAGATAGCTAGGGTAGTTATTTAATTAGAAAGAGAAGAGACTAAAGCCAGTGTGGTATGAGCATATGACTTAGTCCAAATGCAAAATCTTTTCAAATTTTATCTTTATTTTGACACAATATTTTGACAAAGGCTTTAAGATTTTTATATGCTTAAATGCATGATGAAATGGATTATTAGCCAAAGCAAAAGAGAAAGAGGGTGAAGCTCTGTCAGCAAAGTTTCTCTCATGGGTCAAGCGGTCCCTATTCGTGTACGGATGGAGGCCCTCATTTTGCAAGAGTGATTCAAGATGCATGTATGATGTGAGACATACAACCATACAGCTAATGGGTTTCTAAATCTTTTAATTATCTTATTTAATACCTAGGCTTAATGGTGAAGTTATGAGTCATTTTAAAACTTAGTTAAGAGTGATTAGTTTGGTAGAAAACTTATTTTTATCCTAAGAGCCGTACACATCCAAGCCACACATTATAGCATTAATCATAAGAAACTATGAAAAAGATGCAATTTTTAATGTGTAGTCTAAACAAATCATCAACCAATTCTATATCTATCATAAAATAATAAGAGGCCAATGTGGTCGGGTACCACCGTACAACCTAAAAGAGAAAAGATGGGTAGCCGAGCTCTACCCTTATACAACCCAAAATATGTAAGAATAATTACAATTTTTATTAAGTGCTATGGGGGGGTCTTCATTCTTCATATATTCCTTCTTCTTTCTTGGATTCCTCCTCATTTGATTTGGATGTGCTAGCTTCAAAGGTATTACAGGGCCTCCCAGGATAAAGCCTTCTAGCCACTGCTCATCCTAATCACCCATAGCACTAATCCTAATTCCTATTGCAAAAATTACATTTTACATGAGAAAACTAAATCTAACTATAGTTGCAAAATAGAGGTTAGCTAAGCACACATACAATCCCAAATAGTTATATGTATAATTTGTACTTAGCACCATGCGATATGGGTAACTAAGCCCACCTGTCCTAATTTAGATTATGCTTAGGGGTTTAAGCAACATGCAAAGAGAGCATTTATATTTATTTTTAAGCATCCCATTAAGCACAATCCCCTATAGAAAACATGAATAGACTAATATCAACTTACCATCTAGTCTACAAAATATACACTCTAACATCCAATCTAAAATAATACATCACAAAACAAAATATACATCACATCATGCACCATCCTAACATAAAACTAGAAGTGGTGACTTAATTTTAATGTGTGTGTTAAGGCTTGTGTGGTGTGCCTTACTAAAGCATTAAAGTTATATTTTCTAAGTGTAGAAAATATACAAATTATCATGAAGGTTGGTTTTACTTTAAATTATTTAATTGATTTGTGAATTTTAATCTATAACTTATTTTGTTTCATATGATATACACTTAACATCTAAGTGTTATAAAAAGAAGGAAGAAGGATTAACCTCTTCCATCCCTACCTTAGGCTTATTAATCCTAAGTTTAGGTTCACTTTAAATAACCCTATTTAATATGAAAGGCTTCGTAAGATTAATATAATTGAATTACTAACACATAACATATATTAAATCATTCCTTTCCATCACATGTATCATGCAAATGATGAATGTACATGTATATTTCGAGTTTATCTTTTCATTTGATTGAATTATTTAGCATATGTAGATTTAAATCTATCTAAATTCATATACAAAACTACATAAGAATGAAATTAAATAGCTATGTATCATTGTTAACCAGGAAAGTGAGGTAATCAAATGACCTCCTTGAGGCTACTTAAAGCCTCGTATTCTCAGGATGTCCAGACTATGTACTCATTGCATTCAAACATATGAAAATTGGTATACATGAACATAAGAAAAAAAGCTCCAAATCACATTATTAAACAATTCAATCATTTAAACAATTATGAATGCATGTATTTTTAAATAGAAAAGGGGATTATCATTCTCTAATTAAATATACACATGCATGTATAAAAGACATAAACAAGTACGTGCCTTTGCTAACAAGGGAAGTGAGGTAATCAAATGACCTCCTTGGGACTACTTAAAGTCTCGTATTCATGGGTTTTCCTATATACTTTTTTTTCTTAAATACATACACATGTATTCATAATTAAGATGATGAAAATCATGCAAAGATTGTATTTTCTTTAGTTTAGTTATTTATGTATATGATTTAAAGCTCTATCTAAATTCTAATATTAAAATACATAAGAATGAAATCAAATGGATATGTGCCTTTATTAACCAGGGAAGTGAGGTAATCAAATGACCTCCTTGGAGCTACTTAAAGCCTGATATTCCCAGGATGTCCAAACTATATACCCATTATAATTCAAGCTTATATAAATAAGCATATGAATAAAGAAAAAGGCTTCACTTCATACACTTAAATTATAAACACATACATCTCTTATGTGTTTATAATTATCATCACAACACATTTTATCATTCATTTGTAAACTTTTAGAGAATATATTTGGATTTAATAGTGATAATAGCCACACATATATTAAATTAAATCAACACATACAACTTACACAGAGGGAATCTCATTTAATTCATTTAATTTTTGAAAAGATATGGATGCATGAAATCAAATGACATGCAATATTTAGCATGATTGGAGAGGAATAATCAAATACGAGCATGTGATTCATTCAATCCAATTTATTCCTAAGGACAAACATACTAAATAAAATTATTTAATGTAAGCCAAAGCTTCTTTATTAATTTGGATTTGTATTTTGATTTGATCTAATGTGGAGGAAAGCACTCATTTGTTATCTAATCCCATTCCCAAATTGGTAGTATGATTTGATTTAAGGAAATGTAATTAGGTAAATTTTTTGAATTAATTAGGTTAGGCCCTTAATTAAATCAATTAATTACCTATGTTACCTTAATGTAATTAACCAAACAATTGTGAGCCAATGTGATATGCATATGAATGAGAAGTAAATTTGCAATGGTCCTAAGAAGTAAAAAAGGTCTAATGCAATTGGCTCATAATTGATAGTCAATTAGATTAAAGAACTTAATTAAGTACTCTTATGGTTTCCCCACACATGAATTAGCCATGATTTTCTTAAACCCATTTATATTATTAAACACATAAAAGGTCTACACATGATTTAATTAATCAAGATCTGATATGATTATGATTTGAATGGTAAATTAATTAATTAATTAAACCTTTATTTAATACTATTTTAATTAATTTTTCTTTTAAATCAAATGGACTTAGGGACAAAATTAGGCAAGAGGTCCTAATCCCATTCCCTTTGTTGATTCACTATTCAATAGTAATTAGAAAGCTTAATTATTTATTTATTTATTATTTAGGAGTTTAATTAATTAATTAGATTAATTAAGAGGGTGATTAGGGCTTAACTAGTTAATTACCCCAATTAACTAAGCAATAAATCCTAAGAAAATTATGGGAGACAAAGATCATCCCATAAAACTAACTCAAAAAGTTTGGGATTAACTACCTAAGTAATTAAAGAGTAATTGAGCTAATTAAATTTTTAATTAAGCCTTTATTGCTGTTCAAAATCACTTAGAATTTATTTTAAATAATTCTCCTCTAAAATACCTTTAAAATAAGTATTTATTTGTAATTTTTTGATTTTTCAATGATTTGTTATAAATTATGGAAGTTTCAGCTATTAAAAATAATTAATTAGCCCTAATTAAACCTAATCCCATCATGCCATGCGAACCACTGATGTGGCACACTTTCCACATGGTGATGATTGGTCACTTAAACGCGTCCTTAGGGCTGACGTTGCTAGCGATGGACACCCTTTCATCTCCACCATCTGATCTCGGATCATACAACACAGATTGATTCTATGATTCTTTAAGGACTTAATCAGATCAATCTAGAGGATCTAATCACAACCATCCATTCTGATCATGTGGAACATATGGTGTGTTATCTATCATCACGTGAGCGGTGAAGGATGAAGGCCGTCTACCATTCCTCACTCGATCCAAGCTCACCCAAGCTCGATGGCCTCAAAAATAAGCCCACAACTTTTTGTGAAGGATCTGAAGGGATCCAATGGCTAAGATCACACAACATTCAACTTTCCTTCATAAAGATCAAACGAAAATCATCCAAAGCTTAGTTTTAATGGAATTACCTCGATGGAGCTCAAGAATGGTGGTGAATCCAATTAAGAAAGCTTCCTCTAGTGGAGATGAACCTTGTTGAGCAACATATAAGCCAATTGCCCCTTGTTCACTCGATGGACCAAGATCCATAGCTTTGGAGCTTAATTTTGATCAAACTCCTACCTTTAATGGTCTAGAACCTTAGGAAATGATTCATTCTTCTCGACGAGGTGTTGGGATGGTGTGTTTGAAGTTAATTTGGATTTGGTGAAGAAACAAGAAAGTTGGGTTAAGGAGGGGTTGTCTTATTTCTGCTTGAAGAAATTCAAGCTTAGGGAAGCTTGGAGTGCTCTATGGAAGCTCTGGAGTTTTGAAATGGGCTCTAGGGAGTTTTCAAGAGTATGTGTCATCATTTTGGATCAAAATGAGGGGGGTATATCCCCCTCCCTTGGATCGGATGGTGGATCAAGCTCCCAAATTTCAGACGGTCAGTCGCTTTTAGGGCACCGGAGTGGTTGGTGTCACCTCCATGTGGCTTGATTGGGTTGGTGGAGGCTCTTGCTGGCGGCTCAGGCACCAACCCTCAAGTTAGGATTCATTGGTTTTGGCTAGCGAGGGAGGTGAGTTAACTCACCTCCCTTTGTTCCAAGACTGACCTAGCCCACATGGGTTGGGCTAGGTGAGTAATTTAGGGTCCATTCTTGGGTGTTTGAGGCTGCCACATGGAAAGGTGAGGGTGTACTTTGCCAATTTTGGAAAAATCCCATGTGGGGAGAAAAATCTAAGGTGATTTGCCTTGGGTTGAGCCCAATTCAGGTTGGGTAGATTTTGGGCTGACCAAGGTGGGTTTGGGTCAGGTTGGATCAAGTTCAATGGGTCATGATTTGGTTCCAAGGGGTTTGGCTCAATTTGACCCTTATAGGTCAAATTGGGCTAGGTTGGGTTTGTTGACCAATTGGTCAAATTGGGTCAAACAAACTTTGGCTCAAGTTCAAATGATGATTTGAAGTATTTTGGTTCAATTGGTTTGAATCAATTTGCCTAGGTTTAATTTTGGCTCATTTGGGATTAGATGGTCAAATGGGTCAAGTTGACCAATTTGATCAAATTGGTCAAATTGGCTTTGGTTAGATGTTGGTTTATGTTCAATTGGTTAATTGAAAATGATTGTAGGCTTTGATTTGAATCAATTTGGATTTGGCTTTGATTTAGGCCAAATTGACCCTTTAAGTCAATTTGGGCTAAATGAGTCAATTAGGTCCAATTGGTCAAATTGGGTTTAATTATGTCTTTGGTCAAGTTCAATGGCCATTGGGCAATAAATTTGGGTTAGATCATGATTTGACCCAATTTGGTCTCTTATGTCAATCAATTCTTAGATCAAAGGCCATTGGGTTGGGTTAGGCTCAATTGATGGTCAAGTCATGTTCAATCATTGATCATAGGTTGGTGTGAATTATTAGTTTCAATTGATTTGACTTAGGTTGCAATTTGGCTAGTCTGGGTTCATATGGGTTAAGGGTTGACTTGGTCAAATGACCAAGTTGACTTGGTTTGACCTAATTTATAACAATTAATCATCCTATGGTGATCAACAATCATGTTATGAGGCTTTGGTAGGCTTGGTTCAATCCATTTTGGGTTGGATTGAAACTTGGTTTAAATAGGTCAAATTGGTCATGTTGGGTCTAGTGGACCAATTAGGCTTAGTTGAGTTGATTTTGGGTTGAGTTTGGTTTGGTTGAATTTATATATGGGTTTGGGATTGATTTATAAATTTGTTTGCAATTGGTTTGGGGTCAAATGGTTTTGATTAATTTGAATATTTCAAGTCAAATGGGTTAGGTTAGATTTGACTTGGGTTGATTTTGGTTTGGCTTGATGATTGTAGATTTCATTTATATTTGGGATGATATTGGAAGGACTGATTGATTCATGAGAAAATTAATTGATTTTAGTTTGAATATAATGGATTTTTGGTTAATTCCATAGAATAAATCATATGGCTTAGGTTTGGATTTTGGTTTGGTATTGATATTTGGATTTGATATGATTGTAGGTTTGATTTATATTTGGGGTAATGATTGAATATATAATTGATTTATAAGAAATTCAATTGAGTTTGGATTGATTTGATTAAAATTTGGTTAATCTTATGAAGGTGGGTCATAGGTCTTAGGAAGAACCTTTGATTTAGTTATGATCATTTGAATGTGGATTTGATTTATATTTGTTAAAATGATTTAATTTTGATGTTGATCATTTAATTGGATTTGATTTAATTTGATGTTTATCTTCACAAATATAAATCAAATCCACATGGAATAAAATAAGATTGATTTATTAGAAATCAATTGAGTTTGGATTGATTTGAATAAAATTTGGCTAAGCTCATGGAATAAATTATGTAGCTTAGTTTGGGTTTTGGGTTTGGTATTTAGATATTTGATTGATTTGATTTGAATGTAGATTTGGGTTTGGGCTTGGATGATATGAATTGAATTTGGTTGTGGCTTAATAAGGTGAACATAGGTTGGATTGGAGTTATGGGGTAGGTAGATCATCCTAATCCCTAAGGCATAGCCTAATCCTATGGTTAACCCTTCTAAGTCTCTAGGCTTAGGTTAAGTGTTCGCCTAATTGCTAGAAGTGTCTTATGACTAAGAAAGTCTTAATATCTAAAAGACTCCTAGGTCTAAGAGGAGATTGAATCCTCACTCCAAAAGTGAGGTCAACAACATGAAAGGCATCTTATGATTAATGAAATTAAGCACCATCACATAAGTAATATTCAACTACTTCCTTTCATTATCGATATCATTCACATTCTTTCATTTTTAATCCTCTTAATATTTTATTTAATACATACATGCGCAATATATCTGATTTTATACACTTAATAAATGTTAATGCATGAATTCAATAGAAAAGAGAGATCACATCTCATAGCTAAGTATATGCAAATATGTACTAGAAATTTGAGCAAGTATGTGTTGTTGTTAAACCAGGGAAGTGGGATTACCTAGGACCTTCTTAGGGCTACTTAAAGTCTCGTGTTCCCGAAATGTCTAGACTATATACTTGCTAATTTAAATACATGTAAACATATACATAAGCATAGAAACAAAATCATACAAAGATTATATAGATTCTTTTATTTATATAAAGTTTAATGGCATAAAGAGAAAAGTTTTACCCTATATTCTAGCACATGTATACACATAAATGAAATCAAGAAAGTACATGTCATTGTTAAACCAAAGAAGTGAGAATATATATGACTCCTTGGGCTACTGCATCGTTGTGTGATGTCCACTATATGCTTGCTAATTCAAATACATGTAAATCTATACATAAAATATAAAGATAAAACAATCCATTGCCATTTTTAATTTTCAACTAAATGGAAACTTCATTAAGTATTTAAAATAAACATTAATTTAAATTTTGCACTATTTGATTCATTATTAACTTATAATTTTAAAAATAATTTGAGATTTATTATATATAGCCACACCATATAATAATATTTATCCAACTCATGCAACTTGAATATAATCATATTCTTTTAATTTTTCTTTTTAAAACATGAACACATGAAACAAATGGCATGCACATTTATAATAATTGAAAGAAAGTAATTAAATATTACCACATAACATACTCAATTCATTGAATCTAAGGCAAACATTTCTTAACACTAACCAAAGCTTTTATAAGATTTAATTTTGATGTTTAAATTGTTGAAACCTAAAGAGGAGAAATGATACTTAGGTTTCACCACATCCCATGATGGTTTTTTTTTACATGTTTAAGGAAATAAATTAAATATGTATTATGAGTTAATTAAGTTCAAGTCATTAATCACATCAATTTGTTTACCCTTCCCCAAGCTTCTTTAATTTAATTAACCACTTGATCATGAGCCTTCAATAATATGCTTTAGGAAAATAAAATTAGCAATACACCTAAATGAGTCTAATGCAATTAGGCTCGTTCTTAAGTGTTAATTAAATTAAAGGAGAGAAATATCTAAGTTAAATACTCTTATAATTTCCCCCACACTAATAGGATAATCATAATTTCTTTAATGACTTTATGATATTAAACACATAAAGGAATTAATGAGTTGCACTCGAGTTATTTAAATCAATAAATATTTTTATTTTTATTTTATCATTAACTTTTCCTTATTTTTTTCTTAATTATTAAACACATTAATTAAACCCTCTTAAGGGAATAAACTTGGAAAAACAATTTAAAAAGGGCCTAATTAATTCCCCCATCATCCCCACTATTTACATTAATTAATTAACACTAATTTCTTAATTGTTCATTAATTTTAATAATTATTTAATTAATTAAAGAGGGTAATTAGGGTTAAAAATCTAAAATTTTCAAACCACATGGCAAATAATTCTAAGAAAATTATGAGAGGTAAAGGACATCCCATAGAATCATCCCACCAAATTTGAAACTAATCAACTAACCTTAATGGGGTAATTAGCTTTTCAAACCCACTAAGTTATTCACTAGGTATTAATTAGGGATTTTAGTTTTGTTAAATTCTCCTTTATCTAAGTTTTCAAAATTGGGTTTTTTTATATTTTTTTAGATTTTTCTATAATTAGTTATGATTTTTTAAAGTTCTTATTATTTAATTATGTTATTAAATCTTAATTAATCCTTTTTAAATGGTTGGTGCCACACGAATGCTAATGTGACAATGTTTTCCCATTACGTCACAGTATTGGCTACTTAAATCTTCGGATGTAGCTGCTGACTCGACGGTAGTGAACGCGATCTCATCTCAGCCGTCCGATCTCAGATCAAATGGTTAAGATTAATCTTGTGATTTTGAAGGGATTAAATCAAGATTTATAATGTGATTAATCATTGATGTCCGTTCTAATCATGTTGAATGGACAGCTAGTGATGCGTCATCCGCGAGCACCAAAAGATGGACACCGACCACCTTTTGCCATTCAATCTGAGCTCATCGGAGCTCGTTCGACGGTGAAAATAACTTCAAAATGATCAAGGGAAAATCTAGGAAAATCCTATGATGGAAATCATAAGAAAATGAAATTTGTCACCAAAACTTAGAGGCCAAAACTATGGTTGCTAGATTTTTACCTCATCAGAGCTAAAGACTGAGGTTCGATGAAAGGTGTTCATCTTGAAGAGAGCTTCGCTGAGAAGATCTCAATCCCCCCATTGATCGATCTGTTGACCAAACTCCATCGCATGGCTCGCAGGAGTTGGTTTAGGGATGTCTTTCAGTGATCGAATCACTTGAGAAATATTCATTTTGATTCATCAGAGTGATGTGAAGATGTGGAAAGAGTTAATTTGAGTTTGGTGTAGATTTGGGAGTTTGGTGAGCTCTCAGACCGATGAGTCGTCTCATAAAGGCATGAAGCTCGAGAGAGATGTGACCGTGAAATGCTTTGAAGAAGCTCTTTGGTGAGTTTGAATGAATGAGGAGGAGTATACTCTCCTTCCCAACAAATTAAGGGATGGATTTTGCCTTTTCAATGCCGGATATGAGTGGCAAGGGACTATTGAGGTGGATGAGTATGAGAAGCTGAGGGGATGTAGTAGGTTACCATGAGGTGTACACTTCTTTTTAGGTGGACTAATGATTCTCATGGGTGAACTCACCCTCTATTGGCCAAAGGCTGAAACCAACAACCTTGGATTAGGCTGGGTCCGTCCTTTGTCCAAGAAGAGCCAAAGGTGGCTACCAGTTGGAGAACCCATCTAAATGGAGATTTTATCCCTTTTGGAGGGCATGGTTCAATGGATTTGACCCAAACTAGGTTCACCATGGGTTGGGCTCACTTAGGCAGGCTCATGGTGACCCAAGGATGAGTCATGCCAAATTTGGTTAAGTTTGGCTCAATTTGAGTCATGTAGGTCAAATAGGCCAACTTGGGCTAAGTTGACCATTTTGACCAAATTGGGTCAAAGTGAGGGTTTAGGTAAGTTTAATTGGTCATTTGGAATGAGTGAGTGCAATTGGTTTGATTCAATTTGAGTTAGATTTTGATTTAGTTCATATGGTTCAATTTGGGTCAAATGGGTGAGTCATGTTGACCAATTTGACCAAATTGGCTAAATTAGCTTGGGTATGGGATAGGTTTATGTTCAATTGATCATTGATGACTGATTGAATAAGTTAAGTTGAATTGATTTAGATTAGGGAATGATTTGATTAAATTGGACCTTTTAGGTTAAATTGGGCTAAGTAAGTCAATTGGGTTGGGTTGACCCTATTAGGTTCAATTAAAGGTTGGATCATGATCAATATTCAATTGGTGGCTAATTGGAAGCATTGGTGTCAATCAATTTGGTTTAGGATTTGATTTGGTTCAATTTGACCCTATTGACCTCATTTTTAGAATGAGCTCTCAAACCTTCCATCTTAGACATAGGACTTCTCTTAAACTTTAAGAGTTCCTTAGTCTTAAGACACATCTAGTGATTAGGTGGATACTCAACCTAGCCCTAGAAGACTTAGAAGAGTTAACCATAGGAATAGGACATGCCTTAGGGTGTTGGGAAAATTTACTACCCATAGCTTAAACCATTCCTCACTTTCCTTCATTCAAGTCAAACTCCAAGTCAATCTTAACTGATTTTCACCAAACTCAAACCAAACTCCATGATTGAAATCCATGATTGAAATCTATGATTGAAACCCATGATCAAAATCCATCAAAATTCCTAAGTCCAAATTTTTCTAAGTCCTTAATCTTCCCTTAAGGACTTAGCAAAAATCATGATCAAAACCAAATCAAATCTTTGACATTTTCGCATAATTTATTTACATTCTCATTTGTATTCACATATATAAATGAAATAAAAATTAAAACCAATCAAACCAAACTCAAAATTCCAAATTAATTCATGAAATTCCCTAAGTCCCTTTAATTTTCCATTAATGGACTTAGCTAAAATCATCATCACATCAATTCAAACTCATGGGATTTTCTCAAAACTCATTTATATTTCCATTTATATTAACATATAAATTAAATATAAATACAAATCAATCAAGTCAAAACCTCAAATTAAATTCCCAATTTAAAATCTTTCTTAAGTCATTAATTCTCCATTAATGGACTTAGCCTAAATCTTGATCAAACTAACTCAAATTCAAGGAATTTTGTCATAATTCATTTATATCCTCATTTATATTCACATATATAAATGAAATATAAATTCAAAACAATCAAACCAAATTCAAAAATTCAAACTTCAAACTCCAAAATTTTCCTATGTCCTTTAAATCCTTCTTAATAGACTTAACTCAAATCATAATTAAACCACTTCAAATCCTTGAAATTTTATCATGATCCATTTATATTCTCATGTATATTCACATATATAAATGAAATATATATACAAACAATCAAAACCAATTCCAAAAATCAAACCCAAATCCACTCAAAATCCAATCTAATCCTTTCAAGTCAAGATCTTGAACTTAGCCAAATCAATTTCAAATCAAGCCAAACTCTTGGTTTTCTCTCATGATTCAATCAAACCTACAATCATGAGCCCATATATAAATCCAAACTTCAGTCAAACAATCAAAACTTAGTTCAAAAATCAAACCCTAAACCCTTTCATATTCTTCCTTTGAATATGAAATTGTCAAATGGATCAAAACCCATTTGACTTCAAACCACTTGTAAATGGATTTATATTTCAATCATAAGTCCATATACAAGTTCAATCAAGCTCAAATCAAGCTTTGACCAAGCCATTTGACCCACTTAGACTCACGTGACCCAAAGTGACTTAAAGTACCCTTATGAGCCAAATTCTAATCCTAACCAAATATGATTGAACCAAACTCATTCATGCCTCTCATCATGATCAACAATCATTATGGGATGATCAATCAATCAAATTGGGTCAAACTAAGTCAAACCTAATGGTTGACAAAGTCAACACTTAGCCCAAAATGAAACCTAACATAGCCAAATTCCACCATAGGCCAAATTGATTAAAACCCATAATCTAAGTTCACTCATGACCTATGACCAAGCCAACATTTGAGCCTAACCTAGCCTAATTGGCCACTTGACCCAAGTTGACCCAACTTGACCTAAAAATTCAAAATGTGTCAAAATTTGATCTAAGCCAAATTGATCCAAACCAATGGGTCAAGTTCATTCCAAATCACTTATTGAACTTGACCAAAGCCTCCAACTAGACCTAACCCAGCCTAATTGACCTTAGACCCAACATGACCTAAAGGGTCATGTTGAGCTAAATTTGAACTTAACAAAAATTGATTGAAAATAAAGATATAAATCCACTCCATATGACTAACCAAACCTAAACCTACCCTTGACCTACCTCAAATAGGTCAAATGGGTCTCATTTGACCTAAATGAAGTCATATGAGCCAAATTCAAAATTATACCAAATTGAATCAAACCAAAGCCACCAAAAAATTTCAAATGGTCATATGAACTTGACCCAACCCTTGGTTTGACCCAATTTGACCAATTGGTCAACTTGACCTAAGTTGACCCATTTTGACCTAAATGGGTCAACATGAGCCAAACCCTATCAAATGAATTCCAAATCTCATGAAACTTGGCCAAACCTAGTTTCTCCACATACCCAACATATCCAAAGTAAAAAAAAAATTAGCAAAATGACCATTCTACCCTAGGCCATAGAACAAATTTTGGCTTAATCCATGGGTAATTTGGTCATACCCTCTTCATATCCACTTGATGCTTTCCTAATAGCTCAAGGAGACCTAATGCTAAGTGGTGCACCCAACCTAATGGGTTTGGGTCAGCCCAATTGGCCCTAAGGCCAAACCCGACCCCATGGGTCAAAATGGCTAATTCAAAATCCATCTCCCACTCAAATTCAAGCACATGGGAGGTTAGCATTCCACTCAAGGCCTCAAACCGACCATGTGCAAACATCTAACTAATCAAACAATATTCCCATTGTGATCAATTAGATCAAAATAGCAAAATGGCTTGCAGCCGTCTGATCCTTCAAGGGGGAGATATACCCCCCTAATCAAATTCAAATCCATCACCTCAATTTGACTAAGCCCTAGAGAGTGTTAGGAGCCATCAGAGAGCATTCCTAAGCTTCCTAGGAGGGAATTAAAATTAAGATTTCTCAATTTTCTTCCATAGAAAATAGGGGAGCTCCTCTCATTTCTAAACTTCCTCTTTACTCAAATCCACTTCAATTGCCTTTGCATACTTCACCAGGGAGCTAAGTCAAGTGCACCCAAGCTTTTACTGGATTTCCCATAGCAAGGAGGAGTTGAATTGGATCAAAGCTGCAAAGAGGAGCAAGGGGAGTTGGTCCATAGAGAAATTCAAATAACCTCAAGAGCTCATTCTTCCAACACAGCTTCATCTCAACCAGACGAAGCTCCTCCAAGGGAATCGAGTGTCGGTGAGATATGGGATTTTTTTGACCACTTAACATAGGAGGTGTTGGTCCTTTGTGAAGACAATTTTCAATTCAAGTAAATCCCACCATTGGATGCACCGCTCTTTGGCTTTAGATGGGGTGGGTTAAGTTTGGTTTGAAACTGAGCTCAATCGAGCTCAGATCTTCACCTAGATCATGGACGGTGTCTATTGATCAAGGGGGAAGAACTTGGGAGAGCTCAACCGTCCATTTGCATGTTTTGGATAGACGACCAAGATAATTCCCATGTTTAGAATTTTCTTTATCCTTTTTAAAACTACGGGGATATCTCTGGTCATTCGATCTTTGATCGAACGACAGAGATCAAAGCGCATCTGCCATCAAGCCACCCTTTGGATTTGACACTTAAGTGAGCCCATCGCACGATGCGTAGCACGCCACCGCCGCCATACACGCCGCAGCGAAAGGAGGATTAGTTAGGAATCTTTAATTAATTCTAATTAATCTAGCGATCTTCTAAGATTCATATATCTCTCAATAAAATTCAAAAAAAACATGAACTAAATTTCTATGGAAAGATTATTCAACCTAGAATATTTTTAAATTAATTTCAAGGGATTTTGAATTATGCTTTTCTCTGATTTTGGGGTTTATTGGAAACTTTAGTTTACTAATTACCTTTTAATTAATCCTCTGATTAATCTCAAACTTCTTAGGTGTGTTTTAGGGGATGACTTCTGCCTCCCCTAATTTTCTTATGATTTATTGAAAGTTTAATTAAGGGAATTGCATATGGATTTCCTAATTACTCCCTTAACATAATTAAGCATAATTAGGATGTGATTAGTGGCTTTAATCTAAGATTAGGGTTGATTAAGGTCAGATTCAGTAGATATGAGATTTATAGAATAATTTAAGGGCATTTCCCCTAACTTAATCTCTAAACCCCTTTTTTCTCTCCTTAATATTCTTTTAATTAAGGGTTAATTCATTAATTATCTCCTTAATTAATTTCTAAAAATTCTAAAAAACTTCCATAACTTAATTAATCTACTTTGGGTAGATGCTTAGGTTTTTAATAGCCTAAGTTCAATTAAGGAAATCAAAACCCAATTCATATGTGTGAAAGGGTGTTTTGAAATTACTTAAGCTAAACCCCTTTGCTTAATTAATTATTAATTGTGAGCCAAATTGCATTAGGCCTTTTTCTTATTAGGTTCATTGCAAATTTAAATTCCTTGTGAGTTTTTATGTCATCTCATTGGCTCATAATTACTTGGTTAATTATTCTTAGGTGGTGTAGGTAAGGGTTAATTAAGTTACTTAATTCATACCTTAACCTAATTAATACATAAAATGGATCTAATTATCTAAAAATTAAACAAAAATATCAAACACATGTGGGAATGTGTTAGGAATAGCAAACTTATCTCACCTTTTCAAAATTAAATCAAACTTCAAACTAAACATAAATCACATTGAATACACTTTGATTTATTTTAAACTTTCTTATTCCATAAGAATGTCTTTAGAATTTAATTAAAGTGAGTTTCTTTACATGCTTTCATTTCTTTGAATCTTTCCCCCAACATGTTAAATTTGTATGTCATGTGGTTTCATGCATTCATATTTTTCAAATTCAAATTTAAAAAATGAAATTATTTACTTTATATCATATGTATGTGTTGGCTAAAGTAGAAATATGAATGGCTATTATCACTAATAAATTCAAATTATTTCCAAAACATATAAATCAAATATCAAATCTGAAAGTATGCTACTTATATTTTAATTATGAGCTTGCATGTGAAAGATTATAAAGGTGTGCTAAGCATGGGTTTCTCCTCTCCTTTTATGTTAGCATAGTTTTGAATAGGAGTTGGTAAGATGTAGGGTTCATTAGAAAAGAACCAAACACTTACCTAATTTCATATCCTATTCATCCTTATGCTATCACCTAAGAAGGGATACCTATACTTGCATACATAAATTGCATAAACAAGATGAATCCATCAATGCAACTTTTGCATTCTTCTTTTCCATTTTATTTCATTTATACACATATTTGTATTTAAGAAAGTGGTATTATTAGACAACCCCAAGGTTGTGAGGCTTTAAGTAGTAGATCTTGTACCTTACACCTGTTAACAATGGCATTACTCACTTATGCCTTTCTTACTTTCATGTGTGTATGTGAAAATTTGGATAAGAAAATTTCTACTTAAGAAAAATCATGCATATTCAACTTCTAAATTTCCTTAAATGAATTACTTAGCATGCATCATAAAGTGTGTTAAATATTCTCATTTGTATGTATAGATATGCTTAGGACTCATTCATGTGCATGTTATACATGTTGGGAAAGAAATGAAGTAATGTGTATTATGTGAATTTTCATTCATTTTATTTAATCTTAAAATGCCGTTCTTTTTGAATGGGTTTGTTTAGAGTTCATCTAAATTAGGATTAATTAAAAGATTTAATCAAAACATTTACTTAATTGTCAACCTACTTTAAAAATTACTTAGGTTAGGGAAGGAGTGAGAAGTCTACTTCTCTTTCCCTCTCTTCATAACTTAATAATTAATTATAGGATTCACTTGAACCAATCCAAAACATGAAATAAAATCAACCCAAAGTAATTAAACAAATTAAATGAAACCCTCCTCAAAGTTGAACATGTTTTCACACTTAGGAAATTTGAACCTAAAGTCATAGCTAAGCATACCACATGAACCTTCAAAACACACACATTAGGCTAAGTCACCACTTCTAACTTTAGGTTAGGTCGGTGCATGGTTTGATGTTTGTTTTGTTTTATGATATATGTTTTAGACTGGATATTAGGGTGTATGCTCGTAGAATGAATGGTAGGACATTCTTAGTCTAACTTCTTTCTCTGTGGGATTGTGCTTAAGGGGCGTTATCATAAATAAAAATATAAATACTTTTGCTTACATGTGCTTTATACACCTAAGCATAATCCAATAGGCCGGCTGGATTTAGTCACCCATATGTGGGGTGATAAGTCCAATATACATGCTTGGGATTTGTTTGGTTTATTTTAGCAAACCTTTATTTTACAAGTGTTAATTAGATTTTGACTTTTTCCGTTTCATGTAAATTTGTGCAATTAGGATTTTGGAATGATTGTTATGGGGATTAGGATGAGTATTGGTCATAAGATCTTATCTTATGTACCATGTGAAGCCTTGGAGCATCTAGCTTCCAACCATCCAAAAGAAAGAACCAAAGAAGAAAGAAGAAATAATGCTTGAAGACCCCCATAACAATGAATTCCTTGCTTGATTTTAATTTAATTCATTTGTAATCTGGGTTGTATAAGGGGCCACATTTGATATTTTTTTTGTGGTGGTGCCCACCACAACCTTTATTCTTTTACGATTAGCTTTATAAATTGATTGATGATTTTTTAGCTTTTGCATTAAGTGGCATGATTTTCCTAATTTCTTATTTTGCTTATGTATGGCTGGATTAGGATTTTAGGAAAAATAAATCTTTACCCAACTTAACAACTCAAAATAAAATTAAAGCTCATAACCTCAACTAAAGCTTAGGTTTAAAATCAAGATAAAAGAATTAGCAACCCTTAGGAAGCATTTCTTTTGTAATATCATGCAAAACATTTTATTTCACTCTTGATTGAGGGCTTCCACCTTGCCAGAGAAACTTGGCTTGATCTTTGAGATCCATGGTGGAAACTCACTCCCTTCACGATTTTGGCCAATATTTTTCTCATGCATTAGTCATATAAATCATATTAGCGAGAGTCAAAATAATTTCCCAAAATGAAAATAAAATAAAATTTGAATTACATTAGATTTATCATCATATCCCTTTACATGATCTAGTCTCTTTAGGGAGTGAGTTTAAGGACTTAGTCTCTTTCTAAATAAATAATAGCCTAACTATCTTGCATAAGCATAATGATTTGTCTATATGTATTTAAAATCACAGAGGAGTTAGGCCACCCCTGTGTTGTAAGTCCAAGCTAGGGGTGGTTTGTCCTCTCAGGGAGGCAAACCAATTACCCATTTTCACCTTAAATTTAGGTTGTGCTTTTGGCCCTCGCCAAAGCACCCCAGATTTAGGTTCTGAGGTTGCATTTCCTCTTTATGGGCCATAAGCATAATTCCTCGCCTCTTAGGCATTTCTTTAATCTTCTGCTAAGGAATCATAAGCCTTAAATTTCTAATGAAAATTTAACTTTAATAAACTAAATCAATTTCAAAAATGTAAAGCCCAACTATAAGATAGTTTGAGATGCTCGCTAGGTTTCCTAGCATCGTGGGCATCTCCTACTTATCTTCCATTATGGCTTCAATAATAACTCCCTCTTTTGATCAATCTCATTTGATCTTTAAACATGAACTAATCAATTGATAGTCCTTCCTATTAAAATCTTCAAAGACAAGGATCATTTATCTTAATTGAGAGTTTTCCTAAGGAATCTCCATTCCTTAGGATGTAATTAACTATGGGGGCTTGCCCCTGTAGGGAACTTAATGAACCCAATTTAAAATAAACCCTGCTTTACTTTTCCATATAAAGTAGGAGAATCTGTACATATGCCATCATCCTTTTATGAGTCCTTATTGGTGATTAGGTCCATTAAAGGGTAGTAACTTCTATATCTTGAGATAGTACACTATTCCTTGATGACGCCATCACGAATAAGTATATCTGTTGATCTGGCATCCTAAAAGATGAATTTATATGTCCCTTTAGTTCTCACTAACAGATTTGAAAGGCGATACTCGTATAGGAATTTTTCTCCATGGACCCTTTGGGTCAAATTAGGTCAACTTAGATCAAATGGCCAAATTGGCCTGATTAGATTCAATTGTTGTAGTGGAGTGTTCAATAGTGACCTACAATCATCAATAAATAGATTATATGGCTTGGTTTGATCTAATGGGAGTTTGATTGGAGTTTAGCTTAATTAATCCTTTTTATGTAAATTTGGGTCAAGTGGATTAGGTCATGTCAACTTGGATCGATTGGAGTTATGGATGGTTGGGATATGTTCAATGATAAATTTTTGATCAATGGCTTTAATTGCAATTGACTTAAGCTTGATTGGGTTTTGGATCATTTGAACCTTTTAGGTCAAATATGTTAACTTGGGTTGATCAAATTCACTTGGTTCAATTGGCTTGATTGTAAGTGTTGGAGTAGTTTGAAATGATCTATTGAAGAATTAGAGTGATTGGGAAAATCAAATTAGATTTAGTTTGCATGAATGGGTTTGAATGAAGTTATAAGATTATGGTGGGTTAACTTGGGTTAAGGCCTAAGTTAATTTGGCCTGGAGCTTAGATTAGGAAAACCAAAGTCAATTAGGATTAATAGAATATGTTTGAGTTGGTTTAGCTCTAATCACATGAGCTTAAGTTTGGTTGAGTTGATGAGCACCAATCTTGGTTTAAGCCTTAGGGTAAGTGAAACCTTTTTATCCTAAGGAAAACTTTAGGCTTAGGATTATACCTATAAGTCTCTATGCTTAGGTTTAGTGTTCCCTTAATCACAAGAAGTGTCTTAGCACTAAGAAAGTCTAAGTGTCTAGAAGGCTCCTAGGTCTAAGATGGGAGGGATCAATCCCCACTCCAAAAGTGAGGTCAACAACTATGTAACAGAATATCCTTTAAAGGAGTCTGGATGTCATATCATAAGCTTTCAATTTTCTTTTCTAAAATTATTTTGATTTGATAAATTTCAAAAAAATTATCTCATAGTGAGGATAATTTTATGCATGAAAGCCTTTTGATTTTAAAATGAAGTATGGGTAAGAGAAGCCCATCTTCAAGGTAAAGATTTTATCCTAGTCCCAAGATGTGGCACATGAGAATTTGATCTTTTTCTTTTTCTTTTTCTTTTTCATTTTATTTTATTCTTATTCTAATGATGTTAGCCAACCAAGAAGATTGTATTCTTCTCATTTAAAGCCATCATTGACTAGTTTTAGTCTAATAATATCTTTCTTTTCTTTTGAAGTTTTGATTGCATTCATCAAGGGACTTAGCTTATTGAAATGGTATCAAGCCTGAGCTTATAAATTGCTACATCTAAAAATATTTTAATTTATTTCCAAATAAAGTAGTTTTTAAACTTTAAGATTAACTTGATTAAGTCATTAATATCTGACTCATCAAAGAGTTAGATTAGCATCAGTTGTAGATTAACTTTTATTTAGAGGTTTATTGAGTTTATTTTTAATTGTGAATTTAGATTCCTCTTCAAATTCTAGGAGAGTATCCTGAACTTGAAGTCTATATTAGATCTTCAGGTGCATTTAAACAATATTTATTCAATAAGTTAGAGTTCCTTTAAAGAGAAAGTTAGGACCCTGATTACTTAACAATCTTGCAATGGCTCTATTGTTCCATAGCTTTTCTTGTTTATGGCTATTATATATAGGCCACTTGCAAATGAATCAAATTATACTCAATTGAATCTTTGACATACAATGGATAAGGATTCTTGGAGAAGAAGATCCATTATCTCTTTTAACATACCATGTAAGCTCACCCAACATGGAAAAAGCCATGATGACAAAGTATGAGACATGTGGTTTTTTTTTTTCTTAAGTTAGGGACAATTCTTGACTTTTAACCTTACCACTTCATTTTGATGTGGAGGAGTTTAAATTTAAAATGTGCACATACTCAGAAATTTCAAACTTCATCATTTTTCTATTGGATATAGTCAATTCATCCCTTTAATTTTATTTTATTTATTTCTTTCTTTTCTCAATATTTCAATAACATTTTACTTCTTTGAGAAATATTACATTTGATATTTTGCCTAGATATAAGAATTACTAGGAGATGGGATGCATTCGATTGTTTGTTTGAATGCAACAATTTGATGTGATTCAATTCTTTGCTTTGATTGATTGATCATTGTGGGGAAAATTTGACACCACATAGAGTTTAAAATTTTCTATTTCGATGATCAAATGTGCAATTAAGAAAGAAACAAATTATCTTAGAAGATAAACATATTTTCCAATAATGGATTTAATCATTTAATAAAAGATTCCAAAGGCTAATGGGTCTTTCATATACTAGAGATTTTTCCCTGAACTATATGGAAGGTAGAATAATGTAAAATTTTAAATTTGGTTTTCTAGTTCTCCATAGAGGCAAGCCTCTATAGTTAATTACATCTTAAGAAGAGTCTCTTCCTAAGAATAAAAGAAACAAGTTGTTATTTATAAAGATTTCTAAGGTGGTTTTCAAATGATTAATTTTTGGAATTTCAATTGGGATTGGTCCAAATTGGAGAGAGTTATTTTGGAGGCCAAATGGGAAGAACAAGGAAATGCCAAATGCCTAGTAGACATTTCAACTATCTTATAACTAGGCTTTAAAATTTAAAATTTAAATTCAATTTTGAGTTGACATTTTCTTAAAAGTCTAGGACTTAGATTCTAGTAGCACAAGACTGCACAAACTCCTAGGGTTGAAGACTTATTCCTAAAATGGATGCTTTAGAACCTAGTCTATAGATGCTTCTGACACATATCAGATGCTCGACCTAATTTTAAATTTAGGAATTATCAGTCACTCCTCTCACTTAATGGAATTAACCTATCTCTGACTCTTATGGACTTACAACCCGCCTGGAGAGGGAGGGCTGCCTAAGTGCATTTTAAATTCATGATGTCAAGTCTTATGAATGCAAGATGGCTGAGCAGTTTAAGAAAGGAATCTATGAATGTAGAATCACTCCTTAACCCTAGAATAATATAAGGTATGAAATGCATCTAAATAATGCACATTTTTTCATATTTTTAAATGTTTTGATTCAAGATTTATTTGAGGTCTTGGGTATGCATTTTTATGCCTAATGCCATGCAATTAGAAATGGTTATGGGCCAAATCAATAATAGAAAGCATGTTTCCCTAGGAAGGTGGTCATCCTCACAGATCAGATGTCCCTTATGTGCAATAAGAGAAGTTGCCCAATTCAAATTGCAACAATATGATTTAATAGTTTCAAAACTTGATTATTTCTAGTTGAGTTTATGTTCTTCTAAGGGTTTAGTTTATGTGAGGTTCAATATTTTTTTTGTTTCAATTATTTAGATTTAAGTTGGGTATAAAATTTAGTTTTTTCTATGAGCCTAATCATTCAGGCATTCAATCACAGAAAAGAACAACATAGAAAGAAACCTAGAAAAGCAAGTTGATTCTATTGCACACCCAAAAATAAATCAAACTAATTTAATTTAAGAAAAAGGCAAATGTGATCGGGTACCATTATACACCCAAAAAGAAAAGGCAAATGGGAAATCGAGCTTTGCCCTTACACGGCTCCTAAAACTACAAGTCTAGATCTATGGGTCTTCTTTCCAAGATAGTCTCCTTCCTCAGGGACATCCAAGGGCTTCATAGGGGACCATTGCACCTATCTTATGGTAGAGTTAGCTCCTGTTAATCCTAGACCCCATAGATCCAAATTCTAAGCTTAAAAATAAATGTCAATAAAATAAAATAGCACACAATTATATTTCACAAACATACAAGCTTAGCATTAGCTGGTTGCCAAGCCCACCTGTCCTATGGGCTATGCTTAAGGATTTAAGCATCCATGTAAGAAATAGCATTTTAAATTTTATTTATGATAGAAATCCTTTCTAGCATAGCCCCTTGCAAAAGATAATGTTAGATCTAGAAAGAACTCCATATCATCCAGTCTAGCGGACAAATAATACTAGACATACAGTCTAAAATAGTACACTACAAAGACATGTGAAGCACATCATATCAAAACATATCACAAGAAATCATAAAAATCACAGAACTGCCTAACCTAAGTCTAGGGTCCATGACCTAATGATCTAGTGTGTGAAATAAATAGGATTGTGTAGCAAGACTTTGTTAGGCCTCTTTAGTTTAAGTTTCAAGTTGGAGTTTGAGTTTGTTTGAATTTTACCTTTGGGTGGTTTCAATTCAAATAATTTAGTGATTTATTTTTATTTTTATTTAGTTAAAATGATGTTTAGGTTTTCAAGAATGAAGAGTAGAATGGATTATATTTTTGGATGGAACTTACCCTATTACATCCTAACTCCTAATGAAATTAAATCTTCATCCTAAGATGAAAATCCATCCCAAAGGTCTAACTAAGATCTTTAAGTTCCTTATTTAATCCTTTTGATTTAATTTATTTTGTTTGAATTTGAATTGATTATTTTCTTTAGAAATTTAATTTTATTTTCATTCTAGATTTATTTTTCAATTTAGTATGGTTTAAATTATTTCATTTGATTTTATTTGAATTGGTTCATTTGATTTAATTTATTTAATTTGTTTTATTTAATTTTATGTTTTGACTTTAGTTTGTTTCATATGATTTATATTAATACTTTGGCTTAAGTTATGTTGGTTTCATTTAGTTTGATTCATGTTAACTTAAAGTATTTAGGTTAAGGTTTGAGTTCATTAGATTTGATTCAGGTTGTTTAAGTATGAATTTATTAACTTAAGGTTTAATTACTCTTAATATGATTTATTAATTTCATTAATCCTTAAGTATGAAATTGATTAAATTCTTTAACTTAGGATGTTTGATGAATTGCTAAGTATTTTCTATGTTAATGAAGATTATTCCAAGTTATTTCATGATTTAATGGACTAAGGAATTTTCTTTATCCATTTTTTGATTAATATTGACCTAGAGATTTAGAAAATCAACAATTCCTAATCCAATGATTAATTATATTTGAAATTTTTATGGCTAGCAGGGTTACATGCCAATTTCATGTTCCAAAGTTTTATCTTGATTAGATTCATTATGGTGCAATTAAGGTTTTATTATTTTATTAACACCCAAATTAAGCTTAATTTGATGTTGATTATTTGAGGATTTTATTTTTAATTGATTCCTCTTTGAATGAGGGTTCATTCATACTTTGTGGACATTTGGTTAATTTATTATGATTTAATTAAGCTCTCATTATTATTTGAATTATTTAATTCATTTAATGGCAAAATTAAGCCAATTTGTGATTTATTAAGTTCAATGAGTTTCTTTAGTATTTTTAATGTTCATTAAGTTGATGTAAGGTGATTTGATTCATTTTCATTAATTAATTTATTTTATATTTATTTATTTATTTAAAATTGAGATTTAGGATTTAAAATTTCATATCTCATGCATTACATTGCAATAATTCATGTAAATGTTTTGTAAGCTGTGTTTTAACATTCACTTCCCCACAGTTTCATTTCAATTGATTAATGATTTGAGATTAATTAAAGGTTAATTAATTTTAATTAAACCCAAATTAAGGCTCAAAATACCCAAAATTAATTGTAATTTTAATTTTTATGGATTCCACTCATCAAGATGAATCCATAGAGCCCAAGTTTGCATTTTTTGGATTTATATTTATTTTTCTATAAATTTTTAAATATCTCAAATTTCTAATTAATATTTAATCAATTTTTAAAGGGGTTAGCCATTTTCAAATGGCAGGTTGATGTGGCAGGCACCATGGTGCCTCTGCCACATGGTGTGGAGCAAGTGGGCCATGCATGATGACCTCGACTATCCCATTGAATATCGATCTTACGATCACCATATAATGGCTTAAATCGAATCATCCAACCAAATCATAGCTATCCATTCCTAATAAAAAGATCGTATGGCAGAGATTATATGATGTCGATGGAAGATCAATCAATTTGATGATGATGATCATCCATTAAATCGATGGATCAAGACATATATGCATCTACTTGAGGATCAAATTCCTTTCAAAAGGATAAAAAATTGATGGCCTAGGGAGGTGGTGAGGGAGCATACCTTGATTTCAGTGATCATCAACAATGGTATTGACTCCATTACCTTGGTTTTGACTCAACGAAGGTTTGGGTGAAGTTTGACATCTTACCTTCCCATGTATTTATCCCTAGACCAACACCAAGTTGATTTTTTGATGACGTTGCTTGATTTTCAGCTCGCCAATAGTGAGGGGTTTGGGTGATGATTCATTTAAGGCCGCCTCGACCTCTAGCATGTATTGGAAGCTTCAATTTGAAAGAAAGCCACTCCCTTAGATTTCACCATGAATGGATCTCAGTTTTCATCTAGCATGCCGAAGGAAGGGTCCTCTACTTCATCTCTTTCCTTGGTGGATGACTTCTTTGGAGTCTAATCATCATATATCTAGGACTCTCATATTAAGAGTTCTTTTAGTCTTAAGACACTCTAAATTAGATGAACACTTAATCCTTAGACTTAGAAGGATTAGAAAGGGAATAGGTCACTTAGGAAAACTTGCCTACCCTATGGCTCAAACCCAATCCATGCTTTTCCTCAAATTAAACCTCAAATTCAAATCCAAATCATAAATCTATTCTAAACTAAATGATTGAAACTTATGATCAATTTCAATTTCAAATTCCAAAAAAACTCTTCATATGCCCTTTGATTTTTCCTATGGACTTAACCTTAACCAAATTCAAATCAACCCCAATTCAATTGATTTTCTCAAATATCAATTCAATCTCAAATCAAATTCCAACCCAAATTATATCCCCAAGTGATTGAAACCCAAGACCAAGTTCAAATTCCAAAGTCCCTCTTAAGCCATATGAGCCATATTCATATGCTTAGTCAAAACCCTCTTTAAACCAAATCAAACTTGATTGGTTTCTTTATAAATCAATCATTCCTTCATTTATATTCACAAATATAAATGAAATCTAAATTCAAATAACCAAATCAAATCAAAATAAATCAAACTAAATTAATTCCCTATTTAAGCCCTTTTGACCTACATCCTTAAGATTGATCAAATTTGCTTCCAAGTCACTCCAAACTCAAGTTATTTTCTCATGAATCATTTATATATTCATTTATATTCACAAATATAAATGAAATATAAATCCAAATGACCAAAACTAAGCCCAAATTTCAAATCAAATCCAATCCAAGTTATTTGAGCCATTTCCTTGAGCTTGGTCAAATCATACCCAAATCAACTCAAAACCCATGGATTTTCTCTTCAAACAATCTTTCCTTCAATCATTTTCCTAAATATAAATATAAACTACAATTATTAAACAAAATCCTAGTCAACTCAAGTCAAGCCCATGTTGACCTTTTTTTACTTGAAATTATCATATGAACTAAAATTCATATGGCTTCAAACCACTTACAAATAGATTTATATTTCCATCTCAAACCCATCTATCAATACAACTAGACTTGAATCAAGCCATGATCAAACCAATTGACTCATTTAGGTCCACTTGATCCAAAGTGACCTAAATACCCTTTTAAATGAAGTTCTAATCTAACCCAAATTGATTGAACCAAGGCCATCCAAATCTCATATCATGATCAACAATCATCCTAAGGTGACCAACTACCTTGAATTAGGTCAAACCAAGTCAACCTTTAGCCTAAATGAAACCTAAACTAGCCAAAACCCACCATATACTAAATTGATTGAAACCATTGATCCAAGCCAACTCATAATCAGTGATTGAACATGACCAAACTCTCAATTGAGCCAAACCAAGTCCAATTGGCCATTTGACCAAATTTGACCCAAATTGGCCTAAAAAGCCAAAATAGCCAAATCACAATCCAACCCAAATTGATTGCAACCAATGGTTCAAGTTCATTCCAAATTGATTATTGAACTTGACCAAAGCCATTATTGAGCCCAACTTGACCAAATTGGTCGACCTAACCCAACCTAGCCCAAATTGACCTAAAGGGTCAAATTAGCCAAAATCCAAATTAATTCTAAATTAAACCCACCAAAGCCTATAATAATTTTCAATTAGCCAATTAAACTTGAATCAACAGCTAACCTAACACAATTTGGATAAATTGGTCAAATTAGTCAATTTGACCCATTTGACCTATATGAATCCAAATTAGCCAAAATCAAATCCAAAGCAAATTGAACAAAACCAATGACACCAATACACTCCAAATGATCATGTGAACTTGACCCAAATCTTAGTTTGACCCAATTTGATCAATTGGTCAACTTGACCCAACCTAACCCAATTTGACCTAAATAGGTCAAATCAAGCCAAATCAAACCAAATGAACTCCAAATCACTTGAAATTTGGGCTAACCCACTTTTGACCCATTTCAAATCTACCCAAATCAAATTCATAGCCAAATGACTACTTTGACCTTGGGTATATGGCATCATGAGATAAAACACTTGCATTTTTGGTCATTTCTCCCTTGGCCACTTGGCACCCATTCATTGGTCCACTTAGGCACCAAAGACCCTAGTTAACCTGACCCAAGGGTGGTTGGGTTAGCCATTCCTATTGGGACACATGGAAAGCCATAGGACACCCACTACTTCTATGGCAACCACTCTCATGTCCTCCTCCACTCAAAGGAAGCCAACTATCATGATTCTACCCAAATTGAACTCCTCATGGTGACCATTTGATCAAAATGGCCAAATAAGGCTAGTTGTCTGATCCAAAGAATGATGGAGTATACCCCCATCATTCTCACTCAAACAAACACACTCACACTGATTCAACCCTAGCAGCCAAGAATGCATATCACAGAGCAATTTCCAAGGCTTCCCGAGCTCCCTAACTTTTCCTCTCTCAGTTTTAGGAAAAATTGAAATAGAGGAGCCTCAATTCAATTGTCATTTGCTCAAACCTCCACCAAAGTGAAATTAACTTTGCACACACCATCCTTGGACCTAAACGAGCTAAAATGAATCTCCTCTAACTACCAGAAGTGGGACTTTGACCAAGGTCGATCACTTATGTGTCGTGGGTTGGTCTTCTGAGCGATCCATGGTAAAATCAAAGCTTGTACCACTCAGCAAGGCTTCATTTCTATCAAATGAAGCTTCTTCAATCATTGGAACCTCCAATCAAAGCTCCATTAAGGTTTTCTATTAAAATTGAGCTTAAGCTTAAAATAAGTTTGTCCTTTGTGAAGAAAAGTTCTATATCATGAGATTTCTACCATTAAATGTGTATCTTTTCTCTTGATGGTGTGGGAGCAATTTGATCTACATCCGAGCCTTGGTGTGCTTAGATCAAGCAATGAATGGCAAATGGTCTCCATCTCAAGCTCGGGAGGAGGTAGATCATGGACCGTCCGTTCCGCATGATCGGAATGGATGATCCTGATCAAATCAGGTGTAGAACCCCTTATTTTTCATTCAAAACTACAGGTTTAATCATGGCCATCCGATCTTAGATCGGACGGTCCATGGGAAAAATGCATCTGTAATCCGAGTTAGTGTCCCGATGTGACAACTTAAATAACCAATCCCGTCACACCACATGGAAAGCGCTGTATCGATGCCTCATCACGCGTGTACATGATTGGGGGGGTTAATTAGGTTAATTAATCTATTTTTAATGGTGAAACTTTCAAAATTCATAACTAATTGCAAAAAATCTAAAAAATACAAATGAGGGCACATTTTGAAGATATTTTAGAGAAAAATTAATTAAAATTATTATTAATTAATTTTGACTAGTAATTCAAGCTTAATTAAGGTTTAATTTAAAAATTAGTTAAGTTAATTACTCTCTGATTAATTATTCAATTAATTATAAACTTTCAGGAGTTATTTAGGGGGATGACCTCTGCCTCCTCTAATTTTCTTGGAATTTATTGCTTAGTTAATTATGAAAATTAATTGATTAAGCCCTAATTACTCTCTTAGCTTAATTAGTGATAATTATTATATGAATAGTAAATTAATCAATCAATTAAGCTTATTAGCTTCTATTAATGGTGAAGAAGTTTAGGGATGTGGGACCCCTCTTCCAATCTTTTCCTTAAGCCTTCTCCATTCCCTCTTAAAAATTAATTAATTAAAACTCATTAATTAATTAGATTAACCAAACTCAAATCATACCATAGCTTAATCAATTAATTAAAATAACTTAGGGATTGGGATTGAGGCCTCTTCTTTGATCTCTATCTTAAGTTAACTTCATCATCTCAATTAAAGATAATCAAAGGTTTTAATTAATCAAATAATGGCTTAATTAAAATTAAATTAATTTAAAATCTAGATCATATTTAAGCTTTGATTAATCAAACTTTGGGTAGTCCTTTAGATGTTTAATAGTCTAAAGGAATTTAATGGAATTATGGTTAGCTTATATGTGTAAGAAAATCATAAAAGTAATTAATTAATCATGAGCCAATTGCATTAGGCCCCTTTCATTTCTTAGGAGCATTGCTAATTTATTTTTCATGTGGTTGCATATCATATTGACTCATTATTAATTAGTTAATTAACTTCAAGTGGTATAGGTAAAGGTTAATTAATCAATTTAACTCATACCTTAACCTAATTAAACCATAAAATCAACCTAATTCCCTTTCATTAAATCAAATCAACTCACACATAGGGAATGAGATTAGGATCAGCAAATCTTTTTCACATTTCTTAAATCAAATCAAAAATGAAATCAAAAATGACTTTAAGAAAACTTTGGTTCATTTTAACTAAGTTTATTTAATTTGATTGTCCTTAAGAATTAGTTGGATTGGATGAGATTATATACTTGTGTTTCTTTATTTTTTTCCAATCATATTAAAGTGTTGTATGTCACTTGATTCATGCATTCATTTCTTTAAAAGTCAATTGAAAATAAATGATTTCCTTTATGTCAATTTGCATGTGTTAACTTAATTAAAAATATGTGTGGCTATTATCACCATTAAATTTCAAATATATTTTCAAAAGCTTCTTAATGAATAAGAATATGTGTTATGACTTTAGTTATACATATATATGAAGTGCATGTGAATATAAGCTTAGTGTATCAAGTGAAGTTTCTTTCTTACATTCATATGTTGATTTATATAAGTAAGAATGTTAGTGGGTATATTAGTTTGGACATCCCAGGGACATGGCTTTATGTAGCCCTAAGGAGGTTCCTACCTCACTCCCTTGGTGCGAAATAATGGCAGCGTACCTGCTTGACTTCATTCTTATGCATTTTGACATTAGAATTTAGATAGAGCTTTAATTCATTCACATAAATAAATCAATTAAATAAAACTCTACTTTTGCATAGTTTTATATTCTTATAGTTGTTTATACATCCATGTGTATTTAAGAATAGCGGGTATATTAGTCTTGACATTCAGGACGAACAGCTTGGCGACATACTTGCTTAAAACTTTTATACATTTGAATATGTATTTAGCTAATCAATGAAAACCCTTTCTTTCTATTAGAAAGACATGCATTCATATTTGGTTCAAGTGGCTGAATTGCTTAGTCATGTGACTTAAAGCTCTTTGCTTAGGCTTTTGGACAAGAATTTAGATAGAGCTTTAAATTAATATGATAAAATAATTCAACCAAATGAAACATCAATTCCAAATGCATTTTCATACATTCATCATTCAAGTATGCTATAATATAAATTGCATGTATATGTATGTTTAGGATTTAACCATATGCATGCTATATATGATGGAAAGAAATAAACAAACATGTGTCATGTGATGGTAGTTCATTTCAATTAGTCATGAGATGTCTTTCTTATTGAATGAGTTTATTTAAAGTGAACCTAAACCTAGCACTAATTAAAAATATATAATAAGTCATTCACTAAATAAAATTCATTTAATTAATTTACTTAAGATGTGACTTAAGGTAGGGATAAAAGAGAGTGATCCTCTCTTTGCTTCTCTTTATAACACTTAGAGATTAAGTGTATAGAATATGAAACAAAAGAAAACACAAATTAAAACTTGCAAATCAATTAAAGCACTTGAAGTGAAATCACCCTTTAAATTGAATCTTTCTACACTTAGAAAATCTTAACTCTAAAGCCTAGCTAAGGCATACCACACAAGCCTTACACACACCCTAGATTAAGTTATCACTTTTTTCCTTATATTAGGGTGTTGTATGGTTTGATGTATGTTTAGTTTTATGTTGTATTATTGTAGACTAGATGTTAGGGTGTATGCTTCATAGACTGAATGTTATGTCATGATTAACCTAATTATGTTTTTTTCTCAGAGATTGTGCTTAAGGGTTGCTTAAAATAAATAGAAATGCTATCTTTTGTAAGTTGCTTAACCCCTAAGTATAATCTAAATTAGGATATTTGGACTTGGTTACCCATGTGCATGGTGCTAAGTCCAAATTATACATATAACTACTTGGACTGTATGGTGTGTTTAGCTAACACTTATTCTGCAGGTATAATTAGATTTAATTTTCCCATTTTTAATGTATTATTGTATTAATAATTAGGATTAGTGTTATAGGGGGATTAGGATGAGCAGTGGCTACAAAGCTTTGTCCTTGGAAGCCCCGTGATGCTTTGAAGCAAGCATATCCAAGCCAAATTAAAGAAGCAAAGAGGAGGAAAGAAGACATGAAGATTGAAGAAGATGAAGACCCAGCATGATCATTTATTATTCTTTTTTTATTGGTATAAAGGTAGAACTTGGCAACCCATTTTTCTTTTTGGGTTGTATGGTGGTACCTGACCGCACCGAACTATTATTCTTTCAGTTGGGTTTATAAATTATTTGATGTTTTGTTTTATAATTATGCAATAGAAATGGCATGCCTCTTCATAGTTTCTTTATGATTGGTGTCTATTGTATGGCCTGAATGCAGTTAGGCTCTTAGGGAAAAATAAATTTTCTTCCTAACTACAACTCATAATTAAATTCCTAAATAACTCATAACCCCACATAAAGCGTAGGATATAATCAAGATAATTAAAATATTTAGCAACCTCTTAGCTGAATGTTGTATGTTTCACAACATGCATATCATATTATTTCTCTCTTGAAAATATGGGATTTCCATCCCTGCACGAAGAGAATGCTTGAGTTTTGAGGGCATCTCTTATAGTGGAAAACACCCCTTCTTACTGATTTAGCCAATAATCTAATTCCATAATGTATATAGGCATACAAAATCCCAAAGCCTTTGTCAAAATGAAGTGTCAAATACAAATAAAATTTGAAAAGATTTGCATTAGACTAAGTCATTACTCATGCCACTCATGCTTTAGTCTCTTTAGGGAGTGGGTTTTAGGACTTTAATCTCTTTCTAAATAATAACAACCTAATTATCTTGCAAAAAACATATGACTTGACCACATGGTTTTAAAGTGTAGGAGGAGTTAGTTGTCTGCCACTCTCAGGCTATTGTAAGTCCAGCAGCCGGGTGATTTATCCTCTCTTGTGGAGGTAAACCATATACCCATCTCTGCTTAGATTTAGATCTTGCTTTGGTTCTTTCCAAAGTTTCCTAGATTTAGGATCCAAGGAAGCTATTTCCTTCAGGAAATAAGCATAAATCCTCACCTCTTAGGCATTTTCACGATCTTGTATTGTGGGATTATAAGTCCTAGCCTTCTAATAAAATTTTGATTCAAACATATAATTCTCTTCAATATGAAATATATAAAGCCCAATTATAGGATAGTTTAGAATGCTCACTTGACCTCCTAGTATCATGAACATTTCCTGCTCATCTCCTTTGGCTCCCAAAATAAGTCTTTCTTTCCATTTACTTTCCAAATATTTATCCTTTGATTCCAAATATATCTTGATAGTCTTATCGTTGAAATATTTGGAGACAATAATTACCTACTTTAATCAAGAGTATTCTTAAGGAATTCACCTTCCTTAGGATATAATTAACTATGGAGGCTTGCCCCCATAGGAAACTTTAGAACCCGATTTAAATAAATCATGCTTTATTCATCCATGTAAAATAAGAGAAAAATCTCTCATACATTTGAAGACCCATCATGCCTTAGGAGTCCTTATTAGGAGATTAGGTCCATTATAGGATGGTAATTTCTATCTTTTGAGATAGTGCACCATTCCTTAATATCATATCCAATCACTTCAATAAGATGCATACTGGTCATCTCAAAATAAATAAATACATGGAGATTTTGGGATGGAAATGGGGATGGAATGGCTCCCCCCTTCCCTCTTTCCATGGATGGCCAAGAGCCTCTATTTGAGCTTATTAGGTAGCCAAAATCCAGCCACCGATGACGGTAAGGCCATCCATGGGGAGGGATTCAATTTCTGCTTGGCCTTGTGAACATCCTTGGATGATCATAGGGAGGGAGGAAAGCATTTTGCTTTCTTTTATGCTTGGTTGAGCCATGTCTTCTCTTCTTCTTCTTTTTCTTCTTCTTATTTCTTCTTTCTTCTTCTTGGCACTTGGATTCTTCCTTTGGAGAAGGAAAAAACTAAATTTTCTTTGGCTTGAGTGCTTGGTGGCCTTCAATTGGTGTAGCCATCTCCCATGCCATTATGAGATAGAATTTTATTTTAAAGTGGTAACGGGTTAAGGAAATCAAAAGAGAATTTTGCTTCTTATAATCTCTATTTGCCATTGGATTAGTTTATTATTTTGGTTTAATTTAAATTTAATTAAGGTTACTTGACAACGTCCATTAAATTTTAATAAGTTCCATAAATTTCATTTCAATTCAATTGGTGATTAATCTTGACATGGAATTAGTTTCAGTTTAAAATGCTTTAACCACCATTAATTGATTTTAAATTTTAATTTGGATCATCCTTAACTGTATATTAGATGATTGGATTTGGTTTTGATTTAATTAATTAATTTAGATTTGAATTAATTTTGGATTTCATTTTATTTCAACCCATTTAAGCCTAAATGTGTTGTTTAATCTCATTTGGGTTCAAATGACCAACTTGACCCAGTTGGATTGGGTTTGGACTTAAATCCTATTTGATCACATATGTCAAATGATTTGGAGTGATTGATTTCATTTAATTTTAATTGGATTTTAATTTGAACCCATTTGACCCAAAGTGGGCTTAATGGATTAAGCTTGGGTTTCATTTCGGGTCAAGTGGCCAATTTGACCAAATTAGACCTAATGGTGAGTTGGATTACGTTTAAGTATCATATCCAAATGATTTTGAATAGTAAAATTGAGTTTATTTCAACTTGATTTGGGTTTGAACATAATAGGACCCATTTGGGTTCATTTAGACTAAGTAGTCTAATTAACCTAATTAAGACCTAAATGAATTTAAATTTATTTAGATTTGTGATTAATCATGTTTATTTGATCATTTGAGATATTTGTAATGATGAAATTTGGTCAAATTCTTGGTGGGTTGACCTTTGACTAGGTGGGACCCACCTAAGTCAAACTTATGTCAAATGGGTTGACTAGATTTGACTTTGGATTTGGTTTCCTTATTTTAATTTAATTTCATTTTGATTTATTTTAATTTGATTTGAGTTAATCCAAATTTGAAATTTGGGTTGATTCCACCTAAGCCAATTAGGTCAGATCAAACCCATGGAAGGTGCCTTAAGTCACTATGTATAGTGTCCTAAACTGAATTAGAAGATTCCTATTTGAGATTAGGACATCCTAATTATTTATTTTAGAGTTCAAATTAACCTCATTCAAAAAAGAGGTCAACAATCATATTGCATGATATGATCCTTTCTAATTCTTTAATTAAACACAAGACTTAGTGAGGTCATTTAAGATTGACAAAATAACATTATTAAAGACTCTACACTTATGATTACATAATGGATACAAACATTCTTTCTCAATTATTATTTTTCTTCTTTTTTATTTCATTTCATTTTTTTCTTTTTATTTGGGCTTGATCGGACCATCCAAGAGCATTAAAGATGTTCCTGAATTCCTAAACTTTTTTTTCAATATTTGAATTCTCATCTCCTAACAATAATGTGATTGAGAATAAGTTCTTCTTTTAAGTTAAGGTTTTTAAATTAAATTTTCATTAAACTAAAAACTCTTTTCTTAACTTGATTGGATTTACATGGGACCATCTTATCAAGGTTCGATGTAAATTCACTTTCATGTTTACAATTGATGTTGACTGATGCACCCGAATCAACAAATATTCTAGAGATTTTTTTTTAAATTTTCCATATCAACTAAGATGTTGATAAGTTCTTAGTAGTATATCTTCATTATAAAAGATAACCCTAGAACTTTTTATAGTGGAATGCCACATCAGGAAGTTGCTTATAGTTAAATAAGGAAAATTACATAAATAAGTAATGCTTTGCTTAATGGTCATTTTTTTCATTTTATTTCTTTTATTTTATTTCATTCTCCTTGTTTTCTTTTTTAGATCATTATTATGCTTTATTTTTCAAGAAACTTCTCTAATATGGGAAAACATCATATTTTGAAGATGACTTATTTGTCATTTCTTTTTAATGTCATTTGAGATAGTATGACTCTATCATTTTGACTTTAATTTCAATAATTTTCCTTTTGATATTGAGGGTAGGTCTACCTCTATCCTCAATGGGTTAATAGACCTCATGATCTATTCATTTTGAAGATCATTATTTAAAATAGGACCCTTAGGTTAAGGAAATGCTACTAAAAAGTCAAGCATGATTTGCACTTTTTACAACATAAAGAAGATTAAAAGTAATCTCAAGTTGCAATAAAACTTTTGCCCACTATGCTAGACATTAAGACAATGTCAGGTGGGTCATAAGACATTATAATGGATTCACCATGGATTCACTTTGTATGAAAGCATATAATGCCTTAGTCTCTGGGTGGAGAAAACTAAGGCTTTCTTCATTGATTTTAGACTAACAAAGTCTTAAGTGATTTATTTATCAACTTACTAGAGATAGAAGTTTCAAACTTTCACTCTGAGAGATAGAAATATTATACTTAGGACCCAAGCTTAAGTTCGTGATTTCTTTAGAAGGATTGAAATCTTCATTTATTTTAAGATTTACTAGGAGATTGGATGCATTCGATTATTTGATTGAATGCAACAATTTGATGTGATTCAAACCTTTGCTTTGATTGATTGATCATATTATATGATATGATCCTTTCTAATTCTTTGATTGAACAAAAAACTTAGTGAGGTCATTTAGGATTGACAAAATGACATTCTTAAAGACTCTACACTTATGATTACCTAATGGATACAAACATTATTTCTCAATTATTATTTTTCTTCTTTTTCTTTCATTTCATTTCATTTTCTTTTTTTTTTTTTGGCTGGATAGGACCATCTAAGAGCATTAAAGATGTTCCTAAATTTCTAAGTTTCTTTTTCAATGTTTGATTCCTCATCTCCAATCAACAATGTGATTAAGATTAAGTTCTTCTTTTAAGTTGACTTTTTAAAATAAAATTATCATTAAACTGAAAAGCTCATTTCTTTACTTGATTGGATTTACATGGGACCATCTTATCAAGGTTAGATTAGAATCGGGCCTATGTAAATTTACTTTCATGTTGATGTTGACTGATGCACCCGAATCAACAAATATTCTAGAGATTTTTTTTTAAATTTTCTTTATCAACCAAAATGTTGATAAGTTCTTAGCAGTATATCTTTATTATAGAAGATAACCCTAGAACTTTTTTTAGTGGAATCCACATCAGAAAGTTGCTTATTGTTAAATAAGGAAAATTATATAAATATGTAATGCTTTGCTTAATGGTAATTTATTTTCTTATTATTTATTTTATTTTATTTATTTTTCTTTTGTTTCTTTTTTTAGAGCATTATTATGCTTGATTTTATAAGCAACTTCTCTAATATGGTAAAAACATCATATTTTGAAGATGTCTTATTTGTCATTTCTTTGTAATGTCATTTGAGGTAGTATGACTCTATCATTTTGACTTTGATTTCAATAATTTCCTTTTCAATATTAAAGGAAGATAAGTCTAACTCTATCCTCAATGGGTCAATAGACCTCATGATCTATTCATTTGGAAGATCATTATTTAAAAGAGGACCCTCATGTTAAAGAAATTCTACCAAAAAGTTAAGTATGATTTGCACTTTTTACAACATAAAAAAGATTAAAGGTAATCTCAGGTTACAATAAAACCTTTGACCACCGTTCTAGATAATAAGACAATGTGAGGCGGGTCATAAGACATTGTAATGGATTCACCATGGATATACTTTGTATGAAAGCATATAATGCCTTAGTCTCTGAGTGAGAAAACTAAGGCATTGTTTATTAATTTTGGACTAACAAAGTCCTAAGTGATTTATCTATCAACTTGCTATAGATAGAAGTTTCAAACTTTCACTCTAAGAGATAGAAATATCACCCTTATGACCCAATCTTAAGGTAATGATTTCTTTAGAAGGATTGAAATATTTATTTATTTTCTTTTAGATCTATCCTTAAAATTAATTAGGCCATTTATGATATATCAATCATTCAATGGGAGAAAACTCCCAATGAGTAAGTTAATTTAAATTTATTAAATTTAAATTTCATTCATTTAAATTTTATCAAGAGAATTAAAATTCTCTTTCGCTACCCTCTCTTTTCTTTTATTGATTAGTTGCAAAAGTGAATCATTCCATCATTTTTTTATTTAAAATGTCATGTCATTTTCTTATTTTGACTCTCTCCAAAACTCTTAATGATTCAAGGTTTTTGAAGGCCTAAAAAGGGCCTCCAAGTCACACCCTAGAATTGGCCAATCAGCTTGAACAACTGATTTTCCAAAACTCTAGTGGACACATGGAGATGGATTAAGATTAAAGTTTATTTGCAATCATGTAAATTTCCTTTTATAAAGATAGAAGGTTTACATTTAAGTCCTTAATCAACCTATGCTTAAGGTCAATAAGGCATTCTTTTGGGATGATTTTTCATATCCTTCTTTTATAATTTTCTTTTAAGTTGATTCCTTTTTTATATTGTAATTCAAGCTTTAATCATAGTGGTAAGGGGTAATAGGTACAACTATGCCTCCTTCCTTTGATTTGAATTTTCTTAGGATTTGATGAAACTCATTCATTTCAATATACATCCTTAACTATTTATTGTCTTTAAATGTATTAGAACAAAGGGTATCAATTCAAGGACCCTATCCCAATTCTCTTTAACTTTAGTGCAAAGCCAAAGTAGGATCAAGGATAAATTTAACTTTGATATTTACTTTTGTGATTTATTTTTCAAAATTTGAGATAACTTCCAAACTTTTTTGAATTTCACATTTCTTTTTTACATTGGAATGATATAAAATCCATCTTGAACAAACTTGAGTCTAATAGAAATGACTTAATTTTCATTTGTTTTCTCCCCCTCTTTTTTTATTTCAAGGTTTGGTTCTAGGACCCAATCGTTTAACTATGGAAAATGAAGAGTTCTAGAACTTTAGTTTAAGATGTTGGATGTGCTCAACAAAGAATAAAATGGAGAGGCATCCAAAAGAAAGAAAGGCAGTGTTGACCCATGAGTGGGTACACTACACTAAGATATAGAAATAATAACTTATTTCTAAAGATAGATAGAGGAACCATTCATCAATAAAGTCGCCAGAAAATATACCTTAATGAGTAGAAATTTGTTTGACACCATGTAGAGTTTAGGAATTTCTTATTTGGATGATCAAATGAGTAATTAAGAAATAAATATATTATCTCGGAGATAAATATGTTATCATATAATAAATTCAATCATTTAATAAAAGACTCCTAAGACTAATGAGTTTTTCATGTACTAGAGATTTCTCCCCTAAACTACATGAAAGGTAGAACAAGGCTTGTTTTAAATTGGGTTCATGGTTTCCTATTTAGGCAAGCCCTTATAGTTAATTACATCTTAAGAAGGATTGCTTTCTGAGAATACTCTCAATTGAAGAAATAAGTCATTATTTCTAAGGAATTTCTAAGTTGGTTTTCAAAGTCATAATCTTTGGAATTTTTGATTGGGATTGTCCAAAGTGGAGAGAGTTATTTTTGCAGACCAAATGATATAAAGTAGGAAATGCCCGTTGATATTGGGATTCCTAGTAGGCACTTAACTATCCTATCATTAGGCTTGAAATTTTGAAATTTATTTAGATTTTGAGCTAATATTTTTTTAGAAATCTAAGGCTTAGATTCTAGTACCACAAGATAGTAGAAATGCTTATGATTGAAGATGCTTGGAATGCTTTAAACAGTGCTTCTAACTCAAGTTAAATGTTTGACCTAATTTCATTTTAGAAATTATCATTCCTCTCACTTGAAGGAACTAAACTATCACGACTCTTCTTTGGGCCACCTAAACTAACCTAAGCGTATTTTAAATTTATGATATCAAGTCTTATGAATGCAAGATAGTTGGATTATTTTCTTTTTAAGAAAGGAATATAAGAGTCTTAGACTGACTCCCTAATCCCGAGGATCATGTAGGGTATGAAATGCATCTAATTAATGTACATTTTTTAAATTTTTAAGTGACTTGATTTATGATTCATTTGAGGTCATGGGTATGCAATTTTTCCTACATGTCATGCAATTAGAAATGGTTATGGGCCAAATCATTACAAGATGGTGGGCTTCCTTAAGAAGGTGGTCATCCTCACAGGTCATATGTCTCTTATGTGCAATGAGAGAAGTGCCCATTTCAAGAATTAAGAGCAATATGATTACATGATTTTCAAGAATTAATTATTTCTAATTGGTTTTAAGTTTTAGTTAAGGCTTTAATTTAAGTAAAATTTTAAGTTTGCATTATTTTTGTTTATGTTATTTGATTTTTAAATTATTTTTTTATAAGCCTACTTATTAGGCATTCATCATAGGAAAGCACAACAGAAAAAAAAAATTTAGAAGTGCAAGTTGATTATATTGCACCTAAAATAAATCAAGCCAATTTAATTTAAGAAAAAAGTCAATATATGGTCCTGTACAGAAAGAAGAAAGAAGAACAAACGGCCCGCTAGCCCGACCTAAAACTATGAGTATAAATCTATGTACCTTCATTCTAGGATAGTCTCCTTCTTTAATGACATCCATTGGGCTTCATAAGGGACCATAATACCTATCTTCTAGTAAGGTCAGCTCCTGCTAATCCTAAATGCAGTATATCTTAACCTAATTCTGAGCTCATATTTATATTTTCAATTTAGAAATAAATCCTAAGCCCACAAATGTTAGAAAATATAAATAAAATACAAACAACATATAGCAGTTAGACTTCATAAATATACGAGCTTAGCATTAGTTGCTTGACAAGCCCACCTATCCTATGGGCTACGCTTAAGGACTTAAGCATACCTGCAAGAGAACTGCATTTTTAATTTTATTTATGATAGCAATCATTTCTAGTATAGCCCCCAGTAGAAGACTATGTTAGTCTTATCTTCCAATTTAATGGGCAAATAATACTAGACATGCAATCTAAAATAAAACACTACAAAGACATGTGAAGAACATTACATCATAACACAGAGAATCATAAAAATAAATCAACAAAATGGCTTAACTTAAGTCTATGGTATATGACCTAATGATCTAGTGTGTAAAAGAAATAGGCTTGTGTAGCAAGACTTTGCTAGGCCTTTTTAGTTCAAGTTTCAATTTTGAGTTTTAAGTTTGTTTGAATTTTACCTTTGGATGGTTTCAATTTTAATGATTTAATGATTTATTTTCATTTTCAGGTTCACTTTTATTTTTCTAAAATGATGTTTAGGTTTTCAAGAATGAAGGGTGGAATCCACTATTCAACATCCTAGCCCTTAATGGAATGAAATCTCCATCCTAAGATGAAGATCCATCCCAAAGGTCTAACTAAGATCCTTAAGTATCTTAATTAATCCTTTTAATTTCATTTAAATGATTTGAGTTTGAATTTAGTTTGAATTTTGGATTAATGTTCCATTTTTTTCCTTTGAATTTGATTTATTCTATTCTTTTGATTTGATTTATTTTCATTATTGATTTAGTTTATTTTTAATTTGTTTTGGCTTTAAATTATTTTATTTGATTTAGTTTGAATTGGTTTAACACTTGTTTGAATGAATGTTTTAATTTAGGTTTGCTTAAGTTTATTGAATTATGTTCATTTCATTTGTTTTAATTTATGCTAACCTAAGGCACTTAGGTTACTATTTGAATTCATTTTTAGATTACATTGATTGTAGATTACATGTTTCATTAAGTTGTTTGTTTCATTTGTGAGTTCATTAGCTTAAGGTTTAATTAAGCTTAATATGCATTACTAATTTTATTAATCCTTGAGTATGGAAATAATTAAGTTTCTTTGATTTATGATGTTGGAAGAGTTATGCTAAGCGTTTCTGATGTTGATGAAGATTAGTTCAAATTACTTCATTATTTTATGAATTTATGAATTTTTGTATTCTTTATTTGATTTATATTGACTTAGAGATTTGAAAATTCAACAATTCCAATCCAAAGGTCAATTGGGTTTGAAATTTTCATGGCATGTGGGGTTTCATGCTAATTTCATATTTCCAAAGTTTCATCTTGATTAGAATCATCATTAGGGTGTAATTAAGGTTTTAATTATATCATTAAAACTAAATTATGCCTAATTTAATGAAGATTAGTTGGGGATTTAATTTTCCTTGATTCCTCTCTAAAAGATGTTACCAAAGAGGGTTCATTCATAATTTTTGAACATTTGGTTGATTTATTATGATTTAATTAATTTTTAGGTTAATTATTTGAGTTATTTGAATTCAATTAATTACCTAACTAAGCCATTTTATGATTTATTAAGTTCCAATGAGTTTCATTGACTTTCTAAGTTCATTAGGGTTTGCTAAGTTGATTTGAGGTTATTTAATCCATTTTGTTTATTTATTTTATTTTATATTAATTTATTTAATTAAAATTAAGGTTTGAGATTTGAAATTTGATCTTTCTTAAATTACTTGGAGATAATTCATGAAAAGTTTACCTAAGGTGAGTTTTAACCTCAATTTCAATTCTCTAAAGTTTCATTTAAATTTGATTAATGGTATGTGATTAATTAAAATTTAATTGATTTCATTCAAACCTAAATTTAGGCAAAAATATCTAAAATTAAGTGTGGATTTTAAATTTTAATAGACTCCTCTCATCAAGAGGAATCCATAGAGCCCAAGTTTACATTTTTTTTATATGTATTTTATTTTCTATAAATTTATAAATTTTTATTATTTTTAATGATTTTTAAATAATTAATAGGAATTCATCTTTAAAAATGGCACGCCGACGTGCACCTTCACCATGTGTCATGATATTGGGCCACATGGATCCCGCATGGTGGCCGCATTAAAAGCTGTGCCATGCGGAATGAATCTTGGTCATCCGATCAAAGATCAAAAGGTCATGATTCATTATGTGGTCTCCTTAAGGGAATTAGTTGAACCACCTGACTATATCTCAACTGTCCATTCCAAATAGAAGGAATGAATGGTGGAGATCAAATCCTCAGCAACTCCGACGAGAGACGGACATCGTTCAACATTTTTAATGAATTTTTAGTGATTGCTAGCAAATTTTGATGTCATTTTGATTGCAAAATGATCAGTGATCGATTTACAACTAATCCATATGGTTTGATCCTCATGGGAATCAAATTTCTTTCATAAAGGACCAAAATTGAATGCTAGGGTGGTCGATGGTGGAGCGTACTTCGATTCTATCGATCACCAATGGTGGGATTGACTCTAATAGTTTTTCCTTGATGTGATGATATTGTGGACACAATTTGGTAGTTTTCCTCCCCATCAAACACCTTGGAGACCAACTTATGGCCATTTTCCATTAGGTTCGGTTATTTTCGACTCATCGGTGGCGTGAGGTCCGGGTGGTGATTCATTTGAGATTGTCTCGACCTCTAGAACGTGTTGGAACATTCAATTTTGATTTAATTAATTCATTTAAATTTGAATTAATTTTAGATTTTATTTTATTTCAACCCATTAAGCCTAAATGGGATAAGTTTGATTCCAATTGGGTTCAAATAACCAATTTGACTCATATTGGATTTGGTTTGGACTCCAATCATGCTTGATCACATGTGTGAGATGATTTGGAGTGATTTATTTTATATGATTTCAATTTCATTTCAATTTGCACCCATTTGACCCAAAGTGGGCTAAATGGGTTAAGCTTGGGTTTCAATTAGTTCAAATGACCAATTTGACCAAATTCGACCCAATGATGGGTTGTATTGTGTTTAATTATCATTTTCAATTGTTTTGAGGGATTAAATTGAATTGATTTCAATGTTATTTAGGTTTGAACCTAAAAGGACCCATTTAGGGTTGTTTAGACTAAGTGGTCTAATTAACCTAATTAAGGCCTAAACAAATTTAAATTTCTTTAGATTTATGATAAAACATGTTTATTTGATCATTTAAAATTATTTTATTTGGTCAAATTTTAGTGGGTTGATATTTGACTTTGTGGGACTCACCTAAGTCAAACCTATGTCAAATGAGTTGACTAGATTTTACTTTGATTTAATTATTAGATTCATTCATTTGTTTTAATTTTCTTTTATTTTGATTTATTTGGATATAATTTGATTTAATCTAGATTTGAAATTTGGGACAAGTCTACCTAACACATTAGGTTAGATCAAACCCAAGTAGGGTGCACTAGGTCACTAGGTATAGTGTCCTGAGCATTTAATTAGAAAGTTTTTAATCTAAGATTAGGTGTCCTAATTATTGATTTCAGAAGTGACATTAACCTCAGCCAAAAATGAGGTCAACATTTCACTCACCAAAGTAAAATGAATACGAAGAATTTCTACTCACCTATGTAGAATGGTAGCGAGAGATAACTAAATCTCTTGAATGGTCAGCCACCAAGCTCCAACTAAAAAAACTTTCACTCAAGTTTTTACAAACAAATAAGTCTAATTTCCCATTAGGTCAAAATAGGTATTTATATAAGTACAATACTCCAAGGGATGTGTCCTTTGTGGGAAAAACTACCAAAAACTAAAAAAAAGTCAGAATCTGTCATTTCACAGCATTGAGGCCACAAACTCATGCATTTTTTTGATTCAGTATTTGCATGTGATTTTCATAGCCTTCATAAAGAAATAAAGAAATAATTAGAAATACAAAATTTTAAGTATGCTAAATAAAAGAATAAAGATACAAATTTTAATGAATATAAGGTAGGTGATCATGTATTGGTTCATATCCATCGTGAAAAATTTTCTTTGTGGCCTCGATGCTAAGTGTTGGATGAGATGTTGAATGAGCTCAACAAAGAATAAAATGGAGAGGCATCCAAAAGAAAGAAAGGCAGTCTTGACCCATGAGTGGCACAAGTACACTACCGATATATAGAAATAATAACTTATTTCTAAAGATGGATAGAGGAACCATTCCTCAATAAAGTTGCCAGAAAATATATCTTAATGAGTAAAAATTTGTTTGACACCATATAGAGTTTAAGAATTTCTTATTTGGATGATCAAATGCATCATTAAAGAATAAACATATTATCTTAGAAGATAAATATGTTATTCTATAATAAATTCAATTATTTAATAAAAGACTCCTAAGGCTAATGGGTCTTTCGTGTACCAGAGATTTCTCCCGTGAACTACATGAAAAGTAGAATAGGGTTTGTTTTAAACTGGGTTCATGGTTCTCTATATAGGCAAGCCCCTATAGTTAATTACATCTTAAGAATGATCTCTTTCTAAGAATACTCTCGATTGAAGAAATAAGTCATTATTTCTAAGGAATTTCTAAGTTGGTTTTCAAAGACATGATCTTTGGAATTTTCAATTGGGATTGGTCCAAAGTGGCGAGAGTTAATTTTGCAAACCAAATGGTATTAAGTAGAGGCCACAAACTAGCATTGATGTGATATAATCCAGCATTGATCCAAATATAGATAATCCACAAACTAGCATTTTAGGGTTACATCCATAAATTATCTTGATAGGTGATTTGTGGATTGATCTAAAATGGAACTATTGAACACAAATTCATATCTAGGCAATGTTAAATCCTAATTTTCTAAAATTTTCAACTAAACAACTTAATAAATTTTCTAATGTCTTATTAATAACTTTTATCTTTCCACAAATTTATGGATGAAATACAAAGGAGAATTTTAGTTGTGTTCCCATTAGTTTTTATAAAAGTTTCTAGAAATAGGATATAAATTTGACATTCCTATCATATATTATAGTGGACAAGACTATGTAATCTGATAATTTCTTTAAAGAACAATATTGCTATGTGAGATGCATCATTTGATTTTGAGAAAGGTATGAAATGTGTCATCTTAAAAAATCAATCTATAAAGACAAATATACTATCATATCCATGAGGCGTTCAAGATAAATCTAATGTGAAATCTATGTATATGTCTTCTCATGGTCTAGAAGGAATAAGTAATGAAGTGTAACAACCCACTTTTTATTTGATAGCTCTTGCTTGGCAATAGTGTAACATTGGGCTATGATACGTTCAACATCATTTTGTAGGGGCGATTAGTTAAACCTTTGCTCAACTAGTGTTTGGGTCTTTAATTTACCAAAATATCCTAATATATCTCTCAATGTAATTTAGAGATAAGAAATTCCTTTAAGGATATTTTAGGAATACATAATCTCTTACTTTTAAGCATCTAAACCCTAAGGTTGTGATTTGAATTCTAGAATATTTGTATGTATTAAAATGTATATCATAAGTATCCTCTCTATTCTAGATGGAGAAATCACTATCAGCTAGAGTGTTTCCTCTATTAATTTAGTTTGAGTTGTAGTTCAATATTAGTTTTGTGAGGAGGTGCAAGAAGAATTCTATGTGGGGTGTAATTGAACTCTTTTCATTAGGCTTTATGATAAAAAATTTGATCATTTTCTCATTATAGTTGAATAGACTAGTGTTTTCACACCCATAAAGGATTACATTCAAACCATAAATCCATAGTCTTTTTAATAAGATATGAGTTATTTTCATTAAATGAATATCACACCAAATTTGAATAACAAAGCTACCTATCTTAATTGGAACAATACATCTATTAGTAATAGATGGGGATGTGTGATTTAGCCAACTAACTTGGAATGGTTTTGAGTGAGATTTAGTTGTAAGATTGGCTCTAATGATAAATAAGTTAATACAACATTCATAGCACTCCCTTCATCTATTACAAGCTTACACCGCTTTTCCTTACACAAGATATACATTGAGAAAATATTTTTTCTTCTTCAGTCTTCTTCTTCCCTAAAAGCAATCATACACCTAATAACTAACATAGGATTATCTATATTTGAATCTAGTTCTTCATCTGATAGTGGTGTATCATCATATATCTCCTCAATATCCTCTTCTTCTCCTTGATCTTCCAATTCATCTAGAAATATGGTTTTTGCTCTACATTGATTTTGTGTATGACCCATCTTATGACATTTACAGCAAAATATCTCTTTCATATTTTTTGAAGTAGATTCTGTACAGTTCATTTTAGAGGGGTTGTTCGATGTCGAAGGATTAGGTCCAATAGTGGAATTTTGAGATTACGATGTGGCAATCATAAGATATTTGAGTTTTCATCTTATATGTGAATGCTACTTTCTCATTCTTTTCTAGTAGTAAAGAATAGCGAAATGTGTCTTCTAAGGTCCAAGGATCATGAAGCTCTACCTCATTTCTAATATATTCTCTTAAACTAATGATAAATTTATTAGCTACTTGCCACTCTTGATCAGTGCACTGAGTTCTAACTATTAAGACCTCAAATATATTCATATATTCCACTATTGACATATTCCCTTGTTTAAGATTGGTCAATTGTTCATGGAGCCTTTTATCATGATTTCTAGGATAATATTTAGCCCTTAGAATTTCTTTTATTTCCACCTATGTCAAGAGGTTTCTATCGAATCTCTTTTTTTAGCTAAAATGTTATTTCAATAGATTTTTACATGATCTACTAATTTTATTTTAGTAAATATAGTTCATTGATAATCACATATGATACCAATCAAAGAAGCCATCCATTTGAGTTAATCAATCTAAAAATTATTGGGATCATGAACACTGTTATATATTAAGGATTATATTTTAACTTATTTTGTAGGTTCATGTAATATTTCATGAACCCTGAGATGGTCTCGTTTAAGGGTGTTCCTTAGGTTTAGCCTTCTCATAGGAAAGTTATCTCTAAGAAAATCAAATTTTTCCCCTCCTACAGGTTCTAAGTCATCTGAATGTGGGATAGTCTGTGGAGTTTGTGCAGTTAGGTTCGTGATGATATTTTCTACTCTAGTGAATTTCTCTTAATTTTGCATAGTGATCTCATCTACCCTCCTAATTAAGTGTTCTAGTTTGTCCAAATTAACAAATTTGGATGACATGAAATAAACAAAATGCAAATATCTCACTTCAAATAAAATTTTTAAATATGCATTAAGTGAGCTAGATTTAACACAAATGAGATGCACAAATTTGAAAATGACTAGCTTTCAGAAAGCACAAAGTAACTTATGGATACTATAAAGCATTAAACAAACTTATAAAGAAATAAACATAAGTTCTTAAGTATATGAGTTTAATTTTTATGTAAGATTTGTATACTAAGTTAGGCTATTTAGTAAACTCTCCCTTACTCAAATTATCACTTAAGTATTATAGCTTATAGTTAGGTTAAATAGAGAAAAGCTAGGCTTTATAAGTGGAGACAACTAGTTGGTAGTAGAATAAATATTCATAGGATTGCCTACCACATGAATTTAGCATGAGTTTCCAAGTGAAATCATTAAATCTATAAAGGAAATTACACAAAATCCAAATACAGAACTAATCTTGCTTTGATTTAATATGGATTATTTATGAGCACTTTCTCCACATCTCTACACCTTGGGCTCTAATACCAAAATTAATGGATGCAACATGGAGAGAAGGCATCATAGCAGATGGAGGAAGAAGAAATAATCCAAGGTCTTCCACTTACCAAAGTGGAAGGAATATGAAGATGTTCTACTCATCCAAGTATACATTAGTGAGAGATCACTAAATCCCTTGAATGGCTGGCCACCAAGCTCCAACCAAAGAGTTTTTCACTCAAGTTTTCATACACAAATAAGTCTAATTCTCCATTAGATCAAAATATGTATTTATATAAGTACCATACTCTAAGGGATGTGTCATTTATGAGAAAATTTCAAAAAAAAAAAAAGTAAGAACTTATCATTTCATAGCGATAAGGTGCCACAGATTAGCATTAAAGCACTACAATCTAGTGTCAATGTGTTATAATCTAGTACTTAGGTGATAGCTTTGCTATCCCTAAGCACTAAATACTACAAAATACAGCACCAAAGTACTAGAATAATAGGGCTTAGGCACTAGACTGACACCTATGCAATTTAACATATAATCTCACATAATTTTAATCATAACTCTTATGCAATATTTAAACATGAACAAATATATTCACTACTACATAATACAACACATGGGACATAAATACCATAACACATAAAATCTAATAAGAGTGCTCAAAGTTTAAGCTTTAGTTTGTGACCTTGTGACAAGTCCATTCCTCTTTTGATGTACCACATCATGTAGCCTTGAGGCCATGTCGAAAGCTAGCTCTAAAGTAGCATGAGGGACTAGTCCATGGAGAAGGGAGTAATAAATGTAGCACACCTTTAAGGCATTTCTCTCGTGGTTCCACTAGACCGGCATTTTTGGATCTCTTTCCCAATAGACTAGACGTGATCTCGCCTCACCATCAATACTTTGTAATTGTCTAGAGAAGATAGTAGAAGAGAAGTAGCTTCGAAACCCTGCCAAAAGCTAGAACTAGAGTAGCATGAGAGTTTAGTCCATAAAGAAGGAAAAAGCGATGGTAACACAACTCAACACATTTCTCTTGTAGTTCTACTATACATGGAATTTTTGGATCTCTATTCTAATAGACTAGATGTGATTTTCCTTACTAGAAATACTAATGAGGCATTTATCCATGTCAAGAGGGCTAAGAATGTGGCCAAGACAAGGGACATGGTTAGGAGGTTTATGGACCATAGGACATCAATAAGGAGAAGATTTTTAAACACCCTGATGAAACCCCAAAGTTTAAATGAGTAAGAAAATAAATAATAGACACTAGTCTTACAATCATTGTAGTAGAGACATTAATATTTAGTGATAATATAGGTACCACTTGAACTAGCTTGAATAATTTAGAATATCACTAGTCGTGCATATTGAGTTAATCAAATCAAGCAAATGACTATATATTATGAGCTATTAAAAGCTTGGTACACTAGCTATAGAAAGTTCTATTAATGGCGTGTTCATTATTTATGGTAGAAGGACATCATTGAGCATTTTCTAGAGGTCACTCAATTATAACATCATTCACGCTAAATCATGCTTAACTACAAAGTTCAAAAAAAAATTCTCTTATTTATGGGGAACCTAGATGAAGAGGGTTCTTACCCAGGAATTATTGTGTTCATAAGCACATATATTTTTCAATAAAAAAAAACATTTGTCATTTATCTTTGAATCTTGTCCTATTATATTCAAGCTTATGTGGCCACTTAATTTTGCATTGTGGTTTTTACGTATGGGATTCAAGCCACTAGGTCCACTTAAGAGATTTTTTTAGTATTCTTGTGTCATTAATTTATATGGGTGCTAATCACTCTACTTTAACTTGGAATATTTCTTTTATTCTTTTGCTCTCTCCTAGTTTTTTTATTTTTTCTATATAGATTTGTGGCTATTGTAGATGGAAAAAGCTTGTGACATTGGTGACTTCATGAAAGATTACTACATAATCAAGTTTGAACCTTCACAAATGAGTCAAGAGTAGTTAGATTGTTTAGTGAAAAGTTATAAAGTTCTAGTGGAGTATAAGATTCATCTTTTATGAATGGATGAGAGGCTAACATCTTGTTCCCCTTTGATGTGGTGTGCATGTTTAAGAGATACTTCAAGATGGGTAAAGAATTACTATTCGCCCCCACCTTTTATGACCTTTTCCTTTAGCTTTATCTTCTTCAAGCACATATGGTCCCAAACTTCTACATCGATTATTTTAAGTGTGAAAGAGATGTTCAGGGATAATGAGATAGAGTGGGGAGTCCCATAATTCCTCCACCTCATTCTTCCTTGAATTTTGAGCGACATTTATTATTTTTTGCCTGTGTTAAAGGAATGCTTAGTACCGAGGGTTTGTCAACATCACATCAAGGATGGAAAACTAAAAACTTCTTCATTAAGTGTGAGGCATGGAAATTCCCCACAATCCTAAGGCAAGGATCGATGAAAGCCCTTAGCTTGAGTGCCACTTCTAAGGCACTAAATAAGTTGATAGTGGCTTGGAGAGGCATTCTAGTGATGATGATTCTAAGTAAACTTTGAAACATGAGATTAAAGATTGAGGGAGAGACAAAAGCTCCTCTTTGACTGATGGTGAAGAGATTGGTGTGTTTACTAGTGGAGTCCCCAAGGAGTAGAAGAAGGACATCCAATTGGAATCTCTAAGAAAGCTTCAATGCTTGAGAAGCTTGAGAAGAGGTATCTGAAATTTACTAAGAAGAATGATGTTGAGGTTCAGCTATGTTATCTTAAGAAGTGGCTAGTGATGAAAGATATTTGTGCTTTGAAGGGCCTCATAAAGAGAGATTTATCATGAGACAAAATGTTGAGATTCCATAATAGAGACCTGCGAAATAGCCATTAGTTGCGAGAGAGTGAGAGGTTTGTATCAAAAGGATTGCCAAGACCATAATTTAGCTAGATCTTGAGGTTCCAACATCTAGGATCTCTTTATATCAAGTATATGATCTTAATAAAGGTATTGGAGGGTAAGTCAAGTGAGGGGTTAGAAAATAAGTCCCTAGATGAGTTCCAAGCCATAATTTTATTTATATTAATATAATGTCTTTTATAGGAATCTTTCTCAGGTGTATGTAGAGAGAAAAGTTGGATCACTACTGTAGTCAAGATTAAGGCTGTTAGAGAGGGGTTCCATGAGATCCTTTGAGTGAAGTCATTTAAGGAGACCAAGGTGAAGCAGAAAGAGTCCATAGTTAAAGAGTCATCTAAGAGGGATGACTAAAGTCTCATTAAATTCAAGTTCCCTAGTGGGGACACCGCAAATCTACCCACTTCTCTCAAACTACAAATGTATTTATCAAGATTGTCTCATTGTTAGAAAAAATGATGTAATGCACAATTATTTACCTAATGTATATTATCTCAATATAGAAAGGTAGTTTAAGTGCTAGGAGTATGGGTGTTCTTTCATCATGAATATTCTTGATGATTTTTTACTTGCAAGCTCGAGCATTAGCAATATCAATCTGAGCATTGTTGACATCACTTGGCCCATGAAAAATATAAAACGTTGTGGGCTTTAAGAGACCATTATATGATCTCATAGCTCCACAACAGTTTGTTGGAGTCAATGTATAGATCCCTATACTTTTCAAAGTGTCTCATGGCAACTTAGATGGACGTGAAAGATTTATGTGAGTGTGAATAGATTCTTGACACTATGACTCTAGTTCATTCAAAAAGGTTAGAGGAGTTCAAGACTAAAAGGACAGGCTATTTGAGAAGATAGAGAGCATTGATAATAGACTAGTTGTGCAAGAGATTTTAGTGACTTTTTCAAAGAAGGGTCGTGCACGTCAACCAAAACATCATAGGTCGAGCCATCGAAGGAGCAGAGGAAGGTGATTATAGAAGATTACAAACACAATGTTGACATGTTCAGATATTCTGAGGATGGTTATAATGCTTTTTTAAAGGTGTTGTAAGAAGATGTGGTCCTCTTAGAGGAATAGGCTGAGAAGTATAGTTTTGAACATGTCATTAATCAATCGAGAGGAATAATGATGATATTTTATTCTTCTCCTTTTTAAATAAAAATTTATGATAAAGTTGTAATAAAACTCTTTATCATTGTAGTGTGTGTTTGTGAATGAACGTATATCACTGTTGGTATAGTGCTTTAATGACTAATACATAATAGAAGAGAGTGATCAAGATGTAGTAAGAATGAGTTACCAAGATTGCATAATGGCATTTTATCTCAATTTTATTCCTAAAATGACCAGTATCTTAAAGTTTAATAATGAGTGCCCATGAGGGTACCTCTAATGGGTAGCCTATTAAGGGATTAGAGTTGGGCCCAAAGGGGTACTTGAAGAGGTAATCAACTAGGGCTTTATGACATTCCCAAAGGGGTAATTGAAGAGGTAGCAAATTGAGGCTTTAGAGATATGTCCCAAAGGGATACTTGAAGAGACAACCAATTAGAGCTTTAGAGATGTGCCCAAAGCTGTGCCTAAATAAGTAGCAATTAAAGCTATGAAGATGTTCCCAAAGGGGAGATTGAAGAGATAGTCAATATGGGCTTTAGAGATGTGCCCAAAAGGGTACCTGAAGAGGTATCTAATTAAGGCTTTAGAGTGATCGTCACTAAGGAACCTATCATTTTAATACATAGGTGTATGTAAAAGAGGTCATGGATAATTAAATCATGTTCTTGAAATAATAAGTACAAATATTACATTATTCATACATACAATTTTTGGGAAAATATTCCCAACATAGTGATGTATAAAAAAAAGAGGTATGAAATGCCCCCCATGTAAAATCTCCTCAGACTTTCAGAGTGGTAATGCTTCAAGTGTTCCATGCGACCAAAAATTTGGTTTGTGTGTTTAGATTTCAAGGATAATACCTTTTTAGGTCATCAAAATTCCAAGTTTTAGGTACGGTGATGCCCTCATAGGTCATCAAGCCATAAGTTCATGGTCCAATATGTTCATGAATGATGTAGGGTCCTTCTCATTCTAAAATTAACTTACATACATTCTTGAGCCGGATTATGGTGTTTATCTTTTGTAAGATAATATCACCATCAAATAAGTCCCTTACTTTGATATGCTTTGAGAAAGCTTGGTAAACTATGCTCTTATGCCTTTAAACTAAAGCCAAATTGGTATTGTCTTGCTTCCTATAAATTCAATTATGTATGAAGGTCTTGGTTGTTATTTTTGGTCCACTTAGGTATTTTTTTTTTCAGGGGTATATTTATAGTTGGTAGTTTCCTAGATGTTTGAATTATTAGTTTTGAAGGGAGACCTCCATACCAAAGGCTAAAGAGTAAGGGGTTTCACCACTTGTGAAAGGAGTGGTTCAACAAGCCCAAAAGAATGGAGGAGAGCTCATTTGCCCAACCTTGCCCCATTGGCAAAAACTTTTCTCTTTGGTAGGTTAACTTTGTTGGCATTTTGACCTGCTTGTTGTTGTATAGATAATGAATCATTGCAAATTTGAGATTGTCTCCATAAATTTCTATAGCCTTTTACTCATGAATTGGAGATAATTTTAAAAATAATTACTAGTTGGAGGTTGAATCTTGTGAATATGGTTGACTAAAGAAAGTCATTTATTACCTTTGATGTTGGAATTTTCAATGCCACCACTTCAATCCACTTAGTGAAGTAGTCAATAGCAACCAACAAACCTTCTCATCCTTATTGCAATTAGGATTAGTCCCAAGAAATCCATCCCCCATAGAGCAAGAAATTCAACCATTATAGAGCAAACGACTTTGACGATAAGATAAGGATCATTGATTGTGCAAAGGGTGATATCACACTTGTAGATCAAACACTCTTAACATTTCATATACTCAGAGGAATCATAAAAAAATATGGGTAAAATCCTTGCTACAAAAACTTTTTTAACAAGTTCTCAAGTGCAGAGTGTCTCGCGCACTCCCCTAAATGGATTACCTTAAGGACATTGTGGAGAAAATTTTTGACACCATGCAGATTTTGAAGGCACTTATTTATGTAATTAAATACATCATTAAGGGATAAATATATTATCTCAAAATAGTAATATGTTACCTATAATGGATTCAATTACTTAATAATGACTCTAAAGGTTAATGTCTTTGATATTCCAGATATTCTTTTCCTCGAACTACATGGAAAAGCATAATAGGGTTTATTTATTACATAGTTTGTAGTCCCTACAATGGCAAAACCCTTATAGTAATTAAACCTTAGTAAAAAAAAATAACTCCTCATAAGAATACTCGATTAAAGGAACTAACATATATCTTTATGAATTTCAAAGCTTGTCTTAAAAGGATTGTTAATTTAGAAATTCAATAGGAAATGTTCAAAAGAGAAAGAATTCTTCTTGGAATCCAATCAAGAACAAGTAGGAAATGCTTTTAAATATTATGATGCCTAGTATGCATTTCAACTATCCTACTGTTGGGATTTATATTTCTAAAATTGAAATTATTGAAATTTTGAGTTTGACATTTTATTAAAAATCTAAGTTTTAGATTCTGATAGCTAAAGATTGTAGAAATACCTAAAAGTTGAAGACTTATTTCGATAAGATGCTTCAAGTCCTAAGTCTACAAGGGGTTCTAACATAAGCTAGAAGCTCGACCTAATCTAATTTCTAAGAATTATTAGTAGTCTTTCTCACTTAAGAAAATGAAGTTATCCTTGACTCTTCTAAACTTAAAACCTGTTTGTAAGGGTTGCAAACTGACACCATCTAAATAATTTTAAATTTATGAGTTCAGTCTTATAAATGCAAGATAGCTACAATGTTGTATTTAGAAAAAAAATTAAAACCCAAACTCACTTCCTAACCCTAAGATCATTATCAGTATGTTACACACCTAACTAATACAATAATTTTCATTTTCTTTATGTATTTTGACTCATAATTTTATTTAATAATTTAGGTATGTAATTTCATGCTTATAATGAGATATAGTTTAAATAAAATGTCATAAGCCAAATCGTCTCTAGGAAGGGTGGTCATCCTCATAGGTCAGATGCTCCCTTATGTGCAATGGGTAAAGTGACTAATTCAAGAATTATGAATAATATGCTCACATAGTTCACAAAGTCTAGTTATTTCTAGTTACTTTTAGTTATATGCCTAAGGCTTTTATTATGGTGAGATTATGAGTTTTATATTTGAGTTGTTTAAATTTAATGGGATAAAAAAATTAGTTTTTCTAAGAGCCAAACATTTCAAGCTTTATCATAAATAATCACAAAAATGAAAGAATGCATTTTTATTGTGGACTCTCAAATAAATCAAGCCAAATTAAAGTAATAAATAGACCAATATGGTTGGGTGCCACAATACACCTTAGAAGAAAAGGAAAATGGCAACTGAGCTTTGCTCTTGTACAACCCAACCTAGAACTATAGTCTCGATTTATGGGGGTCTTCATTCAAGATCATCACCTTCTTCAAGGACCTCCTTGGGCTCCACAAGGACCACCAATAGGTAAAGTTGGCTCATATTATTCTTAGGTCTCAGATCCAAACCAAATTCTAAGCTCTAATTATAATTTAAAATTCTAAAATAAATTTTAAAACCATGCAAAATAAATGTTAGGAAATCCATACAGCACATTAGCACTTTATATTTCAAACATATGAGCTTAGCACCAATGGTTAACAAGCCCACCTATTTTATTGGGCTATGCTTTAAGCCACACTTATAAGTAAATAACATTTATTTTATATTTATTATAATAGTCCATTTTAAACACAACCCCTATAAAAAATAGTGTTAGCCTAAAAAGAATACTCTAATATCCAAACTAGCAAGCTAATAATTCCTAGCCATCCAGCCAAAAATATTACACCATCATTTCACATCACAAAATATCATAAATCATCATCCAAACCTAAGTCTAAGGTCAGTGACCTAATAATCTAATGTGTGAAAAAAGGGTTTGTGTGATATGACTATACTAGGCTTTTTTAGGTTCAAGTTTTAATTTGAATTCAAGGTTTATTTAAATTATATCATCAAGTGGTTTCAATTTAAATGATTTAATTGATTTATGATTTTATTCTAATTTTAAATTTATTTTTGTGTGAAAGTTGATTTAAGTTTTAAAGAATGAGGGACAAAATAATTTATGCTTTGAGCAAAACCCATTCTATTTCTTAATCCAAGTAGAATGAGATTTTCATCCCAAGATGAAGATATATTCTATGAGTCAAACTAAGAACTTAAGTATCTTAATTAACCCATTTTTAATGGATTTATTTGATTATAAGATTTTTAAAAGTTGAGTTTATTGAATTTATTTCATTTCATATATCTTGATTGTTTACTTCAAATTTATTAGGTTTCAACTAAAATTGATTTTAGTAGTTTAATTAGTGATTAATTCTTTCTTTTAGTTTTATTTGATAGTTTTCATCAAATATGGTTTATATAGTTAAACAACTTTAGAAGTTGTTTAAATTTATTAACTCCATCTTTTCATTTATTTTTATTGATTTAATTCATGTATTTAAATTCAACTAATTTATAATTTTGGTTATAATTTAAAATGATCTCTTATTTAAACTTTTAATTAAGAGTTTAATCATTTGATTTATTGAATTTTTGTTGTTTGATTGATTATAGGTTAATGGTTGCTTAATTTAACTTGAACTTTTAATTTAGTTTCTATTACTTTAGTTTGTTTGAATTTAGTGTTGGTTAATTTATTTTAATATTGTTTAAGATGAATGGTTATTGGATATGATTTCATGATTTATATTCAACTTTATACTTCTTTGGTTTGATTAAGATTTAAGATAATATGATTATTCACTTTCATATATTTTAGTTTAGTTTATTTGATTTTGGTTTGATTAATCTCATTTAATTATTTGAAATTCAACTTTCATTTAGTTTATATGAATATTTGTTAAACTTAAGTGCCTTAAGTTTATTAATTTAGTTGATTTAAATTAAGGTTCAAAATTTAGTTTTAACTTAAGCTTAATTTAAAGATTTTAATTTCATTATTTAGACCCTTTCTCTTATTTTTTATGATTATTTTATGATTTTGGATCTTTAGCAATCCAATTTATTATTTGGGTTGATTTAAGGAATGTTTTATGATTTAGGGTCTATTATTTAATTAAATATGTTATAATGAGATTTTGTGTATTAACACTTAATTATTGATCATAGCATAATAAACCTAGAGAAATTAACTATTAGGTCCCAAATTTAATCTACGTCATCTTATGTTTCTAAGTTATTTAGATTATATTATTTGATTAATCAATAATGTTTAAGTGTAATTATCATCATCCACTAAATATTAAATGGATTTAAGATGTTTTCAATGTTAATAAATTCTTATTTGAATGTAGAATTTATGGATTGATTGATCTTAAATTTCAATTGATTATTTTATTTATTATAAATTTATCAATTTAATAATTTAGGATTTAGTTAATTTTATATTCTTAATTATTCCATAAACCCCTAAATATAAACATTTTAAAATTTTTAACTTCAGAGGACTAGAGAATTTTTTTCTTAGGTCCTCTCATGTTATTAAAAAATTTTAATTAATTCCATTAATTTTTATAATTTTGTAATTATTTTGTTTTATTAATTTATTTAAATTAACCTAAAACATAAAAAGTTAATAACTTCTGAACCAAAAGTCATTGTGCTTTAAACGTTTTCTGGCAACTAGAATTCCTTGCCAATTTCATTTCCTAAAAGTTTCATCTTGATCATATATATATTTTAAGACATTGAGATTTTGGTATTTTCACTAAAACCTAAACTAAGCCTGAACTATTAAAAGTTAATTAGAGTTCTCAGTTGTCCTTGATTCCTCTCTAAATGATGAATCCATAAAGGTTTTTTTTATTTATTTTTGGTTAATTTGTTATGATTTTTTTATTATTTAAATGAATTAATTAACTCAATTACGTGATTATGTCATTTTGAGAATTAATGGGTTTCAGTGCAGTTTAATATTTTCTTAGGTTTGTTTATATATATTATTATATTTTAAGTTAACTCCAATTTCTTTAATTTTTTTAAATTATTATTATTTATTTCATTAAATTAAGATTTTGAGATTAAAAATGTTATATCTTTTAATTTAATCATTAAAAAATCTTGAAACTTTTATGTGAGGTGTGTTTTAGCTTCAATTTTAATTCCCCAAAATTTTATGTTGATTGGATTAATATGTTGATTTAATAAAGGTTTAATTTATTTTAATTAAACTCAAATTAACTCAAAATTACTCAATAAAATTGGGGATGTTAGGTTTAATGAATTCTTCTCATTGAGATGAATCCATTAAGCCCTTAATTGTATTTTTTTGTTGGGTATTTTATTTTCTATGAATTTTTAAAGTTTCTAATAATTTTTTGCACTTTTTAAATCCAAAAAAATAGATTTTTTCAGTTAAACCAACCGCCATAGCTGATGCGCACCACTTTACATGCCGATTAACAGATCCATGGATCCCACATTAAAAGGTGACAGGGACGTGCTTTGCATCAGAACTATTTGATCAAAGATCAAATAATCCATGATTGATACATGATCTTTTTAAGGGAATAAATTAATATGTCCAACTAGATCTCGACCCTCTATTCCTAATAAAAGGAACCAATAGCAGAGATTATGTCACTAAGCTACCGAGATCAATTGGCTCATGGGGCTTGATCATCGGTGATCTAGGTGGCAAAAGTGAGTGATTTTGATTACAAATCGATCATGAACCAATTTGCAATCAATCTGAATGGCTTGATCTCACTTTAGATCATTTTATCTTCACAAATGACCAAATCATGAATGAAAGGGGTGGTGTTGAGTCCATACCTCACTGGCATATATCATGCATGGATTTTTTGATTTGGAAATGTTTCTTGGGTTGAGAAGAGCCTATGGTAAGGTGGAATTGAGATGCCTCCCACAAATTGTGGAGGCTGAGCTTCACCCTCCTCCATCGGGTTTGATCAAACTCCATCTTGCCAGTGATGAGGGACTCCAATGAGGGTTCATTCAAGTTAGCATTTACCCCTATAATGTGTAGGAATGACCAATTGAGGCAGAAGGAATTTCCTCCCCCAATTCCATGTTTAAGTGTAAGCCTTGACTGTCGATTGTGGCCGACTTCCGACTTGCCAACGGTGAGAGATCCGGGGAAGGAGTCAGCTCTCTTTCTTTATCTCTCTAGGATGTTTGGGTGGTGTTAGGATTAAGAGGTATGCTCTATCTTTCTTTCCTCTCACTTGGCCAAGACTCTTTCTTATTGGAGGAATCCAAGGTGGATCTCAGCTCACTAGTGACATGAGATCCGAGTAAGTGGTTGTTCCCTTCTCTCATTTGACTTGAGAGAGATGGTCTCTTCTTCTCCCTTTTTTTCTTTGTCCATGAGCTATCCATGGAGAAGTCAAATGGAGATTAGCTATGGTTGATTGAAAGCTTTGGATGTTTGCTTTAAGGGGTGGTTAACTGATTAGAGTGGATCTAAATTAGTTAAATGAGGAATGGAGAAGGGATGGAGGAAGTGTAATTAGTTTTTGACTACATTGAGTGACTTTGGACTTTTCTTTCGCATGATCTACATCACCCTCCATGGAACCTCTTAGCTTCATGATAATTGTGCCCAATTATCCATCAGAAGGCTTAGAGTTTAATTGATCCAAGTTTTATTTGGGTTTGATGTGGTTTAGCCAAGCATTGATCTTTTTTACCTCAATGAGTCAAGTAGAATCTCCTAGCTTAAATGGCTAGATTTAGGTTAAATTTAGTTTGTTTGATCATTTATGAAGTTTCTAATTTATTAATTTCATTATATGTGAGATTGATTTTGATTTTGTCTCAATTTGACCCATTTTGACTTAAATAGTTTAAATTGAATCAAATGACCAATTTGACTAAATTTAAGTATGTTTAGACTCTAATCATATTTAATTAAATTTTTGAGATGGTTTGGATTAATTAACTTTATTTTATTTGAAGTTGATTTTAATTTTGACCCATTTAACCCAAATTGAGCTTAAGGGTTAAAATTTCATTTATTTGGGTCAAATGATCAAATTTAACCAAAATAATTATTTAACTATAATCATTTATTATTTTTAAATAATTTGTAATGTTTGATTTGAATTAATGTAAATTTAATTTGAATTTAGGTTTAATAGGGTCCATTTGGGTCTATTTATAAATGACCCAATTAATCCATTTGAGATTTATTGGATTTAGATTTGTTTAAATTTATGTTTAAACATGTTCAATTGATGATTTTGAGTCTATATTATGCCTTAATTTGACCAATTTTGGTTGGCTAACATTTGACTATGTGGGCCCATATAGGTCAATTCTAGGTCAAATGACCTATTTAACCATTATGAATCTCACCTAAATTTATTTGTAGGTTCATTTAAGTTTGTGCATTGAATCCATGCTTTTTCTTGAATTTTTAACTTATTTTAATTTTATTAGAATTTTTTTGGACTAAGGTGATTTTGAGCTTAAATGGGTCAATTGTGTCAACCACCCTACCTTAATCTAAGCTCGATTAATTTTGGATTTCAATTTAATTGTGTTTGACTTAGATTTCTATTTAATTTTAAGGTTTGATTGGTTCACCTAATCTATTGTGTTTGGTCAAGTTCTAGATGGATTCATTAAGATGACCTAAGCCTTCATCTTAGGTATTAAGTTTGATTTGCTTATAAATTTAGTTTTGATTTCAAATTTAATTTTTAGTTTTATACTTATATTTGATTTAATTTATTATTTATTTATTTTATTTGTTTATACACTTTGTCACTACATGTAGTGTATTAAGTGCTTAATTAAGAATCTCCTAATCTAAGATGAAGTGTCATAATTACTAGGATTAAGGATGATGTTAACATCATCCAAAAATGAGATCAACAATCATCTCATGCTTTCATGTCATTTAAGCAATGAAGTCTTATCCCAAAAATTAACTTGTTACACAGGTATTACCACATGTAAAGTACTGAGGTTCCTTTTGCTTCAGGGCTAAGGCTTCTTTCTTGTTGTGAGGCAGAAGGCCGGTAAGTAAATAATTGAGAATAGGATCATACTAGCAAGGTTTCTCATTTGTGGTAGCTATCTCTTTGTATTCTTCTATGGACGATCTTTCTAACTCTTAAAGCGAGATTAATAATGGATCACTTGACTTTAAAATGGCATCTGCCTCCTGATTTGTTTTCTTATGGTACATGATGAATGTCAAAATCTTCAAGCTTGTCAATCTAAAAGAACTTTGATGTCATAGCTTTTGAGCATTCTTTCCTTGGTCAAATAAATCCCTTTGATCTAATTCACCACCAATTATACATCATAATAGACCATCAATACCTTTGCTTTAACCTTGTTCACTAATTGGAGGCTAGCGAGGAATGCCTCATACTCTACTTAGTTAATGGTGGGGCTAATGAGTAAATTTATGGTCAACTTCAGCATTTATCCCTACAGGATTTTAAGGATGATCTCGGCTCCCATTTATTTATTTTTTCATTGAGACCTCATCTATGACTATCACCAATATAGTCTCTTTCTTCATCCTCTTGCTTTACAATTCTTTCTAAGAAATTAGCTAGAAAGTTAGCAATGACCTAAGCCTTTATATGTTTTCTAGGAATGAACTCAATATTATAACCGAAGATATCAATAAACCATTTCATCACTCTTCCTAAGAGGTTGAGCTTCTGAAGTGTTATAAGAATGTTAGCCTCTTTGATGATCCATAAATTGTGCACTTAGAAGTGTTATGTATAAGGTCACATCTACTTCTCCATAATGCAGTACCTCACTTTAGCTCAAGAAAGGACTTTGCTATAGTATTATATAAGATGTTATTTTCCTTCATCTTTTGCTAAGAGGACAAAGCTGGCAACATTAAAACCAACATCGAGGTATAGAAATAGTACTTTACCAAGCTTTTGGCTACTAAAAATTAGGGATGTTGAAAGGTACTGCTTAAGAGTTTTAAAAGACATTAGGAAATCTCCATCCCAAGAAAAGTAAGATCCCTTTCTTAGCACTCTGAAGAGTGGCACAATCATCTGTCTAGACTTGAAAAAGAATCTACTTAGGCTTGTTATCTTCCCTATTGGTATTCTAACTTCTTTAACATTGACTAAGGATTGTGTGTTGAGGATGGCACGGACTTCCTTTTGGTTGGCTTGAATGCCATTAGAAGAGAATATGTGCCTAAGAAATTTTTCTTTTTGTGTGCCAAATAGACACTTATTAGGATTTAACTTCATGTCATTTCTATCTGAGAGTTTAAGATCTCCTCGAGATCTTTCAAGTGTTGCTATTTGTGATACTTTTGATAAGAAGGTCATCGACATAGGCTTCAACATTTTGTCCCTTTTGGAAATGAAAGATCTTATCTACTAAGTGTTGGTATGTTTGCATTTTTAAGACTAAATGACATCGCACTAAATGGAAAGTTCCTTCACTCATAATGAATGACATCTTTTACTCATTGATCAAGTTTATATTTATTTGATGGTATTTGGAGAATGTTTCTGGGAAGCAAAAGCATTAGTATCCCACAAATGCTTCCATCACATTAATATTTAAAGATGATTCAAGTCTTTGATGCATGTGTCGTTCACCTTTTTGAAGTCAAAGCACAATCTCTGCTTGCCCCTGGCCTTCCTCTCCATGATGATGTTCAATAGCTACTTAGGATTTAGACCTCTCAAATGAACTTTTCCTTTAGTAGTCATGTTATATCCTCTTTAATCATTGTGTCCACCTCTTTCGAATGTTTTCTCTTCTTTAATTTTATATAGAGCTTAGTGGGGAGAGTGTTGAGCTTGCAAAAAATTTATATTTGAATCTACCCTAGTCATCTCTTAAATATCTTAAGTAAAGACATCCAAATTATTAAATAAAAAGAAAATAAGAAGAGTTTTTAATGTACCTTTAACTTCAGCATTGATACATAGGTTTTTCTTGACAAACATCTCTTCATCAAGTAGGATCTCCATAGTGGCATTCATTTCGATTTAGGCGGACCTATCCAGGGGTTCATCTCATATAATATTAAGGTAGTTCTCATGCATTATGTCCCCTCACATTATCATTATAGTGAATCATAATGGGAACTTGAGCACCATGTTCTTCAAAATCTTTGATTAGTAGTCACTTTAAAATACAATTGTAGGAAAATGACACTCGAACCACAAAGAAGTTGATTTTCCTTTCTACAAGAGTATGGTCTTCTTAAGAAATAAGGTGATAAGCCCCTCTAACCAAAATCTCTCACCCAAGAACCAGCCAAGTGACTCAGGTGTCGAATAAAGATTCTTGGGATCAAGACCCATTTACTTTATAAGATTGACAAAGAGTACATTTACAAAACTTCTTGCACTAATTAGTATGCACTTTACTTTAGGTGGATGAAGACAGTGGTAACAACTTTGGTGTCATTATACATGTTTTGTTGCTTTAGTTGGTTCATCATTAAAAGACATAAAACCCAAGTAAAGGTTAACACAAACCTCCCTCTTAGTGATGCTCTTCAAACTTATCCTCTTTGCTGAGTCCATACATACTCCCCTAGAGATCATATACAGCATCACAACTATCTATTATTATTTCAAGGTGTTATCCTAATCTTGGCTCATTCCTTCCTCTAGATGTTGCACTAAGTACTTCTTAAGAAGACCTTCTCGAATAAGCCTCTCAAAGAATGTTTTGGGTACTTGATCATCCTAAGTGTGATGCCTAATATCATTATGGTACATACAACACTTGTTCATATATTGAGGTACCCCAATTTTCATCAGAGTTAGGGTGCAAAGAAGTCATTCCTCTATATGGTAGAAATAATCTCTTAAATAAGGTGAGTCAAGGCAATATGTTTATCTCATGTGGCTAGAAATATGATGCTTAGTTTCAAACCTCTAGATGTATTGTCGAGGTTACTGGTTTATCTTTCGCATTACTATACTTGGGGGTGCTATCTTCTAATACTTTTCTTTTCAAAGAGGTAGATAGTGACCTTATTTTTTTAATAAGGTTGACATCATCCTAATCTTAGTAATTAAGATCTCTAATCTTATATTAAGAGCTTCATAATTGACACTTAGGACACTATACTTAAAGACTAAATGCATAATCAAGCCAAATCAAAATGACAAATTAAACCAAACATAAAATTTGAAACTAAATTTGAAATAAAAAAATCAAGCTCGATTAATGAAGATGAAGACCATTAACTAATTTAACCTAATTAGATAAGGAGAACCTAATCAAATCCAAACTTAATATAAATAAATAGAAATTAAAATTAAACATATTTGAATCATAACTTAAATTAAATTGAGCTTTAATTAAGTTAATTAGGCCAATTAATTCAATTAACTCATTTAAGCCCAAAATCACCTAAGATCAAGAAAAATCAAATAAAATTAAATCAAATCAAAATTAAATAAAACAAAAAATAATAAATCAAAATGTAAACATAAATGAACTTAAAATTGAATTTAGATGGGTTCAAACTAGCTAATCAGGTTGTTTGACTTGAGTTGACTCATGTGTGTCCATTAACTCAAAAGTCAACCACCCATAAATTTAGTCATTATGAATCAAACTCAAAATTAACTTCAAACTAATTGAAATCAATTGTTATAAATTATTTTAAATACTTAAAAAAGCATAATTGTAGCTAAACATACTTTAATTTGAGTCAAATTAGTCACTTGACTTAGTTAAACCCAATATAACTCAATTGGATTAAAATGATTAAATTTGACCCAAAGCCAATATCTAATCTAGATTGAATGAAACCAATAAAATATAAACATCATGGGTGATCAATCCAAAAACTAAAATAGCCAAAATAGGTCTAACTAAGCTTACATCATATTAAATTCCATAAGTATTGGATCAATATATCATTATATCATCTAATTAATAATAAATTCCAATTGCAACCTAAATCTAAATCCAATCAATCAAGTGGAATGCAATCAATCCAACTCAAATACTTTGAACCCAATGGCATTAAATCAAGTTCAAACACCAAATTTAATCTAAGTGGGCTTGAGCTTCACTCATAACTCACCTTAAACTAATCAAGGTAAATGATAACCAACTCGGGGAGAGGTGAGCTGGTGCCATGGGATGAGGTGGAGGCCATGGTAATTCCAAATTGACCTCTTTATCCATGGATAAAAAATAATCCATGCTTCCTTCATCACTTCAATTAGTTAGTTAGAACTCATCCTATGATCCCATGGCTGCCTTCAACAATAATTCTAAGGCCTCATTCCCCATGGTGGCCACCTCCCAACTCCTCTAATGGAGTGAGGTTCAACCAAATATAAAGAGAGAAGAATATGTCACATAACGCTTTTGATCATTCTAAACTCAGATAAAGCTTTTCTCCACAAACCCAACCTCTCCGACCCTCATAAACACTGAATTCTAGTGAGTGATGGACTTTCTTGATCTCCACATCAAGCGAGAGGGAGGAAAGATACCAAATTCCTTCTAAGCCTCATCCCAATGTGTTAATGCTTATAGAAATGATAACACCACTAAAGATCAACACCGATAAAGTATTCTCAAACTCTGACCACCCTTACATTTTGATTTGGTGTTTTCTGAAGCCAAATCAATCTCTATTGAGATCAAGCCATTTAGATCTTGATCAATTTGTAATCAAAATTATTTAAATCTTAAAATTCATTAAATTAAAATTAAATATAATTAAATAAAACTTTAAAAAATTATAATAAATTAATCAAAATTCTAAAATTATAAACAACCTCTTCTTAGATTAATATTTTAGAGAGAAATTAAACAAAAATAAAAGCCTTAATTTATTTTTCATAATTTTAGCTTAATTAAGTTTTAATGAAAAGAAACAAACATTAATTAAACTTAAAATAGTAATTTAATTGATTTGAGGATTTTTACAAAATGAACCTTAAGTTAAAATACATCTTATATAAAAATTTTAATGACCAAAGTTAACTAGATTAAAAGATCTAAAATTTCTAAGTTCAATCACCTAATTTAAACAAAATAATTAATTTTAAAATTTAAAAATTAAATAAAATATAAAAATGATTAAATCATTTTAAATGATATTGGTGAACTTAAGAAAAAATATTAAACTATTCTGAAATAAGAAAACCCTAAAAATCATCTAATTATGGATTAATTGAATTAATTAAGTCACTTAATTAGGATTTATTAGAAAAATCAGAATAAATCAACTAATAATTCAAAATTTTCAAATGAACCCTCCATCAATTTATATTTCAAAGAAGAATATAGAAAAATTAAATATCCCTAAATGTTAGTGGATATTTTAAACATAATTTAAAATTTATTAAAAATAATAAACTTTAATTAGTCTTAAAATACAACTCTGATTGAAATGAAACTTTAAGTAAATGAAACTAACATGAAACTCTATTTTTTCATAACTTTTTAAGTGTTATAATAAATAATAAATAATAAATAAAATATAAAATGTACAAAATTAATTTAAATATGTTTTAATAACATTAAAGAACTTAGAAAATATTTTTTAATGCTCTAAATTTAATTAATCTAAAAAAATCCCACATTTAAGGTTAAAAGAACAATTAAAGAAATTAAAAAAACACTAAAATAAATTTAATTAAATTTAAAAAAATGAATCAAATATAATGACTAATCTAAAATTGAACATTAATTGAATCTAAATTAAATAAATCACTTCGAACTTTGATGAAAACATTTGATCAAATCAACATAATAAAATAAGAAAATTAAATTTAATCAAAACGTAATCAAATAATCAAACCATAAGATAACTTTAGTTAAGTAATAAACTTTAAAACTATTTTATCTAAAACATATAAATTAAATTAGTAATACCAATTAAATTTAAATAAAACACCAAATACAAATAATAATGAAACCAAATTAACTAACTTAATCAATATAAAATATTAAAAACATAATTTACTTCAATAACAAAATTAAAATTGAACTTAAACTAAATGATCATAATAAATTTAATTTGAATTATTGATCAAGTCAAATAAAAACATTAATCAAATATAAACATTAATTGAGCAATCACAAGGTATATAGTTTGGACACTCGATATCATAAGGCTAATGCCCGAAGGAGGTCTCAAAACCTTGAATCATTAGTTTAATAATGACACGTATCTCTGAAAGCACAATTATGAAAGTAAATTAAATGAAAGAAAATTAAAATTAATTAAAACCTAATCAAAATTTATTAGATAAAAGATTTAAATTTTAGATCCTTTAATAAATTTTTGTATTAAGATTAAGGTGTTGATTTAAATGAGTTTTACCTCAAGCAAAACTCATTCATTCTTCACTCTTAAATGCCTATTTTGACCTAATAAACATAGGATGAATTAAAATTATAAATAAAAAATTCAAATCAACTAAATTATTTAAAGTGAAACCACCCAATGATAAATTAAACAAATCTTAAAGACTTAAATCAAAACTCAAACTTAAAAGGAACCTAATGCAATCTCAACATACTAACTCATTTCTTCACACACTATACTAGGTCATGGATCCTAGACTCAAGTTAGGATGGTGATATGTTTATGATGTGATGTTTTTCTTATTTTATGATGTATTATTTTAATATAGATAGCTATGCTTATTTGCTCATTAGTCTGAATGTTAGGATTTTATTTATTAACTAATAATTTTTTTTCAAGAGGTTGTGCTTAAAGGGACAACTATAATAAACAAAAAATTATAAATGATGTTTGCTTGCAGGTGCTTTGCTTAAGTCACTAAGTATAGCCTAGTAGGATAGGTAGGCTTGGTAATCTCTAGGCTCGTATGTTTGTAATATAAACTGTTGGTTTGCTATGTATTTTCTAACAACTATTTTGCAGAGTTTAGAATTTTTAAATATAATTTGAATCTTAGAATTAGGTTAGGATCAATAAGATTTAAGATTAGTATAAGCTGACTATATTAGTTTATGGTCTCATATGGAGCCCAAGGACATCCCTAAAGAAGGTGATGATCTTGAAGAAGTGAAAATGAAGACCTCATAGATCAAAATTTAGTTCTAGGTCAGGCTACATAAGGGTAGAGCTTAGATGTCCATTTTATCTTTTCTTTCAAAGTGCATAGCGGTACTTGGTTGCAATGACCTATTTAATTTAATTTTTATAGTTTGATTTAATTTAGGGTGCATAATAAAATTTTAGGTCTTTTATAATTGTCTTTTGATGTTTTGTGAAGAAAGCTTGAATGCATTAGGCTCTTAAAAAATTTAATTTTTCTACCTTATTAAATTAAATAACTCAAAAATAAAATAGGCAACTCATAACTTCATTAATTAAAGCCTCGGGGATAAACATTAAAAGCAACTAGAAACCCCTAAAATTATGAACCATCCTTTCATATTTCTTCGAAATTCTTGAATTGGGCCCTTCTCCCATTACACATAAGGGGATATCTGACTTATGAGGATAATCACCCTTAAGGGAGAAGTCCACCTTCTCTTTTAATTTGACTCATGACTCATTTCTAATTGCATCTCATATTAGGCATGATATACATACCTAAAAACCTTCACACAAAATTATGAGTTAAAATGTATAAAATTTGCAAATTGCTACATAAGCTAGAAGCAAAACATAGTAATCATGATCTTAGGATTAGGGAGTAAGTTTAGGCTCTTAGTTTCCATGCTTAGATATAACAGCCACTATCTCACATTTAGAAGACTGGACTCATGATTTTAGAATTATTAAGAGGTGTTAGCTGACAACCCTTTCAGATGGGAAATAAGTATAAAAGAGTCGGATAGGTTATGCTTCTCAAATGAGAAAGAACCAATAATATCTAAATTCTTGTGATTAGATTAAGATAATCTTTTAAATTATGTTAGAAGCATTATTTGGACGTAGGGTCTGAAGCATCATAGCTTTCTAATAAAATATCAAACCCAAAATTTGAATAACTTCATTTTCAAAATTATAAAGCCTAATAATCGAATAGGTTGAAATGCTTACTAGGCTTCCTAGTATCTAAAACATTTCCAACTTATTCTCGTTTATACTTTGAAAAGAACTCTTTTCTTTAGGATCAATCCCATATGATTTTCTAAAATAACCATCCTTTGAAAATAAATTTTGAAATCCATAGAGATAAAGGTTAATTTCTTTAATCGAGAGTATTATTAAGAGAATTTTTATTCTTCTAAGATGTAATTAACTATAGAAACTTACTCTTATGGGGAACTACAAACCTTACATTAAAATAAACTTTATTCTACTTCTCCATATAGTTCAGGAAAAAAAATCTCTCGTACATTATAGACCCATCAACCTTAGGAATTCTAATTAAGTGATTGGATCCATTATATGTAGTGTTTATATTACTTAAGATAGCATATTTATCCGTTAATGACATGTTTGATTACTTAAATTAGTACTCATGAGATCTATGTGGTGTTTCAAATAAAAACTTTATATTACATTTGAAGGATGTGACTATCTCATGGATGAGATCCTCCATGTTAATGTACTATTGAACCTTCCACATAAGTTGTTCCATGCTACATAAAAAGTTGACTATTAGCATGAGTTTAAACTCTTCATGGCCAAGCCTTAAATGAACACATTCCTAGACACTCCCTTTTTCTTCTCGGTGATCTCATGAGTGTTAGAAATGAAATGAATGACATGACACTGTAGTGATTCCCTTGGGTGCTAGCGAATAGAGTATTTCACTATTTTATGGGCTTCTTGTATGCTAAGAACTAGACATTGAATAAATAAGCAAAGCTCTAAACTTTCTTAAGCTTGAGGCTAATGCACCAGCATCTAGCCATGCCCATCAGAGTGGACACAAAGATGGGAAACTTCAAACCATCAATGATGTTGAGGAAAGTGATGACATTCATAGATAAATCAATATGGTCATTTGAGTTGGTGTTTCCTTGGTAAACCTCAATCATAAGGCATTAAATTTTATTTATGCGATCACCCTTTATATTTCCTCCTAGAAAGGAGACGAGGGGTTGATCCTGACAACCTCTATATCACTCTAGGGAGCATTACTATGGTCTTTAGATGTCGATGCATCTCAGTCGATGCTCATCTTATTATGGACAAAAGGTTTCTTGAAGCACTAGCTCCCTTAAGTAAATGGGCAAGCAATACTAATTGATCAAATCTCTAGTGGCCACATGCTCTTGTATGGTGAAATCTTGGGGAGCTTTTCCCTTTTAGCTATTATACTTGATCTTCATCGTGAGTGGAAGGACTAGTCATTCTGGTTGGGACCATGTCTTATTTTCACTTGCAAAAAGACAAAATATTTCTTATAAACAACACTAAAAACTATTGATTAGATTTTATGTTTGAGGTTGAAGTAGGACCCTAAAATAAGAATTCAATCAATGATAGGTTAGAAACATTATGCCACATGAGTTACTCAATGAGAGAAAGCAAAAAGGCTAGAGAAAAAAGCTAATCCACTCAATAACATGTAAATTTAAAGTGGTTCGGTCATTAGAAAATCTGATCTGCATCTATAATAACAATGAGGTGTTAATTCTTCACTATAATAAAATGTGGATTACATAAAAACAATTTCTCTCTCTCTCACTTTCTAATATAATGCTCAAAAAAGTTCCTAAATTTTTTAAGAATAGAAAAAGGTCTGAGAAAGAGAAATATTTTATGATCTGACAAAGAGAGACTTGAGCACTAGTAATTAGAGTTTTACAAAACAATATTAGAAGATACCTTCTCCTAAAAGTACCCCTACTTGTTTCTTGTTTCATATTTATTTGGGTCCTTTAGTTTGGTGGCCTCCTTTGCTTTCTTTGAAGAAATAGTCTATTCTCTTGGAGTTATCACCCTTCAAAAAGTTATAAATTTAGTTCCATCATTAGTCTTGATTATACTATAGTTTGTCTAAGCTAATTCAGTGGTGCTCCCGTCTAATGATGCTCCACATGTTCGAACCAATCTAACCCGTGTAGAAATAAGACCTTAGACTACTTTTGAGGTTATTGCATAATTCTTGAAAATATGAAGCAGTGTTTGAGGTTCTACTTGGTGAATCATTGGGTCCTAACTTTGATGCCAATGCATCCCACTAGATTGAGGCATGCATGGGATTTCCTCTAATGTTTCTACATGTCTAAGCAAAATTTTGGGATTATGCTTAGTACTATACTTCATTGATGAAGCAAATCTCAAGTGATTTGTTTACCTTCTTTTAAAAGAGCTCAATGAATTGATATGTTGTCTTTATCATACTATATGTTATAGGATGTGCATCTTTTCTTAGGTTAAGTTGATGGCATGCAACATTTATATTGATTCTAATGTGGATTATGAAGGGGCCACTTGGGGTGACCAATTGGTGGATGGAGGTCTCCTAAGATGGATAGAAGAGCAGCGAAGGTTTTGGTATGATTTATTTTAATGTGGTGGTAAAGTATACAATAGTGATTAAAGTCAGCCAACACAAAACATATTTCATGCTGAAATATGGAACCTCAACTTCTAACACTTGGAATATCTTCTCCATAAGTCAAAATTACATGAAGGAAAATTAAAATTGTACATTGTATTTTTGAATAAAAAATTTTCATAAATTTTGGAAGGGCTTGAATATTTTTTAAAGATTTTCTTCCATAATTGGTCATTAAAAACAATAGGCTAATTCTCTAATTTTACAATTAGAGCGGATCCAACTTTGCAAAACACTAAACTAAAAACTCATTAAAAAACACATAAAACATAAAAAAAAATTGTGTTGAAAATATTTTTTAAAATTTCCACACTATTTGGAGGAGTTTAAGTACACCAAATACTTCAATTCAACACTAGGCTTGGCAGACCACATGAATAACTTGGAAAACCTTTTTTTGTGCAATAAATTTATGAAAATACTTTTGTAACATAAAAGAGAATCTTAACAACAACCTGATAATAAAAAGTTCTATAAGAACATAATATATAAAATTAGGATTACTACTAAAGTAACTTAGGCTAAAAAAGATCACCAACCTTTTCCTTTACTTTAGCTAATCACCAAGCCTTCACCAATTATAAAATTCTCTTTAAACTCATTCAAAATAATATTACAAATTTTATTCTATAGAAGATAAGTGTTTTATATATGTTATAATTCCTCAAAACTCAAACATTAGAGAAAAGTAAGAAGTGGGTGTCCTCCAACCAACTCTCCTAGTAGTTAGCTCTCCTTGGAAATAATCAATTATAATTAATTAAATTAACCAAAATTATAATCATTCTCTTCTTACACTAAATATGACACTATATTACACAATTAAATATGGATTATAAGAAATAATGCATAATTATAAGACAAACATAAGCTACATTATCCATATAACATAAATATTTAATCTTTAATGCATTAAGCTATATTTCTTCCCCCACGATCTTCTTGCTCCTTGTAAACAAAATGTCCAATTTTATCTTCAGATTTCTTGTTTTAGCTCTTGTCATGGGACCTTGTGTTTGTGTTACACCAAATTCTCATTCGAGATTGTAAGAGGAGTTGATCCTTATGATTTACTCCAAGATGCCTTCACTAACTTATTCTTGCTCAATAGCCTTCTTGGTTTTTTAGTCTAGTTCTTTCCACCTCAAGCCATAATACTACATCAATCATTTTTCATAAATTATCAACTAATCTTAAATATCGCTCACTTGATTGGTTACGATCATACCAAATAGTAATCTCTTATCCACTTACAGGAAATTTAACTATTACATAATGCATGGACATGACTGACTGAAAAGTGTTAGTGAGCTATCAAAGGTGGCATTATGGGTGATAGGGCATCCACAATGATAAAATCAACCATGATGGAAAATTACTTCTCACCTTTGCCCCAAATCACCATTAGTGTGATCAACCCTTCAATTTCTCTCCTTTCTTTGGAAATTCCTTCAAGTGGGCTTGAAATGGGTATGAGGTTTAGACTCGCCAAGTTCATCTTCTCAAAAATAGACTTAGAGATTGTGTTGACTAAACTACTAGTGTCTATTATTATGCTTCTAATTTGGTAGTTGGAGATTAATGTTGTAAAACTACATATTGTTAAATGGGTTTCTAGCTTCATGTCCATCCTTATCAGTAAAACTTTCTAGCACTATTTTGGTATAAGGTGCTTCACCCATTGCTACCAAATTCATCTCTCTTAACTTTAGTCATTATAAGTTGGCTCACCATGACAACTTATCACTGTTTCTTACCAAATTTGTAGATATTACCTTTGTAAGGTGGACTACCTTAATAGACACAAACTCATTCCCTTAGTCTTCTATTAGCCCTTTACTCTTTCTCCTCATAAACTTTTATCTAATTTCTACCTTTAATATGCTCCTCCACTAAACTCCTTAAGTTTCAATACTCCTCCATGTTGTGTCCATTGTCTCAATGGTATACATAGTACCTTGACTTGTCACACATTAACCCAATATCCCTTATCAACATTGTGTGCTTGAAATACTCCTTATTTTAAATAGCCTTAAGTAACTTGATCATCAGGACCCATAGTGGAGTAACCGTAGAAGCTTGATGCAACTAGTATTCACTATGGTATATATGAGTGAGCTATGACATCTCCTGATGAATTGGTGGTCTAACTTTGAATGCGTGCCTTTATTATGTATGCTTATATTGTTGTGGTTGATGAGTCCATTGCATACTTGATCTTTTCTCATTCTTCTCACATGAAATCTATCTCCAAAATAATGGATGAGTGAGGACTGCATCAAATGGTTCTCTCTTTGAGTCAATCATAATAATTGGGCAACTTCATTATATTTCTTTACATTTTCATGGCTTTTGGTAAGTTTTAATAACTCCATTGTTATCCTCGATTATAGAAAGCTAAGGGCATACCTAATTGGCCCCTTTATTAGGCCTTTGGTGCATGCAACTTGTGTAACTGCAGGTTTAAGATTTTTGACTTTTAGCATCTCTCTTTGGGATCAAGTGATAAACTTTTTCAAGGACTCTCCAGGCTTTTAGAACATTTTTAATAGAGCCTATGAGCTCTTTAAAGGCTATTGTGTTCTAGTGAATTAAGTTACAACTATTCTCTTGAATTCAGTAAAGGAGAAGATAACACCCATAGGTAGGCATGAAAATCATATCAAACCAGACTCCTTAAAAGTCATAAAGAAAATATGGCATTTCAAAACATCAATAAGGTTAAGGAGTGAGGTGGTAAATTCAAATTAAGTGACATGATCCACCAGACTAGTCCTTCCTTTGTAGATTGTGTGTGAAGTATTTTAAACTTTGGTGGTGGGATAGCTTCAATAATCTCTGTAGAGAAGGTGTTGGCTAAAGCTTCATTCACTTTTTTCCTTAAGGGTAAGGTTTCTTTAGCACTTATATGATAAGATTTGTCATCCAAGCTCGGAGCTAATGTTAATGCTTATCAATGGTGCTTGAATCATAAAATAGTCAAGTTAAAGGAGCCATTTGATTTTTATGGGATCTCCATTTGCATCCTTTTCCATTGCTCCTTGCACTAAGCGAGTTTTACGCTCTTCCTTTTTTCAAATCTTATTGAATGACAAAGCTTGGATGGTCTACTCCATGTCAATTGAGTTTCTCTAATGAGTTGTCTTACCTTCTACTAAAGAGCTTATCTTCTAGTCTGTGACATTTATCCACACTCATTGTATTAAAAAAGATGTTGGATCCTAATTTGTCTACAGAATGATTCCAGACTTATGAGTTTTGTACTACGAAGAAGGGGAACAAAATAAAAAAGAAGGAAATGAGAGTATATGCACTATAGAATACATTATATATTCGAGCACAAGAATTGTAAAGGGATCTCAATCATAATGAACCTCAAGAGCACCCAAAAGATCTAAAAATTTAAAAATCTACAAAAATGCTTTAAAATGCATTAAGACCCTTAATTTATAGGGTCTAAAGGCTAATATAAAGCTACATGAAACTCATTTTAATTGACATACATTTTTCATTCGATATAAAGAGTTCATCTTCATTTTCATCATATTCAAAAGCAAGATATCATTGCTAGATGGATGTGGTTATTCGAAGTTTGAATGTGATAATTTTTTAAATTAATTTGATTATTAAATAGATGTGTGTGAACATGATTATTAATGAAATTTAGTTATGAGCTAGGCATATATAAAACATATCATAATAAATGATGATCAAATTATTTAACACTTAAATATTATTATTATCTAAGTAGACATTTTTATATAATATATATATATAGAAAGTGATTTTTACCAATCAACCACCTGAAAATGTGTGGCAAGAAATGCCTGTAATCGGCAGCTTGTGGATGTCGGATGATGGTGGATCTGTCTAGTCGTAAAATTCGGAAGCAGCTCTACTCCACATCAGTTTTCGATCTTGCTTCGTCCGCTGAAAAAATCTCCACCTTTGTTCTGTTAATCTGGGTAAAGGCTACATAAAGCGCATGTAAAAAAGCAGAAGCTCATCTTCCCCATTTCACTTTCTCCGTCAAGATTGTTTTTTTACTTTTATTTTTATTTGGTTTGGATTTGCTCGAAAGCTTAGAGGACAAGCCATGCAAACCTTTCCACATTCCATCTCACATCTTCCTAGCAACGACAAAAGAAAATTCTTTCTCTCAACTCATCACCAGAACCCCCATATCATTCCCCTCAAAAATACTTTTTCTAGGGTTTTAGTATTTGCCAACCTCACTGTCTCTCAAAAGGAGACAGCTTTCACTTTACCCAGCTGGAAAAATGGAAAAAGTGATCTCAAAACCAAGGAGCATAGGCTCCATGATGCCTTTCTTTACTTAGAGCATATGGTAGGAAGAGGCCACAAGCCGGATGTAAATCAAGCTACAAACTTGCTGTATGATCTCTGCAAAATTAACAAGATTCGGAAGGCAGTTAGGGTTATGGAACTCATGGTTACTGCCGGAAAGACTCCCGATTCTCCTACATTCACATTTCTGGTAAATCAGTTGTGCAAGAGAGGCAATGTTGGATATGCAATGCAATTGGTTGATAAAATGGAAGGTTATGGATGCCCTCCGACCACCATTACTTACAATTCGCTTATAAGAGGACTTTGCATGCATGGAAATTTGCAGCAGAGCTTGCAGCTGATGGAAAGATTGATTCAGAGGGGATTGACACCGAATGTACACATACTCGTTCTTGCTGGAAGCCGCGTATAAAGAACGAGGAGTGGATGAGGCTGTGAAGCTTTTGGATGAGATCATTGAGAAGGGTGGAAAGCCTAATTTGGTTAGTTACAATGTTCTGCTTACTGGGTTTTGTAAGGAAGGTAGATTTCATGAAGCAATGGAATATTTTAGAAATCTGCCATCAAAAGGCTTTGAACCAAATGTTGTCAGTTACAACATTTTGCTGAGGAGTTTGTGCTATGAGGGCCGCTGGAAGGAGTCCGAGAAGCTTCTTGCTGAGATGGTTGATAATAATTGTTTTCCAACTGTTATCACCTACAACATTATGATTGGTGCACTGGCATATGATGGTCAGACAGAACAAGCCCTTGAAATTTTGAATGAGATGATAGGGAATGGATTTAAGCCTGTGGCTGCTAGCTTTAATCCAATAATTTCAAGGTTTTGTAAAGATGGTAAGGTGGATATGGTGCTTAAGTGCCTTGATATGATGATGCAAAGGTATTGTTCTCCTAATGATGGAACTTATAATGCAATTGCAGTATTGTGTGAGGAAGGAATGGTAGAAGAAGCATTCTCCATTGTTAAGAGCTTGGGGAATAAGGAGAGAACTTCCATGCATGATTTCTACAGGAATGTAATAACATTCTTGTGTAAGAAGGGGAACACATATGCAGCATTTCAGCTTCTGAATGAGATGACGAAGGGTGGTTTTACTCCCGATTCATATACCATTTCATCTTTGATTAGAGGCCTTTGTATGGAAGGGATGATAGATGAGGCGCTCAAGATTTTTGAGGTCATGGTGGAAAATGATTTCAAACCTGATGTTGAGAATTATAATGCGCTCATACTCGGATTGTGTAAGGCTGAGAGGACAGATCTTTCAATTGATGTTCTCATATCAATGATTGAAAAGGGTTATATACCAAATGAAATGACATATATAATCTTAGTTGAAGGGATTGCTCATGAAGAGGAATCAGATTTGGCTGGAGATGTCTTGAACGAACTATATGCGAAGAACGCTGTATGTCAGGATACTGTGGAGAGGATCTCTATGCAATATGCCTTGGAGTAGATTTTGGCTGTGATTCTTGATAAGTGGTGAAGAAGCAGATGATGATTAGCTAATGCTTTTGTCATGGAAGTTTCTCAGAAATTGAAGTCAGTTCAAAGGTAACTTAAATTTTCTGTCAAGTACTAATTACCATGTTGATGGTGATGAATGGAAGGTCAGATTCCAAGTAAATAGATTTCTTTCTATTCAAACCTAAATTTTATTAGGAAGCATTCAATTTTATGTAAAAAAGCATGTTCAGCTGATGAAATTCTGATTCAACGTGTTTGCTTTGTACTTCCATACCAAATTCAGTGTTCAATTTCAGTGAGAGCAGTATGGCTTTATAAGTTACTGTTCCATACTAATTTTCAAATATAAATCTCTGATTGCTTTAACATGATCAGTGTTTGCTCTTAGTAAAATCACTTTTCAGTCGAATGAAATTTGCATGATTATAACTACACATTTTTTTTTACTTCCTTACATTAATGGATGTTATTTTCAAAAATGTGCATATGGTGTGAGAAAAATATGAAAACTATGGTTAACTTCATTTACAATGAGTGTTAAATGAAAATTTCTATTCAGTATACGATTATACGTTTTCTTTTTTTTAGATTAGAGATAAAATGCTCAGGTGGATGAATGGCTTTACTCTTAGAGATAAAATGTGAAATGAGTATGTTTGGGAAAAAGTTGGAGTAGCTCCAGTGGCAGATAAGATTAGAGAGATCGCCTAGATGGTACCACAAAGTGTCAAGTTTGATGACGTTAGAGAGGATGCATTAGAATTGTCTTATGTTAAGAAAGGTAGAGGTAGACCTAAAAGACTTAGTTAAGATGTAAAAAATGACCTTAGTATACTTGAATTAAATGAATTTGTCATATACACAATGGAGATGGGATTCATGTAGCGGACCCCACTTAGTGGGATAAAGGCTTGTTGTTGTTATTTTTTTTATATTGCAGTATTATTTCTTCATCTCTCCAGTACCTGCTTAAATCCCACTGTATTTATACTGGTCAGTGTTTTGAACAGGAAAACTACCACAACTTGCTGTGCCAATTTAAGTATTTCCTTGATTGAACATTCCAAAAGAGAGATCCGAGTTTCACTAAGCTATTACTCTGCCTTTTTAACAAAGCACCTATGATGGAGGAGGACTCGGGATTAATTTTTTTTTGTAATTAATATGCTGCTTAATATATTTTTCATATAAAGTAAAATTGAGAATTCACATGTCAAGTAGCTTCCAGTTAATTTAATAACTCAACTTCTTCAAGCTTCTTCAAGTGAAAACATACATTACTATAATCTAAGACTACTTGATAATGAAATGATTAAAAATATTAGAAAATTGCAATAAAGAATTAATAAAAAGAAAATTAGTGAACAAATCGAAATTAATTTTTTGCAAATAAGAATTCAGCTTTTTGATCAAAGGTAAGAGCACTAAATAAGTCAATAACAAATTATGCATATAAAATAAAAAAGTAATGAAATTATAAAGTAAGAAAAACATCAAGCATCATACTAGTACAAGGAGATGATTTTCATCGTAATTTTAGTCACTCTTATACTATAATCAAAAGAATCATATATCCAAATTGCACTTATAAGATGTAGCTTAAATTCAAGCTAAAGTTATGAACTGTGTCTCAAATTTATAGATTCAACATTATTGATATTTGCACAAGTCACATAGGTCAAAACGATCGAGTATAGCAAATTTGATGGGATACGGATGTGGTATCACTCAAATCGAAGCCGAAATATCTCGAACATTATCGAAACTAGTTGAAATGGCTACCGATCGATGAATGAACTTTGTCGATGCGTTCGAACGTCAAAATTGATTGAAATATACATCTCACGCAATCCGATTGTCGACCAATCAAGAAGGAGAGTCATTGCCGTGCTTACGCGTGTGTCGGAGTTGAGAGGCTGCAATGATGCTCAAATGATCTCTGTTTGCGAAATTGATCGCGTTGTTAGCGTCAAAACATCAAAACCTATCGAACGAGACTGTCCGCACTCGATTCGGACAAGTCTGCGTAAGTGTCGAGCGGTCGGAAGAGATAACACGCGTTTTGAGTTGAAACTGATCCGACTTGACGTCGAATTGAACCAAACAAACTTCGACCGTGAAATGGAGAGCGTTGTGTCTGGAACATCAAAATAACCCAAAATTTAAATCCATATTGCTTATGTGATGGTACAATTGTAAAAAGTCAAAATTAAACTTTATTTAATCATTCAAATTAAAAAAGGTCTATATAAATACCCATTAATACCTAACCCTAAAGAGATAACACCCCTACAGCCCTAAGGATCCTTATCACAGCCGACTCTAACCCCTTCCTCTTAGATTTCTCTTGGCCTCCCTCGCACTCTCTTCCCAGTTGTTGACTTCCCATCCTCGTTGAGCCTCATTCCCTTGTGTGAGCAGGCCAAATCAGAGGTCCCTCTCTTACCTACTTCGTCCACAAGAGCTTCATTATAGCCGAGCCGATCCCCCTCTCCTGCTATAGCTTCCCTCTAGCTACTGAACATCCAACACCGCCAGTGTAGTCAAATTCCTCGTCTTTCCTCTTAACACGCCATCTCACTTCCTCATCGAGCAGCTTACTGTTTTCTTGATCTCCCTCCTTATTCTCTCTCCCCTCTTCGCTCCCTTGTTTTGTACACATCCTGAACCAATCCTCTCTTGTCTGCTATTTTTTCAGCTTTCCTCACATGCATATCTCCTCTCTACCAGCCGGTCTCCAGCACAACTTCTACTCTCCAATTCTCCCGCTACAGTGCTGCTTCTCCATCATAATTGAATCTACAACAACAGCCAAACCTTCCTCTCACGCAGCTACCGAACCTCATCTTCCTAACACAAAATGCAGCAGCCACTCGAGCCCCAATCAATTCCTTGCCTTCAATATTTGCTCTTTGGGTTTATCAGGGTAATAAGAAAACTGAGATGCAAGTTTTGTTGATTATGAAAGTTAAGGTTTACTTATATTTTGTTATTAAATGGCCACCCATTTATTGATTTGGGGAATATATGAGGAAGAGCATAAGCTTGATTTTCATTCTTATTTAGTGAAGTTATCTTTAAATTTTGTTTTTTGACCTTGGCATGAAAATAGTGAGATAGATCTTAGATTTGTTGAAGATTTGCGATTGTTGTTTGTTGATTCAAGAAACAAAGAATGGTGAAATAATGATAGAATTATGGTGTGACAGAGTAAGCTTTTTTGTGCCTTAATCAACTCACCTCAATGTATATGTAAAAGCAGAATTATGACGAATATTATAACCTTAAGTACCTCTCGTGCTGTTTCAATACGGCGGAAAAATTTTCTAGATTTAAGTACTCGTTCGTTGCTTCAACATGGAGAATAAATTATGATGTTTTCCATACAATTATCGAAGGCTTATGCGATGCTTTCCATAAGCGCGGTAAGTATAAGTTTATTTTGACTGCAGTGTCGCAAGACACCTATCACGTACACTTACCATAAGCATGATGGTAATGCCTTAGACTCTCAATGCAGCCTCCCTCACATAGGGATGATGACGAGAGGCTGACGAATTTTAAGTTTAAGTAGCTGTGTATTCAAATGTGTTACGCATGAAATATTATATATATGTGTTTGTCATTTCTTTATAATTGCAAAGAATTATTAGATGATAAGTATTCGTTCCAACACAGAGAGGAATTTAGGATGCTTTTCATACAGCTATCGAAGGCTATACGATACTTTTCATAAGCTCAATAGGTATGAAAATTTTTTTAGCTATGGTATCGCAAGACATCTGTCAAGCATGCTTCCCTTAAGCATGATGATAAGGCTTTAGACTCTCGATGCAACTCCTCTTTACCTGGGGATGACGCCGAGAGACTATCGAATTTTAATTTAAAATAGCTGTGCATTTGTAAATGTAACACATGAAGTATTAAATATTTATTTTGTTATTTCTTCATAATTGTAAATAATTATTAGATGCTAAGTACTCGTTCGTGTTATTTCAACACGAGGAGGAAATTATGATACTTTTCATATAGCTATTGAAGGCATATGCGCGCTTCCCATAAGCAAGGTGGAAGACTTCTTCGGCCTTGGTGTCGTAAGACACTTATCATGTACACTCTCCATAAGCGTGGTGGGAAGGCCTTGACACTCTCAAAGTAGCCCTCTATGCGGGGACAACATTAAGAGGCTACCGAAATTTTCAGTAAACTAAACTCACAAAGAAGGTAGAATTAACACCATTTGAAAGGGCTTTGATGTGTTGCAAAATAATGAATTGCAATTCAAATCATAAGATAAGCACTTGGAACTACCATTGAAACTCCAAATAAATCATTTAGAGAGGCTCAAGTTAGTTATGAATCAAATCATAAAAAATTTGATAATTTGCCTATTGAAAAGAATGTGATCTGATAGCTTGTTAGCAAGTGTGGAAGAACCTCTTTTAATGATCGCTTGGAATGTAATACACATTTCATTGATTGAATTATTAGAAGTCCAAGAGGAATTTGAGCTAAGTTCGAATGATCTTAAATTTGCTAGCAATTACAAACTAAACTTTTCAATGCATATCCAATGATTCCATATCATACATTGAAAGGATGAAGATGGTTGAGTTTAGGCAAGTCGTAGGTAATTCAGATTGAGGAATAAGATCCTGCATGTAATCAGATGGCTCCTTTGTGAGCATAGTTAAAATAAAAAAATTCATCAATGAATGTGAATGAGAGAGATGTCTTCATTAAACACCAATATAAAAAGGCCATTTTGACTAGAAGCCTTTTTAAACATTAGAATGAATACAATATTGCGCATATTCAAAGTAATATTATATTCTATTCAATTTGAACATCTTTGGTATGCTTGCAAACATTCAAATTGAATGAGCTTCATTAATGCTTTATGAGGACAACATTTTACTTATTTCATTAGGAGATGACTTGATCTCATTACATTGAGATGTGTGCAAACCATTCAAATGATGAAATAACCTGTTCAATTTAAGTGACACAACATTCAAATATGATGTTTTAAACTCATGAAAATAGCTTAAAGTGGGATATTCATATGTGTTTTGAGGAGTTTCTTAGGTTTAACTTCACACGCTTCGAAGCATGTACACACACTCCATGAAATAAATGAGTGAACATGTGCAAATATTAAAAATCAATTATCCACATTCGCCTCGACACTATGCTAAAGCCTAGAGTTAGTGTCCGAAGATACTGAGCGGGTTGACATCAAATGGATTTAAAGCTTATTTTGCCTCGAAAAACATGCAAATCTTTTTACGAAATGATTATTGCTTCGAAAATGGACATATTTTATAGGTTTAATTTTTGGAGATTGTCCATATGCACACTACTAATAGGCTGCTTCTCTTAAATATTGAAGTCGTAAGTTCATAACTAATCCAATCCCCCTCATAAAGACTGGAGTTCATAAAATTGGTTTAAGTCAAGTGTCTGTTCACTAAGAAGAATATTTGATTTTACATTTACATACGATCATTAATGATATTAATTAAGAAACTTCATATTCAGAATTTAAACTCTGAATTAAGTTAAAAACCTAATTATGTATCCATAAACCCGATCCTTTGTTAGTAGGCTAGCGAAGTTGACAAGGTTTAAACGCTGATGATAACTGTGTTGAATGAAGATTTCAACCGGATGAGATATTATTATCAAAATATGTTTAAAGTTTCAAATCAAATTGAAATAAATCAAATATCAATATAAACGTGAAATCAGATAAGTTATTAAGCTTAAAATGTCAAAATGAAAATCATCATTTAAATACTTGAAGAAAAAATTCACTCCATCGACCTTTCGCAGGCGTTTGTCGGAGGTGACAAATTAAAAAAAAACTCTTGCTCATAAAAAATTCAATGTTAAGTCAAGTATATTTCTATATTCACTCTCAATCAATCTCATGCTAGTAAAGATGTGGGTCTTGTTCTCATTCATGGTTTGGTAATAGGTTTAGCGTATGATCGCAGTTACTTAGAGTCTACGATTAGGTGATTTAGCTTCGTGTCTGGCTTTATTACGGTCATAGCCAAAACATATATTTCTCAATAGTTACATTTTTTGACAAAGACTTCAGCTGCACATGATTCTTGAAAAGTCTTGCCGATGATACCTTCACTACCACGGCGGCACGTGAAACAGGGATCTTAATCGGCGTCATCAATTCTCCAAACCCGCAAAAGCTAGATAAAATTTCATAAATTTTAAACTTCACTGCTTTATATTTAGCTCGACTTGCTAACTAACTTTAATCGAAAGTTTTCTCTCAGCATAAAGTAAGATTAATTGAAATTTAAAATTACTTCTAAAGTAAAACTCTAAATGAACCAAAATTTTTCTTAAAAATAGTCTCGCATAATTAAAGACTTTATATAGATGTGACTTCTATATTATGTTATGTTTGTTCTGTTATATCATTGCATTTTTGAAAGTGTGGGGTAAATGATCTATTATTGATTACTAATCTCTATCTTTTATTTGTGAAGAATGGATCTCCATAACACCTATTTTACTGTGCAATCGGGTTGTCGAGCAAACATCAGTCTGGTCAATGCTATCATTAACACCGGAGACACTGAAGCTACCATCTAGTTTGGTAGCATGGATTTCCTAGCGATCGCAACCAAGGCTACTGCTATTCCTATCCAAAACACACTTGTACGTCGTACACATCATCCTGTGCCGTGCAGTAGAAGAAAACCATTGAAAATGTTATATCTGAGGCTTCTTGAAAGAGGGCCTTCATATTTGAAAGATTGGGACATCCTGAAGCCCCAACTATGAGGAGGACCATGATCGGTTAGAAGATTTCTATAACCTATAATTACTATCACCCAACAAACTGAACCATCTACTTCGAGAAAGCACAATGCTGAAGCTTCCTCATCCGGAGGAAAGTTAACTAGAAAGTAGAGAAATATTGACGCATGCCCGGTGTACCCAAATCATCAAGCAAGCAACCGGCTTTGATACCAGAAGCGAGTGTTTCTACTCAAAATAAATTTGATAACTTGAAATGGATCAAGAGGAATAGCTCTACTACCGAAATAAAGAGATCTTTTGGACTCAACAACAATATCAAGCTCTAATCCCTCAAAAGAGGGAGCCTAAAACTCTGTCTGTTAGAGTGCACAGAGTTTTAAAAGTCGTCAAAGAAAAGTGGCTAATGAAGAAGAAATATCAAAGCCTTATCATCAGAGAAGTTGAAAAAGTCCCATAAAACAACTATATTCAATGGTGATGGCTGAACAATTGAGACAAGCCTTGCACGGTGAGTATCAGGGCGTGACATTTGGACCTTATGTCTGGGATTTTGCCACCAAAAGGTCCTAACATAAAGGACAGGAAATATGGTGGTCAAAGCCTTAAGAGAAATCACTGTGGAGAAAGATAAAGATGTGACATTCGGTCTGCACTCGCAAGGATCCGCCAATGATAAGGCTTGACAAGAATGGGTTCATAAGAAGAGAATTACTATTAATGAGCCAGGAGATGGTTGACACCCAAGAGAATCTCCTAGGGAATCTCATCACCTAATAGATCCATCTTCTCAGGAGGTGGTTGCCATTGATCGCAACCTCCAAATTGAAGAAATGTTCATATCATAGTCCAAGCTGAAACTTATATCGAGATGCCGGTCAGAGGTGGGACTTCAAGAAGATGATAATGATGATGATGAGACCATATGGATTGAAGTGGTCTATATGGTAAGGCATAATAATGACCAACCTGACACTCATTTTTACAACCAACGCCATCATATTGTCCAACCCATTGCTAGTCCTGAAAGACAGGAAGGAAAGCATTTAGATTCCTCCTCGATTGATGAGTAAGGAGAGGAACCAAAAAATGATGAAAATCCTGCATTCACTGACACTACCACATTAACCCAAGCACAAGGTATGTGCAATGCTAGATGAGGGCAAAAGATAGAGAAATTGCACAACTTCAGCAAAATGAATGAAATGATGACACGGATGAATCTAATGATGCAGATGATGTGGAGGAATATCATAGCAGTGCCAACGCCTGTTCCACATATTAATCCTCAAGAAACTAATGCTATACATACTAATCCACCAATAGAGTCAATGCCTCAAACTTCTGGAGCATAGAGCACTTATGAAGAGGAAATCAGTTGGCTTCTCAACCTACCCCCAAAAACTTGGCTAGCATCTCTAAGCACGTGACAGTTTTTCAATTGGATATTATTTTAAATAAGAAAGTTAAAACTGTCATTGTTGTAGAGCAAACAGATAAACTGGTAAATAAAGATCATCCGTACCCAACAGAGTATGACCAAGTGCCATACCCCAAAAGATTATTCAGTACCAAAATTTAACACATTTGATGGCAATAGCAATCCGAGACAACACCTTGCGCAGTTTAAAGTGACTTATGGTAATACTAGAGGAAACAATGCATTGTTATTTCGCTAGTTTGTTAGCAGTCTAACATTAACTACTTTTGAATGATATGCAAAATTGTCGAATGATTCAGTCAAGACTTTTGTCTAGATACACATGTCGGATTATCTCAGTGACATTAAACGCTTCTCAACAAAGCTCTTAGTTAGATGATAGGTAGAACCATGCAGTTCTATTTAATATAGCATGTCCGAGTAAACACAGAAAGTTTGTCCCAACAAGAAGAACTCTCAAAGGAGTAATCTTTGAATCCTGCTTGATGGTGATACAAACAAACGATAACTTAAGAATAAGACATATGCTTCTCTGATTGGGATGATTTAGAATCTTCAATAAAAGTTCATATGGAGTGCACGAAGTTGGGCGATTACTCAGAAGCTTCAGTAGTAAATGCTGATTTTGAAGGGGATGCTTCTTCAGAAGAGTCCGAGCCAAACAAAGTGGTCCAAGTGTAGTTAAGGAGTGGTAAAGCATTAGCTCCACCATTAGAGAAAAGACTATCCAATAAAGATAAAGATAAAAGTAAAGATAAAAATATTGAAGCCAATGAGAATGCCAAATAGAAGGATTAATTATGTCATGTCACATCTAAGAAAGATCCCTGCATAGTAAATTGTGTACAAGACTCTCTTGATGTTGAAGGATCTTCGAGAAATCTTGATTCAGACCCTTAAAGATCTAGAGAAATATGAAGCATATTTTGCAAAATGGTGCATAGTTGAAATCCTACAATCTCAAGATCTCCCGACAATCACTTTCTTTGAAGAATACTTTATGCTCGGGACATCAGAACATAATTGCTTGCAATATGTTAGTGCGGAGAGTGATGGTGTTATAATAAATATAATTTTGATCAATCCAAACTCGTCAATCAGTCTGCGAGTACTACAAGGATTATCTCTTGATATTCAACATCTAATGATTCATTGCTTTAATGAGAAGGGGCAAAAAACACTTAGATCTTTTGTCCTTCCACTAGATTCAAAGAACTTTACACAAAAGCTAAATTCGATGTTATTGATGCCGATATCTCATTCAGAGCCTTGCTGGGTCTCCCCTAGCTCCACTAATACGACATGGTTTTGTCGCTTTGCATCAATATATAAAGAACATAAGGGATAGAGAGGAGCATAAAATCCCTAATAATCTTCAGTCGTTTACTGTTCATGAGGCAAAGATCTATAAAGATGCCAATATTTTCTTTCAAAGGAACCTTAGTCTCAACAATCCATAGCATCAACTTCAAAAGCTGCAAAATAACCAAACAAACAGAAAGAAGAGATGAAACACAAAGCAAGAAATAAGGCGATGCCGACTCTTCCTAAAATATCTGACACACTATCTAAGTTAAAAAGGTCAGTTCCTTACTTGGGTAGTGATATAGAAGAAGATGATACACCTGTCAAGTCTAGGAAAACATGTGAGCCTCTGATGAAGGAAAAGAAGAAGATAGAGTACTCTGACTCTGACTATAATTTTGAATTTATCTATGAAAGTGAGGTTCAAGAAGAACGACCGATTTATTGATATAAAAAATTCATTAGAAATCGCATCGGTTTCCCATCAACACTTCAAAGAAGTCACTCCACGTGAAGTTTCTATTGTTGAAGAGTTAAAAATTTTTATATGTGCCTCCTTTACCCAGGAGTGATAAGCCTGAAACTTCATTCTATAAGTCTGAGGAGTACTATCATCAAGATTCTAATTGGCTCAAGCAATTCAATGAATCTAATAATGTGGTGCCAACCAGAATGCCAATATATTATTCTATAAGGATTCACAAAATGATGCACAAATTAGTTGATGTTAGAAGTAATAAATGATGAACTCACTTCTTTGATACTCTTCGGAATATAAAAGTCTATAGGTTTCTCGAAAGAGTGATAATTATACATCTAAAAGTCTTGGATACATCCAACGTAAATATCGCCGAAGAAGAATGTTATGTGGTAATAGAAGATGAGATTGAAATAGAAGCTAAAGTTGAAGATGATTTTTTATGAGATTAGTCTCTCAAATGATAGGGAGGTAGAATCCAAGCCTTCACCTAGAGAGCACGAAGACGATGGACAACCAGCTACCATAGATGAGTTAAAAAGAGATCAACTTGAGAACATAAGATGATCCATGTCTAACTTTCATCATTGCTCTTCTGTCTAATAAAACTGTTAAACAATTGAAGGCCCAACTTTCTGAATTCAAGGATTACTTTGGTTGGACATATGATGAAATGTCTGGCTTATCCTATAATGTGTCAGTTCATAGATTAGTTATTAAACTGTATGCGACACCAATTAAAGAAGCTCCTGGACGAATGAGATTGAAGATTGAAGAACATGTAATTATATAAATTAAAAAGCTCATTGAAACAAGCTTTATCTGAGAGGAGAAATACGTCGATTGGATAGCCAATATAGTTCCTGTAAAGAAAAAGAATGGTTAAATCTGCATCCACATTGACTTCCGAGACTTAAATAAAGCATGCCCAAAGGATAATTTTTCACTTTGAATATCATAATTACTAGTATACAATACTTCCAACTATGATATATTTTCATTCATGGATAGGTTTTCAGGATACAATCAAATCAAGATTCCTCTTAAAGATGAAAAACACATATCATTCATAATATAAATTGGTAATCGCTATACAGTCATGCTCTTCGGACTGAAGAATGCTTTTAGAGCTACATATCAGAGAGCTATGACTCATATTTTTGACGAGTTAATTCATCAGAAGGTAGAATGTTATGTCGATGATTTCGTTATTAAAATTATGGATCGTAAGAATTATCTTTGAAAGGATTATAAAATACAATCTCAAGATGAATTTTCTCAAAGTGTGCTTTCGGAGTGTCTTCTATAAAATACATAGACTACATCGTACGTCACAGAGAAATTGAGATAGATCCAACTAAAATTCAGACAATTACTGAAATACCTGTGTCGAAAAGTTTGAGTCAACTCTGTTCATTGCAAGGGTTGCTCTCATTCATTCGACGTTTTATATCAAATCTATCAGACAGATGCCAACCATTTGCAAAATTGATGACGAAAAATGCTCCATTCAAATAGGATAAGGAGTGCCAAGAGGTCTTTAATAGCATCAAAAAATATGTATTGAATCCACTAATTCATAAAACACCAATCCCGGGGAAGCATCTTATTTTGTATACGATTGCATTAGAAGAGCCTCTCAAAGCATTATTGACACAACATAATGAACAAGGTAAGGAGAATGCTCTCTATTATATTAGTCGGAGATTAATAGAAACATAAATAAAATATTCTCTAATCGAGAAGCACTGTCTGACACTAATATTTGTTGTCCAAATGTTACAACATTATATTCTATCCCACAAAATAATGTTTATATCAAAGATCGATATGTTGAAGTTCTTGATGATAAGACCAGTGTTGATAGGTCGTTTGGTTAGATGGACAATTTTGCTCTTGCAATTTAATATTACATATGTCCCTCAGAAAGCCGTAGGGAATAGATCCTGACGGACTTTCTACATCCTGTCCTGTAGACTATCCACTTAATGGCAATTTATTAATTAAACAAATCTTGCTCATTCATAAAGAGAAAAGCGACAGATGTACTTCGACGGGGCATCATCAATTAAGCCTGCTCAACCTCAAATTTTTTTGTGAGCGAGATGCTAATATCAGCCTTATCTTTATAATGTTTGAAAGAAGAATAATGAGACACTCATTTGGATTGATTGAACTTAACCAATAATGAGGCGAGCGAGGCATTAGTAATAAACCTTGAAAAAGCCATTTACCATTGGTATTAAAAAATTGTAAAATTTTGGAGACTCTCAATTGGTCATCAATTAAGTTTTGGGTGTCTATAAAATCAACAAGCTTGAGTTGCCTACTACCATAAACGAGTACTCGAGTTGATGAAACAATCCGAATGTCATATTGACTCGAGTCTTTCGATCAAAGAATAGCAAGACAGATTACCTAGCCAAATTGGTTAAGGAAATAACTAACATGAATGATGATTATGTGATGATCAATGTCTTCACTCGTGTTTTTTAGCCTACGAATCTATACTCCCCACAAGTAGAGTGGTTATCAAGAGTAAGCCAGCAGGATACAACTGTGGTTGGTTCTTACACTCCATTATAAGCAACTTCTAAACGTCAATAAGAAAAGTCTACTCAGAACCCTAAGTTTGAGGAGTTTTCAGAAATACATTAGGAAACCTTCATAGCGGAAGAGCCAGATAATTGGAGGCAATCTTTCATCAACTATTTCAAAGATGACAAATTACTGAGCAGTAAATCGTCGGCCATGTAGATTACAAAAAGAATCTTATGATATATTAATGTCAATGATATATTATACCATAGGTCTTTTAAATAAATGTGGCTGCAATGTTTGGGGGCAGAGGAAGCTAAAAATGTGATGTCTGAAATTCATGAAGGACTTTGTGCTGCACACTAATTCGTCCCAAAATGACAACAAAAATTAAAATGATGGGATATTAGTGGCTTTTAATAGTGAAGGATTGTATTAATCATGCTAAGAAGTGTCGTGAATGCCACGGAGATATCATTCACCAACCTCTGAATCCACTACATCCAATTATTGCTTCTTGGCCATTTGAATGTTCGAGGATGGATATAATTGGATCTATCGATCCACTATCATCAGCCGATCACCGCTTTATTCTAGTAGCCACCGATTATTTTTTCAAGTGGGTTGAAGATACTCCATTTAAGGAAGTCACTACTGATTGTCAACAACTTTTACCAATAATATTGTTTACATATTAGGGGTGTCACGACAAATCATTTTAGACAACGATCCATCTTTCATGAGCGCAAAGATATACGGGTTCGCTGATCAACACAAAATTGATCGACGATACTATCAATTTACAATCCAAGGGTCAATAGTTTAGCAAAGGCATTCAATAAAACTCTGATGAAATTGCTCAAGAAGATTCTTACGAAGAACAAAAGAGAGTGACACACTAAAATGATAGAATCATTGTGGGCATATTAAACTACTTACAAAATGCCCTAAAGCCACCTCATATGCTTTGACCTTTGGAGTTGAAGCAATACTACCACTGAAGGTCGAGTTGCCATTACTCCGAATAATTATCAAATGTAACTTTACCTAAGATGAGAATGCCCGCCTGAATAGAGGAGTTAGATACACTTGATGAAGTTGGGCTGCAAGCTCAACAAAGTTTAGAAATCTATCGTGCGAGTATGTCCAAACCATTTGATATTCAACACGTCCTCGGACATTCCAAAAAGGAGAGTTGATCCCGGTACTGAGAGTCATTCATCCCTCATCACAAGATCGATGGTAAATTTGATGCCAATTAGGAATGTCCCTATATTATAGAAAAAGGTATATGAAGGAGGAGCCTACCAGCTCATTGACGCAAACAGTTAACGACTAATGCCACCAATCAACAGTCGTTATCTCAAGAAATATCACACTTGACTATAAACAATATGTGTTTGAGTGGATAGTGTACTAATAGTATTTTCATGTCAAAATATGCATGTAATATCACTTGAAGATTATCTCATAAATGAAAATACATTTTCAAGTTATTGCAAAAGCTCCCCTACAAGACAAGGGGCAATTTATATGTTTATCTAAGTCAACATTGTACTTTAAGCCGAGATCTTTATATATATATATGGTTAACAATAAGTCACATCTATTTATATTAAATAAAATTAAGCTTTGTAATATATATTTGAATTAATCCACAATCTCCATGTTAGATAGGGAGCATTTAAAATTTTTATGATCAAAGCTATCTAATTTTCTCCTATAAAATAGGGGCCCTCTTATATATTCAGATTGACACTGAGTTTTATGTCGAGATTCTTGAATATATCATCCCTGCTCGCGTGAAGCTAATGACTGAGCCAAAGGGATTTTGTGATCATCCAGTCCGTCGGAGCACTCATTGTTGGACTAGTAACTTAACATCATAGACTCAATGTAAGCCTGAGGGCTAGGTCCTCGATATGCATCCTTTAGCAAGTCCGTCAAAGCAGCAAACATATGACCAAAGGTATACATGCATTTTCTAACTAGTCAAAATGGACAAATTAGATCAATCATTCGTTAAGTCTGTCAAGCTCAGAGTTAGGACGATGGAATTTCCAATTAGAAAATAAGCAAAGTTAACTCCTTCATCAAGCCTGATCAAACATGAAGTTAGGGTCGAAGGACACTCAAATCTACAATGAGTCCCAAGAAGGAGACCTTCAGTAAGCCCATCAAAGTAGAAAGTAGATGGTAGAAAGTGCTCTTATCCTCCTGACAAGTCAATTCAGACAAATTGATCAATCTTGTCATCTAGCTTATTCAAACACAATGCATCAAATTGATGACAATTTCCACCAAAGCTCCATAAGTTATTGAAGTTGAAGCTAAAGTGACTCGAATCTCATAGTTAATCTAAAAAGGTCAACTAGTTTATAACCAACATGACTCGCTCAATGCTCGAATCATATTTATTAGGGGACATTTTTTGACATTTACATATGTCACATAGGTCAAAACTACCAAGTATAGTGAATTTGATAGGCTATGGACACGACATCGCACAAATTGAAGCCGAAATATATCGAACCTTGCCAAAATTGGTCGAAACAACTTTCGATCGACGAATGGACTTCATCGATGTGTTCAGAATATTGAAATCGATTGAAATATACATCTCACGCAATTCGACGGTCGACCGATCAATGAGAGCCATCAATGCGCCTACACACATATCCTAGTCAGAGGCTGTGATGATACCAAAATGATCTCTATTCTCGAAATTGATTGTGTTGCATCAAAATGTCAAAACCTATCAAACGAGACTGTACACTCGATTCGGACGAGTCTGCGTAAGTGTCGAGCGGTTGGAAGAGACAACACGTTTTGATTTGAAGCTAATCCGACTTGACGTCTATTGAACCAAACAAACTTCGATCATGAAATAGACAGTGTCGTTGTGTCCGGAATGCCAAAATAACCTAAAATTGACATTCATATTACTTATGTGATGATATAATTGTAAAAAGTCAAAATTAAATTTTTTTTAATCATTCAAATAAAAAGAGGTATATATAAAACCTATTAATACCTAACCCAAAAGAGATAAAACCTTTACAACCCTAAGGATTCTTATCACAGCTGGCCCTAACCCCTTCCTATTAGATTTCTTAGCCTCCCTCACACTCTCTTTCCCACACGTAGTTGCCGACTTCCCATCCTTGCTGAGCCTCATTGCCTTGTGTGAGCAGGCCAAATCAGAGGTCCCTCTCTTACCTACTTCGCCCTCAAGAGCTTCACTAGCCAAGTCGATCCCCCTCTCCTGCCACAACATCCCTCCATCTATCGAACATCCAACACCAACAGTGTAGTCAAACTCCCTGTCTTTCCTCTTAGCACACCATCTCACTTCCTCTTCAAGTAGCTAACTGTTCTCCCGATCTCCCTCCTTATTCTTTCGCCCCTCTTCACTTCTTTGTTTCGTACACAACCTGAACCGAGCTTCTCTTATCTATTATCTTTTCAGCTTCCCTCATGTGCATATCTCCTCTCTACCAGCCAATCTCTAACACGATTTCTACTCTCCAATTCTCCTGCTATAGTGTTGCTTCTCCATTGTAATCGAACACGCAATACTAGCCAAACCTTCCTCTCACGTAGTTATCAACCTCATCTTCCTCGCCAACACAAACTGCAGCAATCACCCTGTTGACCTCACTTTTGGAGTTATGACTCTTCTTTCCTATTCTAGACTTAGGAATCCTCTAGACACTAGAACCTCCTTAGTCATAGGATACTTCTATTGATTAGGTGAATATTAAACCCAAGCCTAGGGACTTTAGTAATGGGTACCATAGGTTTAAGCTATACCTTAGGACCAATAGAACCTACCTATACTACATAACCCAAACCTATGCTTATCCAATCAATGCAAAACTAAACTTCAAATCAATACAACCAAACCTAATTGAATTTATTTCATATCCAAGCTCCAAGCCAAAATGATTTGAACTCAAACCCATCTTAACCCCATAAGCCAATCCAATGAATCAAACCAAAACTCTTTCAAATCCAATTGATTTTCACAAAAGTACTCCAACCATCCAAATCATCATTTCAAACTCTCTCAAGACTTACAATCAAGCCAATTTGATCAAATCATTTCAATTAATCCAACCTAACCCATTTGACTTAAAGTGTCTAAATGAGACAAAATTCAATCAAGTTCAAATCGATTGCAATCAAAGCCATCAATTAATTCTAAATAAATCATCAAACTCAATTCAACTCAATTCAACCTAATCCAATCCAAATTGACCCATTTGGTTCACTTGACCCAAAGTGATATAAAAGACCCAAATGCACCAAACTCCAATCCAACCCAAATTGGATTGAACCAACTCATCCAAAACCTCCTACAATGATTGTTGATCTTCCTTGATTGATCAATTGTCAATTGACCAAGTCCAATTGGCCATTTGACCCAAGTTAACCCAAAGGATCAAATTGGGTCAAATCAAATCCTAAATCAAATTGATTGAAATCAATGACTCAAATTCAACACAAATTGATTATTGAACATGATCAAACTCTTGATTAATCCAATTTGACCAATTGAACTAATTGACCTATTTAGCCCAAATTGACCTAAAGGGTCAAATTGGTCTAAATCATTCTTAAATTTAAATTAATTGAAATCAACACTTACAATCATCTTCAAATCATCAATTGAACCTATACCAATACTTAACTCAAGCTAATTTGGTCAATTTGGCCAAATTTGTCAACTTAGCCCATTTGACCTATATGAACCCATATGAGCCAAATTCAAATCCAATTCAAATCAAATCAAACTAATTAAATCACAATATCCCAAATCATCATTTGAACTTGACCCAACCTTTGGTTTGACCCAATTTGATCAATTGACCAACTTGACCTAAGTTGACTCAATTTGACTTAACATGGATCAAATTGAGTCAAACCCAACCAAACTTCGCATGACCCATCATTGGGTTACCATGGATCAGCCCATTTCAAACCCGAATTAGGCCAATACCCATTCGGTAAAGCTCTTCAAATGGTCTCACCTACCCCTTTGCACTTGGCAGCCTCGCTAAGCTTAATTTGGACCTCTGACCAGCTAATTTGACCTAAGGCTGGTTGGGTCAACCATGGGTCAAAGGAGGTGAGCTAACCCAAATCGTCCCATTGGCTCACTTGGGAGAGGTAGTACACTTCACCTCAGCCATGGCAGCCCACCTCAGGCCTTCACCCACTCAAGGAGAGCCACCTCAACCATTCCCTGACGTCCTCGGCCGCCTATGCCGGCTGGACGTTTGCCAAAAGCTGAACCGATCCCCACCGTTGGATTGATTAGGGAGGAGGGTATACCCATTCCCATCTCAAGTCAAACACACACAGAGCTTCAGTGAGTCGAGACAAACTTCCCAGAGCTTTCCCGACCTTCCTTGAACTCCCCATCGCTGGCGACGTCAAACACGAGCGGAATAGAGCCTCCACTCCGTCCAACCTCACCTAAACTCCACCAAACCAAAATTAACTTTACCCACACATTCACCAAGCTCCGACGATCCGAAACGAATCGATTCCCGATCGGTTCGAGCACCGGAGACCATCCCTAGACCAACTACGATGAGGATTACGGCGTTTGGTCCACAGAGCTACGGAGGCAACCTTCGAAGCTTCTCCAGGTTTCTCTCTTCAAGCTACTACCTCAATCGTTGGACCAGGTCCCCGAGCTTGACAAGGTAAAGCCAAATAAATCAACTTAAATTGTTTGGCCTTTGTGAAAGAAATCTCGATTTCATGCGATTTCTACCATAGGATCTCTTCTTTGAAGCTTTTGGAGTCGATCCCGACGCCTCACGAGGTCCGGTGAGCTCGGATCGAGCGAGGGAGGGCGGACGGTGTCGGTCTTCCGTCGCTCGGGGGATGAAGGATCATCCGTCATCCGTTCCGTGTGATTGGAATGGATGGTCGTGATTAATTTAATTAGATTTATTTGATTTAATCCTTAGGAACCACAGGATTAATCCCCACCGTCCGATCCGAGATTGGACGGCGGATCGGACGACAAGGATGAAAGTGCATCCACCACCGCAGACTTAGCATGCCACGTCAGACGATTTAAGTGGCCAATCTCACGGTGCCACGTGGAAAGTGTCGCCACGTCAGCTCCCGCGTGGCGTCAACGGGATTATGGATTAATTAAGGTTAAAAATGCAATTAATCACTCAAAACTTCAAAAATTCATAACCCATTGTAGAAAAATCTAAAAAATACAAATAAATCTATTTTAGAAAATATAAACAGAGAAGATTTTAATAAAATGATTTCCCTATGATTTGAATAGTGAACAGAGCTTAATTAGGATTTGAATTTTTCTTAATTACTTTAATTAAACCTTAATCATTTGGGCAATTAATCCCAAACTTGGAATGTTGTTTTAATGAGATGCCCTCTGCCTCCTATAATTTTCTTGGGATTTATTGGCTAGATAATTAGAAGAATTTGAAATTTTAACCCTAATTACCCTTCTTAATTAATTTAATGATTATTAAAATTATAAAATCATTCAAATTTTGATTATTAATAATCATTAATCATGGTTAACAGTGGCAATGATAGGGGTGGATGATCAAGTCCTCTTCCTTGATCATTTGCTTAAGTATTTTTTCCATGGGGGAGTTTAATTAATTCAAAATTTAATTAAGGAATTAATTAAATAATTAATAATGAAAAATTAAATTAAATTAAAATAGTAATTACTTTAGGTAATTAACATTCAATTTGTGGGCTCCCCTTTATGTGTTTAATAGGATAAAGACTTTTAAGAAAATTATGATTAATCTATAGGTATGGAAAGATCATATAAGTACTTAATTAGGTTCTTTAATTTGATTAATATTTAATTATAAGCCTCATTACATTAGGTCCCTAAGTACGTTGCAATTTTAATTTCTCATTTGCATATCATTAGAGGCTTGTGGTTTAATGATTAATCAAATCAAAGAAGCATAGTAAATAGTAATTAAATAAATTGCTTAATGACTCAAACTTAATTAATTCATAAAACTCACTTAATTACTTCCCTTTAAATATAAAACTCACTTAATTACTTCCTTTAAACACATCAAATTACTCGCATGGGATGGGGTTAAAAACAACAAATGAATTTCTCCTCTTTAAGTTGATTAATCCAAACCCAAAAAATCAAACCTAATAAGAAGCTTTGGTTTTTTTAAAATGATTTTATTTTAGATGATTATACTTAGGAATTAATATAATTGAATGAATTATGTAAAAATTATTTGATTATTCTTTTTTAATCATCATAAATGTTGTATGCCATGTGATATCATGCATTAATGTCTTTCAAATCAAATAATCAAATGAAAGTTATTTATGTGCAAATTGCATGTGTTGGCTTAATTTTATTATATGTGTGGCTATTATCACTAGTAAATTTTAAATTTTTTTTAAAAAATTAGAAATTCGAATAAAATTTGGAGTGACATTAGCTATGAATATATATATATATATATATGATTTGTATGTATTTATAGCTTAAGAATGTTAAAATGTTGCTTTCTTTCTTATGTTTATGCATATGTTTACATATGTTTGAATGTTAGTAAGTATATAGTCTGAACATCCCGGGAATACGATACTTTAAGTAGCCCAAGGAGGTCTTAGATTACCACACTTCCCTGGTTTAAACAATGACACGTACTTGATTTCATTCATATGTGTGCATGTGCTAGAATTTGGATAGAGTTTTACTTTACATGAATAAATAATTCAATGAAAATATAATATTCTGCATGATTTTCATTCTTATGGTTGTGTGTACATTCATATGTATTTAAGAATAGCAAGCATATAGTCTGGACATCCCGGGAATACGAGATTTTAAGTAGCCCTAATGAGGCATTGATTATCTCACTTCTCTGGTTTAAATAACGACACATACTTACTTAAAACTTTCATACTTGTGTATGTGTATTTAGCTAAGGAATAAAAATCCCTTTTTCTACCAAAATACATGCACTCATAATTATTTAAGTACGCCAAAATATGTTGCATGTATGGGTATATTAAGCTTTAAATTATATGCATGTTATAGGTGATGAAAAGGAATGGTCTAATATTATCTGTGTGATGGTAATTCAATTACATTAGTTTTAAGATGTCTTTCATGTTAAATAAAATCCTTTAAGGTTAACCCAAACTTAGGAATAATAAAACATGTAATAAATCATTTACTAAAAAAAATCAAGCCATAATAATATGCTTTAGAAAATAATTCTAAGGTAGGCATGAAAGAGGTTAAACCCTTTTTTTTCTCTTTACAATGCTTAGATCCTAAGTAAATACCAAATGAAACAAAACAAAATACAAATTAAAATTCACCAATTCTCTAAATAATTTGAAATGAAACCACCTCAAATGTATAACTGAAGTAATTCCAAAATCTATATAACCATAATTCTAAGGCCTAGCTAAGACATATCACACAAAGCTTAAGCACAACATATTAGAATGCTAAGTCACCACTTTTAGCTTTAAATTAGGACAGTGTATGTAATGATGTTGTGTTTTGTTTTGTGATGTAATGTCTTAGAGCGGATGTTAGGAATGTGGCTCGTAGACTTGATGTTAGGTCATTGTTAGCTTAATGTTATTTTCTGCAGGGGATTATGCTAATGGGGCCGCTAAAATAAATACAAATGCTTCTACTTGCAAGTTGCTTATGCCCCTTAGCATAATCCATGATTAAGATAGGTGGGCTTGGTTATCCATGTGTAGGGTGCTAAGTCCAAATTATAAACTATAACTGCTTGGGTTTGTTTGTATGTTTAGCTGACATCTATTTTGCAGGTGTAGTTAGATTTACTTTTCCAAAAATGTAATTTTGCAATAGAATTAGGATTAATGTATGGGGTTTAGGATAAGCAGTGGCACGAAATAAGTAAAATAACAAAAGTGGTGGTATTTCACCCATTCTGAGCCTACCACTTATCCTACACCTCTCAAGTCATTTCACAAAGTCAGACTACACAAGCTCAACGGGGTCTTCTTTCCCTGTCCGCCAAGCTCGTTCCCTTGGTTGTGGTTTTACTGGATAGTAGGCAGGGATAATGGGAATCTCGTTAATCCATTCATGCGTGTCACTAATTAGATGATGAGGCATTTGACTACCTTAAGAGAGTCATAGTTACTCCCGCCGTTTACCCGCACTTAGTTGAATTTCTTCACTTTGACATTCAGAGCTCTAGGCAGAAATCACATTGCATAAGCATCCGCTAGGACCATCGCAATGCTTTATTTTAACTAAACAGCGAGGTGTATTAATGATGAAAATCATAAAATGTTTTTCTTAGAAATGGATATTGCAAATAGGTGGATGAGGTATTTCAATAAACTTTTTAATGAAGGATCTGAAAGTACGATTTATTTTAGCAATTTTAATACCTTAAACAAAAATAGAGAATTTTATTTTTATTTTCGTATAAGTAAATTTGAAGTTAGAGAAGCTTTAAAGAAAATGAAATGTGAAAAAATAGTATGACCTGATGATATTCCAATAGAAGTGTGGAAATGTTTAGGAGATCAATGAATTTCTTGGCTTACAAATCTTTTCAATATTATTTTAAAGATTAAAAAGATGTCAGATGAGTGGAGAAAGACTTTGTTGGTTTCTATATTTAAGAATAAAGGTGATGTACAAGAGTGCGCAAATTATAGAGGAATTAAGTTAATGTGTCATACATTAAAATTATGGGAGAGAGTAATTGAGCATAGGTTACGATGTGATACAAAAGTTTCTCACAATCGCTTTAGTTTCATGCCGCCTAGATCTATTATGGATGTTATACATTTGTTAAGAGGTTTGATGGAGAAGTATAGAGAAAGTAAGGAGGATCTACATATGATATTTATTGATTTAGAGAAAATTTATGATAAAGTTTCAAGAGATGTTCTTTGGAGATTTCTAGAAAAGAAAGGAGTTAATATTGGTTATATTTTAAGTCATTAAGGATATGTATACTAGAGCTACTACTTGTGTCCAAACACAAGGAGAATTGATAAAATATTTTCCTATTTCAGTTGCATTACATCAAGAATCAGCTTTAAGCCTTTATCTTTTTGCTTTAGTTATGGATATTCTTAGTAGGCATTTACAGGAAGATGTACCTTGGTGTATGTTTTTTGTTGATGACATTCTTCTTGTTGATAAGACTAAAGAGGAAGTCCAAGAGAAACTTGAATTATGGAGGTCAACCTTAGAGTCTAAAGGTTTTCATTTAAGTAGATCTAAAACTGAATATATGGAGTGTAATTTTAGTTGTAGAAGTTCTAGTGGTAGTTTTGTGACCTTGGGTGAACAAGTCATTAAAAGAGCGATTGATATCTATGCTCATTGTTGAAATGATGGTGAAATAGATGAAGATGTTATTAAAGAATTCAAGTTGGATGGTTGAAGTGGAAGAATGCATCGCTTGAGTGATAAGAATGCTTAAACTTAAGGAAAATTTTATAAGATGGTGGTAAGAAGAATGATTTAGTGAATGTTGTTGGTAAAAAAGCATAAGACTAAAGACAAGTTAAGTAAGATGGTAGGATGAGTGGCTTTACTCTTAGAGATAAAATGCGAAATGAGTATGTTTGGGAAAAAGTTGGAGTAGCTCCAGTGGCAACTAAGATTAGAGAGAGTCGCCTTAGATGGTTTGGCCACATAAAGCGTCGGTCGTCTGATGACCCGGTTAGGAGAGTAGATGCATTAGATTTGCCTTATGTTAAGAAAGGTAGATGTAGATCTAAAAAAGACTTGGTTGAGATGTATAAAAATAACCTTAGTATACTTAAATTAAATGAGAATTTGACACATAATAGACACTGAGGAAAGATTCATGTAATAACCCACTAGTGGGATAAAGGCTTATTGTTGTTGTTATTGTGGCTAGAAGGCATTGTCCTGAAATGCCCTGTGAAGTTTTGGAGCAAATCAAATCAAATGAAGAGGAAAAAAGAAATGAAGAATGAAGACCACATAGCATTTAATTTAATTTTAATTGTAATATTCTTTTTTAATCCGGGGGTAGAGGTTTCACTGATTTTTCTCTTTTATAGAGACTGCCTACCTTTTTTATTCTTTTACGGAATTTACACATGTTTGATTGTTATTATGTTTAGATTACGCAATAGAATTACATATTCTTCATAATTTCTTAAGCTTGATGTTTGAATATATAGTCTGGATGCGGTAGGCTCTTAGGATGAAATTAAATTTTCTATCAAATTAACAATTCATAATTAAAATTTAAAATAATTTTCAATCTCATTTAAAGTCTGGGATATAATCAAGATAATTAAAAGATTTAGTAACCCCTTAGATGAATGATTGAATGTCTAATATCATGCATATCTTCGTATGCCACTCTTGAATTATGAGGACCTCCATTTTTGCACTTTAGGGAATGCTTGATAATGAGAACACCCCCTTTTGGTAGAGATTCATCCCCTTTTTCTGATTTAGCCAATAACTTTATTTTATCATGCATTTAGGCATAAAATATTACAAAGCCTTTGTCCAAAATATTGTGGCAAAATAATATAAAAGTTGAAAAGATTTTTGCATTTAGACTAAGTCATATGCTTATATCAAACATGATCTCTAGTTTAGAGTTGGACTCTGCCTTTTCCAAATTAAATAATAGCATAAACCATCTTCCAATTACATAAGACTGACTACATGGATTTAAAGCGTAGGAGGTGTTAGTTGGTGGCTACTACAGGCGGTTGTAAGTCCAAAATAGTCGGATGGGTTTATCGTCTCTTTTGGAGCTAAAGCATCTTAGATTTAGGATCCGAGGTTGCATGTTTCCTTCGGACTACGAGCATAAATCATCACCTCTTATGCATTTTCATAATTTTGTGTTGGATTATAAAACTTAGTATTCTAATAAAATTTTGAATTCAAATAAAAATCAAATCTCTCTTTCAAATATGTAAAACCTTATCATAGGATAGATTGGGGTGCTCACTAGGCTTCCTAGTATCATGGGTACTCCCTACTTATCCTCCTGTGAAATCCAAAAATAATTCTTTCCAAATTGAACTTTCCCACTTGATTTTCATAAATATCCAATTCATTGATAATCTAACCTTGAAATTTTTGGAGATAATTGATTGACTACTTTAATCGAGAGTATTCTTAAGAAATCCAATTTCCTAGAATGTAATTAACTATGGAAGCTTGCTTCCATAGGAAATTAAAGAACCCGACATAAAATAAACCCTGCTTTACTTTTTCATATAAAGTAAGGAAAAGATCTCTGGTATATACGAAGACTCATCTGCCTTAGGAGTTCTTATTAGGTGATTAGGTATATTGTAAGATGATATTTCTATCTTTCGAGATAGTATATCATACTTTAATATATTACTTGATCACTTCAATAAGTGTCCCCTAAGATCTGTGTAGTATTCACCCGCATCCAAAATAAAACACCTCACACCCGAGCCCCCATTAATTCCATGCCTTCAATATTTGCTCTTTGAGTTTATCTAAATAACAAGAAAACTAAGATGCAAGTTTTGTTCATTATGAAAGTTAAGGTTTTCTTACATTTTATTATTAAATGTCCATTCCATTTGTTGATTTGGGGAAGATAGGAGGAAGAGTGAGTTTGATTTTCATTCTTATTTAATCATGTTATTTTTAAAATTCTATTTTTGATGTTTGACATGAAAACAGTGAGATAGATCTTAGATTTAATGAAGATTTGAGGTTGTTGTTTGCTATTTGGTAGATTCAAGAAATAAAGAATGGTGAAATAATGATGGAATCTTGGTGTGGCAGAGTAAGTTTATTTGTGCCTTAATCAATTCACCTCAATATATATGTAAAAGTTGAATTATGACGAATGCTATACTATTAAGTACTCGCTCGTGTTATTTCAACACGCAAAAAAATTTGCTAGATTTAAGTAATCGTTTGTGTTGTTTTAACACGTAGAAGAAATTAGGATGCTTTTAATACAGCTATCAAAGGCCCATGTGATGCTTCCCATAAGCGCGGTAGGTCGTTCTTTTTTAGGCATAGTGTCGTAAGACACCTACACGCATGCTTACCATAAGCGTGATGGTAAGACCTTAAACTCTCAATGCAACCTCCCTTATATTGGGATGATACCGAGAGACTGTTGAATTTTAATTTTAACTAGTTGTGTATTTAAATGTGTAAAACATGAAATATTACATACATGTGTTTGTTGTTTCTTTATAATTGCAAAGAATTATTAGATGATTGGTACTCGTTTGTGTTGATTTGACATGAGAAAATTAAGATGGTTTTCATATAGGTATTGAAGGCCTATGCGATGCTTTCCATAGGTTTAGTAGGCACGAAGATTTCTCTAGTCGCGGTATCGCAAAGCACCTACCATGCACGCTTCTCATAAGCTTTGTGGTAAGGCGTTAAACTCCCGATGTAGTCCCCCCTTATGCGGGGATGATGTCGGGAGGTTGTTGAATTTTAATTTAAAATAGTGCAATTGAAAATGTAACAAATGAAGTATTAAATATTTGTATTTGTTATTTTGTCATAATTGTAAATAACTATTAGATATTAAGTGCTCCTTCATGTTGTTTCAACACGGGGATGAAATTATGATGCTTTTCATACAAGTATCAAAGGTCTGCACGTTTTCTATAAGTGCGGTAAATATGAAGACGCCCTTGGCCATGATGTCGCAAGATACCTATCATGCACACTTTCCATAAATGTGGTGGGAAGACGTTGACCCTCTCAAGTAGCCCCATGTGGGGATGATGTTGAGAGACTACCAAAATTTTTATTAAACTAAACTCACCAAGAACATAGAATTAACACCATTTGAAAGGGCTTTGATGTGTTGCAAAGTAAAAATGAATTGAACTTCAAATCATAAGATAAACACTTGGAACTACCATTAACATAAACTCCTAATAAATCATTTAGAGAGGCTCAAGTCAATTATGAATCAAATCACAAAAAAATTGATAATTTGCCTATTGAAAAGAATGTGATTTGATAGCTTGTTAGCAAGTGTGGAAGAATATCTTTTTAATGATCGCTTGGAATGTAACACACATTTGGTTGATTGAATTAATAGAAGTTCAAGAGAAATTTGAGCTAAGTTCGAATGATCTTAAATTTTCTAGTAATTGCAAGCTAAATTTTTCAATGTGTATCCAATGATGCCATATCATACATTGAAAGGATGAAGATGATTGAGTTTAGGCAAGTCGTAGGTAATTCAGATTGAGGATTAAGATCCTGCATGTGATTAGATGGCTCCTTTGTGAGCATAGTTAAAATAAAAAGTTCATCAATGAATGTGAATTAGAGAGAGATCTTCATTAAACACCAATATAAAAAGGCCATTTGACTTGAAGCCTTTTTAAACATTAAAATGAATACAATATTGTGCATATTCAAAGTGATATTATATTTGATTCAATTTGAACATCTTTGGCATGCATGCAAACATTCAAATTGAATGAGCTTCATTAATGCTTTATGAGGGCAACATTGCACTTATTTCATTAAGAGACCACTCTATGTTTGATCTAATTGCATCGAGATGTGTTTAAATCATTCAAATGATGAAATAGCACGTCCATTACAAGTAACATAACATTCAAATGTGATATTTTAAAACTCATGCAAATGGCTTAAAGTGGGATATTCATATGCATTTTGAGGAGTTTCTTATGTTTAAATTCAAATACTTCGAGGCATGTATAAACACTCCATGAAAATCATGTGCAAATATTTAAAATCAATTATCCACCCGCATGGGCCTCGATACTATTCTAAAAGCCTAGAGCTAGTGTCCGAGGATACTGCGTGAGTTGTCATCAAATAAATTCATAACATACTTTGCCTCGAAAAATGTGCAAATTTTTTTATGAAATTATAATTACTTCAAAAGTATACATATATTTTATAGGTTTAATTTTTGGAGATTGTGCATATGCATACTATTAATGGGTTGCTTCTCTTAAATATTGAAGTCGTAAGTTTCACGTAATCAATCTAATCCTCCTCACAAGGACCGGAGTTTACAAGATTGGTTGCAAGTTAAGTGTCTGTTCACTATGAAGAATATTTGATTTTATATTTTCATGCGACCATTAATGATATTAAGTAAACTTCATATTAAAAATTTATACTACGAATTAGATTGGAAACCCAATTATGTATCCATAAACTCGATCTTTTACTAGTAGGCTAGTGAAGTTGACAAAATTTAAACTCCAATGATAGTTGTGTCGGAGGTTACAAATTAAAAAAACTCTACGTCACAAAGGAGCTAATGTCAAGTCAAATGTATTTTTTATATTCACTCTTAATCAATCTCATGCTAATAAGGATGTGGCCTGTGTCTCTGTCCGCGTGGTTTAATCAGTAGACTCCATATATGATGCTGTTATGACTATAATCCTCTGACTGGGTGATTTGCCGCTAAATGGTACCACTATATTACTATCACGTTTATAGCCCATATGTTTCCTAATGGCTTTGCCCTTTGAGTTATGAATTATATGGTGCACTTGATAAGACAAAAAATCCTATGTTAGTTAAGATGGACTTAAAATTGTCTCCTTAAATAAACATCATCACAGGTCTACAAGGTCTGCTTGGCGACACAATCTATGATTGTTGACAAGGATCATTCAGTTAGGTTGGGTTGATCACCTTCTCTGACTAAATAAACCAGGGGCCACGACAGCCCAGGACGACAGAATCATGGGATCTTGATCGGGTGCATCACCATTCCTCCAATCATCTGTTTTAAGCTAAATGATCATTAATTTCATAAATATTTTAAACTCCGCTCACTGCTATCATATGCTAAGCAATTAATGACCTATCAACTAGCCTTAATCGAAAGTTCTCTCTTAGCATTGGGAGGGGTAATTAACTATAGGTGCTTGCACCTATATGAAACTTGGAACCATATCTAAAGTCCTCACAGATTGAGGACGGAATCTTTGAGTAGTGTCTTATCTACTATTTCATCTGTCTTCTAAACGTTTGACTGATATTAATCTAAATTCTCTTCATCGAGAGGTCAGATGTGAATTTTCGGAGCCTACAAACATAACTTTTGTTGGTGGATAAAGTTGGCACAAAGATTAGTATTAATTTAAATTTAAGTTAATTTTCATTTTAATTTTAATTCACAAATTTGATAAGCCAATAATCTAAATTTACTAAGCAAATTCATAGCCTGTCATCGAAATCCACTTGAAATTAGAAATGCGCCTGCATGATTAAATCAATAAAAGAACACATGATTCATGGCGATTCATGATTAGGATTTCTAACTAGTATAATATGTGAAATACTTTCATACAAAGTAAAATTAAGAATTCATACGTCAGCAGTTAACAATTAATTTAACAGCTCGATTCTTAAATTGAAAAGATATAATACTAAAATGTAGGACTAATTAACAATGAAATGATTGAAAATATATGAGTATTGCCATAAAGAATTGAGAAAAATAAAATCAGTGAACAAATAGAAGTCATTCCCACAAATAAGATTTTAAGGGTGTCACTTTTTGATCATAGTCAAGAGCACCAAATAAATTGATAATAAATTATATAGATGAAATAAAAAGAGTAATAAAACTATAAACGTAAGAAAAATATCAAGCAGCACATTGGCACATGGAGATAAATTTTTGTAGAATTAAGTAGTCGCTTATACTGTAATTGAACGAATCACACATCCAAGTTATACTTACAAAATTGAATTAAAATGAAAATTTTTATTCAAGACAAAGTTATGAATTACAAGTCTCATATCGCTGTATGTAGATTCAACATTACCTTTGTTAGTTGATATCAAGTTGGCACAAGAATCAATCTCAAATTAATTTAGTTTATATTTAAGTTAATTTTTTGCTTTGATTTAAATCTCAAATTAGTCAATCCTTTAAATTAAATTTACTATATCAAGTATATGTCATGTTAGCTAAATCCATATGAAATTGGAAATGCCTGATAAATCATGCATACTATTTCTCAATGACAACACCGCCTCATTTAAATCAAATGTTAACGAGAAAGCTATAATTTCACCACATTGAAGCTACCTGCACAACATTACTTGATAGAATAGCATCAGCGAATCTGCAGCAAAGTAAACACAAATAGTTCCGTTGCTTTTTAAGAGAGGAAAAAGCCATCTTTTTTGTTTTAATGAATAAATCCAAATTATACCATTTGACACTCAAAAACAATAGCCCAGAGCCAGAGGAAATCCTAAAGATAGCAATTCTTTTAATTAACTGTGAACAACACTAATGAAGGTAAGCAATCCTACATAGTCAACTCAATCTTTTGTGATAGTTAGTCTAAATTAAATTAAGATCAAAATCATAGCAACTAAATAAACTTACTTAAGGATAACAAATAAGGTAGTCATTCTTGTCCATCAACGTTTTATGTATATGAATATAGAAATAAATTTAACAAATTAATGAAAAAATGAAATAAACAATTAAAAATATATTAATATTTGATGTGATAGTTTCTGATGAGAATAAATGTGAAGTTTTTTTTGCAATTGTTAGAATATATTTAAATTTTAGCTGATTCCAAAAGTGGTTTTTGGGGTTTGGTCATCATGCTCTTGATCCTTAAGCAATTTGGTATTAAAATCACCAATGCGCGGCGCACGTGCGCATGCATACACACACATTAATCAAGAGTGTGGGCGTGCAATGATATGAGAGATTCAGAGAGCGAAAGGATCATCATGCTAATGAGAAATATCATTGCTATTGAGCAATCACATCATCATTATTATTACTATAGTTATTTTTATTGATTGATTTACCAATCATCTTTCTTCAATATTATAATTGAGTACTATGGTTTTATTAATTCTATTTTATGCCAGTCGTTGCACAACATCTAAGCTATGCTACATTTGGTGTAATCCCTTCGTTATCTTTCTTTGTTGTTTGATCTACTCATAATTTTGGTGCATCCTTTATCTTCTATTCTTTTATATTCATTTTCTAGTATCATAGTTAAATCTGTGCCATTCCTTTATTTATCTTATACAATTATTTCTCCTTTTATCCTTATTCGATTTACTGCACAACCATCTTAACATTCTAATTTATGCTTCACTTAACTTTTTATACATACTTTTCTAGCTAATTTAACTGCAATTTTTTTGATCGATCGCATTTAATTGTCTTCAGTTTGTTCTTCTAAATAGGAATTCTTCGTTAAACTCTCGATCAAGAATCTCTTGTAGAATCATTTAACATTTTTTCTCGATACCTTATCGTCTATTTTCTTCATCATAGCTAGCAGCACTAGACTTCCTTATAATGAACAACATATGCAAGATCTTATGGCTAATGGTATTTTATTACTTCAATGTGGATGTAAACACAAGATAACATCGAGGAGTACCTAGCTAAGGGCTCGTTTGGTTGCTTGATGTTACAAAATGTGTTTTTGAAAATGATGAGTTCACTATAATTCATTAGTATAAAATTTGAACTCCACAAAATCTTCAGAGCTTCTCACAAGTGATGATTTCATTTCCACAATCAAAATGAGTGAAACGAAAATTATGAAACTAAATATTCAACTCTTTAGCTTTCACTCCAGTCTCCTAGGTTTCAGTGTTCCTTGTTTCCAAAAAAAAAACGTTGGGTTTTACTTACTGGAAGGTGTATGTTTGACGAATGTTTCTTATAAATAAATTTATGAAGGAGGAGGTAGAAATTTGATAACCAAGTAGCTCTGTTTGACATTTGAAGCCTGCTATATAAGTGTGCAAGACTCTGGTATCATTCCATTCCTAATTATTTAGGAACCGAGCTCGATGGTCTCATTTATGTATAACCAGTTCATATGTGAATCTTCATTTATCTATTTAAAGATCAAGATAATACTAATTGCTTAACATTATGAACAAATGAGAGAATTTAACATGAAATATCATAACTTTCCATCTGAAATGATCAGTGTTGAATCCAAATTAAGCAGAACTTTCTTAAGTATTTGGAAAATATGGTCAATAGAAGTAAAGCAGTAGAAACTAAGAGATATACAAGAAAAATTCAGAATTTGAATTTCTCAAAATATCTCACTACAAAATAGGATATTCCTCCGTGAGAAAATCCATAGAGCATCCTAAGCCTGAGAAATGGAAAAAAAAAAGCCCTCCTCTTTTGAAAATTCTTTTTATAAGGTCGAGGGATTATTATATATGGTAAGTACATATATGAAAAGTCGATTACACTAGAGAAGGAACTTGTCGGCATGCGGCGAAGACCTGGCAGCGAATGGCGAGTCCTATGGTTGAAGTTCTCTGAAGTGTCGAGATGAGTTATCCAATGTATATTCTAGGTAATTTATCATGCGAACAAGTTAACATGTTGGGTGCATTTGCACAACTTTGATAGCATAGCCTGGCTAGTCTTTTTGTTCGCTCGTTTATTCAGAGACAAGACTTCATCGTTGCAGCCAGTCCGTTTTCATATCTCATCTTGGTTCTAAGATTCTTGTCCCCACTCATTTTTTTTTTTTTCAATGAATTATTACGATTAAACTAAAATTAATTAACATAAATGAGAAAACTATTAGGATAAACTTCAATTCAAGCTTTATATCTCTATGTTATAAATAAATTTAGAAACTTTGAATGATACTGAAGACATAAGATAGTTTTGAAATCAAGAAATTAGGAATTTACTTATATCATTTGGTTGTAATTATAAATTAAAGATTTCTAATATTCATTTAAGTAATAAGTATAAATTAGATAAATATGATTTATAGTTTTGAATGGAAGGAAATACAATTACATAATGAGAGCAAATAACATTATATATGTAGTTTAAATAAAATAGTTTATATTCTGAATTATTGAAATTATTAGAAATGGATATTGGTTTCTAATCTCAATGTTATTGTAATTTTGGAGGCATGGGTATCCATTGAATTATTGATAGCTCACAATAATTTAAATTAGCAATTTCAAGATAAAGCCTTTGGGAAAATTGAATTGAAGGTGAGAAACTATCCATTGAAGTTGTGGCTAAATGAGAGAGGTATTTATATTAACAATTACCTTACTTTTAAATTAGTTTGAATTTTATATGATAGTGGCTCTTTCGATTTGTTAATAATTTAAATTTGAATTTTATATTCAACATTTTATAGCTAATATATTAACTTATGATTTTTTTAATTATAAATATTTTATTTAAGAAAAAAGATAAGTATATTTTTACTTATAAGAATGGATTTAATAAAATATTGATTGATTATTTTTAAAAGGAAATTAGATTATTTAGATTATAAAGATTATAAAAATTATAAAATTATTATGAGGAAAAGTTGAAGTACTCAGCATTGAGTATTAGGTTTGAGTTTTAAGATAAAGAGTTAGATAATGAAAAATAAATTAAAATATTATTTTAGGATTAGATTGTGGTATTTAAAGAATATTAACAAAAATATTTTTAAAAGTAATGTATAAAATCTTCGAATTTGAGATATTCATGAAATTAATGTTATGTAAAAATATATATATATATATAAGAGAGAGATTAGGCAAGTTATTATTATTATTATTATTATTATTATTATTATTATTATTATTATTATTATTATTATTATATATAATTAAAAGGAGAAGCTCATATTAGTAAAATAATTAATGATGAAGTCAAAATACGTAAAAAAAAAAAAAGATAAAAAATAAAAAATTTTATCATAAAAATTGGTTTAGATATAAAAGCCTAGAGATTAAGAGAGATATAAAGTGGCTCATAGGAATTCTAAAAAAAATATTATGTGATGTAAATGATTTTGTATTTAATGATTTATATAGTAAAAAATATGACAAAATATGTATGTATAATTTAGTTCAGCAAAGAAATATGACTAGTAAAGATTAATTTTAAATGAAGTGCATTAAGGTTGAAAATCAAAAAATATTTTTTTAATAATAGATTATTCAACATAGGTGGATGAGATATTTTAATCAACTTTCTAATAAAGGTTGTCAGAATACGATTGACTTTAACGATCTTAGTATACTAAATGAAAATAATGATTTTTATTTTTATCATCATATTAATAAAATTGAAGTTGGATAGGCTTTAAAGAATTTATTGGTTTATTGATATTTTTAATATTATTTTAAAGACTAAAAAGATTCATAATGAGTAGAGAAAGAGTTTATTGATTTCAATTTTTAAGAATAAATGTGATACACAAAAGTATGTAAATTATAGAGGAATTAACTTAATGTGTTAGACATTAAAATTATGAGAGAGAGGGAGGGAGAGAGAGAGAGAGAGAGAGTAATTTAGAATATGCTATGAAGTGAAATAAAAGTTTCTTTAAATTAGTTCGGTTTCATGCCAGTTAGGTCCAATATGGATGCTATATATTTGCTAAAAAATTGGATAATGAAATATAGAGAGAGTAAGGAGGATCCACATATGATATTTGTTAATTTAAAGAAAACATATGATAAAGTTCCAAAAGAAGTGTTTTGAGAGTTTTAGGGAAAAAAGAGAGTTAATATTGCTTATATTCAAGTCATTATGGATATGTATATTGGAGTTATTACTTTTGTTCAAACACAAGGAGGATTTACCAAGCATTTTTCCTATTTTAGTTGGATTACATCAAGGATTGGCTTTAAGCCCATGTCTTTTTATTATTATAAATTTATAGGAGAATTTATAAGATGGTAGTGAGACCTGCAATGCATTATGACACAAAATATTGGTCAATAAAAAAGAAGAAAAAAAGTTAAGTGTTGCAAACATGAGAATGCTCAAGTGGAAGAGTGACTTTACACTTAGAGACAAAATACAAAATGAATATATTTGTGAAAATGTTGGAGTATACCTCGTAAATAAGATTAGAGAGATTTGTCTTAGATGGATTTAGTCACATAAAATATCAAATTTCTGATGGCACAGTTAACAGATTAGATGTACTAAACTCGACCTATGCAAAGAAAGGTAGAGATAAACCTAAAAAGATTTAGTTAGGAAGTATTAAAAATGACTTTATTTTTAAAAAAATTAAATGAGAAATTGATACTTAATAGGGCATGATGAAGAAAAGGATTCATGTAGCGACCACACGTGGTGGAATGAAGGCTAGTTGTTATTATTATAAAAAAAGTATTATAATTCTATTATATGCTATAAGAAATTCTAAATGCTTTATATATTTTCAATTCTAATCAATCATTACTTTGTGCTTCAAAAGTTTTATTGTAGTCCTATTAAGTGCCTAGTTTTATTCATTTTCATTTTATTGTTATATGTCATTCTTTAGAAAATTAGTATTAGAAAAATTTTATGTTAAAAAGGTAATTAGTTTGAGAAAAAATATATTAATTTTTCTTGATATTACCCTTTATATTTTTTCTATTGTATTTGTCCTATATGCTTATCAATGGGCACATATAATCAATGAATATGGCATATGACCTTTTTCTATTTCAATATTGTATCATGATTAAGCTAAACCCTACTTATTGTATTTCTTACCCATCCTATTTCTCCCAAACAATGTTGCTCACTTGATTTTCTCTTGTACACATAATTGTGCCTATGACTTAAGCCCCACTCTTACTAATTGTTTTAATCCTTGAGCTCTAAAATTATTGTTCATTATTTTGTATGCTAACACATTCCCCTATGCCAAGACTTGCTTGCTCTATCATGGTTGCATAATATTGTACTCTCATGCTCATATGCTCTTGTGCTTCTCTTCACATGCCATTAATGTTCACCATCCCTACTATCCTGTGCATATGCATGAAATTATTCTTATAAATTGTTGTTGTACCCTTGTCTTCTATGTTATTCATGAATTTTCTATCTTGTACACATTCACTACATGAGCTCTTAAGGCTTGAACTTTTCATCTCTATGATATGAATTTTATCTTTATATATATATATATATACACCCACATATATCCTCACGAATTCATGGCTTTCATCTTTTTTTTTCCTTAAGATGAAATTGCCTCTATCATTAATACCACTGTTAGAGTTAATATATCAATTATCTCTTATAATCAAAATTTTCCCTTATCGATTTTCATTACAAGCTCTACCATCATAATGCTTTTCCTCTCGATAATGGTGATACCATCAAAATTTTAAATGGAAAGTGTCTAATTACATCAAGCTTACACACCTTTTAGAAAAGTATTATTTTATCATGTTTTGTGTCTCTACTCTTAAATCTTCTCTCTCTAAAAATGTGATATATCAATCTAAAAATATTACAACCCTTTTTGAGGCAAATGAGATGATTTTAATGTCTCTACTTCTTGGCTAACTTAATTTTTTGATGATGGTAAAATCAAAAATATCTTACATTGTGAAATTTTTTCTAGATTTTTCAAATCACCAAACTCTCAAACTTTGAATCTTTGGCTCTTGATTAATCAACTTCAGCAACTATTTATAACAGTGTTGATTTGAGGTGTGGTGACAAGACAAATAATGACATTGAACATCGCCAAAATACATGTTTTTCATTTTTTTCTTTATTTGAAGCACACTAATAGTCCTTATGAATATTGCTAAAACAAATTTAATTACTCCATTTCTTTAATTGATTCAACATCAATTTGACTCCTCTTCATACATGTCTTTACTTCTAAATTAATTACATATTTTTATGAAATTTGTGACTAACTTCATTAATAATCATAGGCATCTGTCTTTGCCTCTTATGGTGTTTCTTCCTTTAATTTCATCTAGTCATTTCTACTACTGCATCTTAGGACTTTGATTTAGGTACATCTTCTTATATGATAAGTTATTACTATTTTTTTCATCTCCTGAGGTGCCCACTCATTATCATTATTGATGACCTTCCGATTCTACTATTTTGTAAAAGTGTTTTGGATTCTCGAAATCTCTATCTCTTTTAGAAGAATATTTTTTAAAATTTGATCAATTTATTTGCTATGTTACCATGAATGATAATTATTCAATAGTATTATTTTATCCTTCGCATTGTCGTATTCAAAATCTTAATTTGAGAAAGACAAATAGTGGAGTGTTGAAGTTGAAGACATATGTTATTTGATTATTGACCCTATTTATGATATAAAGCAAAGATATAAGTTGAAGGAAGTATTTCCATTAAGAATAAAATCTATTTTTAGTCATGCTTTCATAAGTTTTATCAAGCAAAAAAGAATATTAATTTTCTCTTAAAGGTTTTGATGGAAACTAAAGAATCATCTCATTATAATCATTATGTTGCACCATGGTTTAATGGCATTATGGAGAAATTGTATGGTTGGTTAATCCTTGCACCTTCTAAAAATTTTGGTCCTTTCTTTCTCCTCAATTATAGTGCCAACTTAAATTTAAATTCAAGATGAGCATTGTCAAATTTTGACCCATACAACCTCCATTGAAGTTAGGCTTAAATCAAATAAGGGTAATACCAATGAAACATTATTGGTGGTAATTTTAATTTTAACTTAAATATTTTTTTCCTAAAAAATTAGCTTAAATAAGAATTTTGACTAATTATTGTAGGTGATTTTAAATCAAACATCATTATTTCCATTAAATCAATACTTAAATTGAAAAGGAGTTATCCTAATGATACATTATTGGAGACAATTTCAATTTTTAAAATAAAAGTGGATATAATTGATACTATGAATAAATTTATTAATTAATGAAAGTGAATGTTCTTTCTTTTGGTGAGATTGAGAAAATTACATAGCCATGGATTTTTAGATTAATATCTAAAGATGTATTTTGAAATTTTGGTGGGATAAACATCATTAATTCTATTATTCTAATAATTATCAACTAGTTAACATAAAAATATAATAGGTTTTTGATAGAAAACAAGCTTGAATTGAATGGTATGAGGTGTTTTGCATTTTATTTAAATATAAGGCTAGATAGCTATGAAATTTTTTGATGAGTTGTCCATAAAATAATCATTATATTTTATTTTAATCATAAATGAAAATTGCTTTTCTTTTTTATCTACAATTTATATTTTTTTTTCATAGTTCGTGATGGTGTATCTCTACTCTTCATCAACCTATTTTTAATATATATAGGTTTAGACTCCATCAATAATTCCATCATGGTTAACATTCTTATTCTCATTTTCAATTGTTTTTTCTCTCAAAACAAAGATTTGGCTCAAGATTGCCCATTTTCAGTTCCAGGGTTTCTCTGAATTTGGAAGTTACCACTTAGCAGGTTTCCATACCAAGGCTCAATCTAATCAAGTCTGTGTCTACCAATTTCTCCATATCCTCCTTTCCTTTGAGACAAGGATCCAGTTGGAATTCCACCTAACTCTTTCATTTATCTTGACACTATTTAATTCATTTGATAATGATTTTCTTAGCATGTCTTCATTCTTCTCCACCTTCCACTGCTAATTAATTCAGAATCAAAGCTAAAAAAATCAATCTCATTATTTATGATAAAAACTTGTGGCTTCTTCATTTCTCTCAACAATTGTTTCTTATTTTAATTTTGACTCCTAATGTTCTTTTATATTTTTTTTCTAGAAATTCTTTTTTCAATCATCTCATCAAAAAGTTAATATCTTGATTGCTTCTTATGTTACTCTTTGATTTTGTGACTTGGAATAACTTTTTCAAAATATTATTATTTTGAAATATTTTTTATTGTAATGAAGAAGAATCATCCACTCCATTACCCTTATTGGTTTCATTTCATCTACATTTTAAAATGTATTTTTTTTTTCAATTTCTTCTTCAAAATATTTAAGAGCTTTGTAGTTTCTTACATTGCTCTTTAGCTTGATTACCTTGACTAACTCTCTTGATAGATTCTTAATTTAATTTTTCTTAATAAAGAAGAAGCATATAGCCACTTTTCCTCATTAGTTTTTTTTTTAAATCTTTAGATTGAAATTATTTTTTATATCATCTTTAGAAAGTTAAGGGTTTAAGGGCTTATTATATAGCATTTTATTTTGATAATTTGGACAAACACATTTTGAAAGTTGATTAGAATAAGATATTTTATTTCCTCTGATTAAAAGAGTACTCATCCTACCTTATTTCCTTAGGGGCTATTTAGGATCACTTTTATTTTATATTTTTATTTTGTTTAATTTTTGTTTCAAAGTAAAATATGTTTGATTATTATTTTTATTTTTAAAAACAGACAAAACATCTTATAGATGTTTTGAGTGTTTTTAAAAATAATGCTATTTTTTGAAAAAAAAAAAACACATAAGAATACATCAAACAAACATGTTTTTAAAAATAGAATAAAAATTAAAACAAAAAACACAAAACAAAATTGATTCCAAACAACCACTTAATTATATTTTGTCTCACTAGATTATTATCTTTTAATCAAAGAATCATAATTCCACTTTAATTATCATCCAAGTATTTTAATGACCTAAGCACCACATCAATCACCATTAAATATTAAACTCTCCTAGAGAATAGCTCTTAAAGAAGAGGAGAGTTAAAATAGAATAAGAGTTTCAAGACATCATTGTCTACTAAGAAGAAATATATTTTTAGTTATATTTTCCTAAGCTATACCAAGCAAGAAGAAATTTTAGTTGTCTTTTAGAGGACTAGATTGCAACCAAAGAATAATTTTATTATATTCATCATGTTGCCCCATGATTTAATGATATTTATATAGAAATTAGATGCTTACACCTTAACTTGTATAAAATTCACCTCTTTTTCTCTCATCAAGTAGTTGTGCCTCCTCAAATTCCAATTTAAGATGAATCATTTGGTCAACATTTTGTACCTTAAAGTAATGGTTATATTATGAAATGTTTATATTAATGAAGCCTTATAGAAAGTAATTTCAAATATCAAATTAAATAACACTCTCCCCATTATAGTAAGGCTTGAATTAAGGGGAGGCTATACTAATTATTTGAGATAATTTTAATTTTAAATTAAATAAAAAATCTCACTCTTTCCCTTAAAGAAAGGCTCAAGATGTTTTGCCAATGATGCATTATTAAGGAAATTTAATTTTAAATAAGATATAGTTAGCCTCATGGAGGAGGTTTTATAAATCACTTTATTCTTATAATTATGATATAATGGTTATAAATATGTGATAACATTGTAATAAAAAAAATAAGGTTGAATTAAATGATGTAACATGCCTTTGCATTTTTCTTAGAAGTACAATTAAGTGGCTTTTCACTATAAGAATTTTTGCTAGTTTCCTTCACAAAAATAATTTGCCTCTGAAAAATGAAATGTATGTATGCTAAAGAGAACTTATGTCTCGCTTGGACAAACATTCGATAAATTTTATTACAATTATGAATGAAGACTATATCATTCTTTCATAGATTGCATTTCTTTTCCATTGTCCAAAATAATGATATCTTTAGTTACACAAATCCATTTTTTATGTGCATAGGATTAGCCTCCACTCTTTATTCTATCGTAGTTGAGATCAACTCCTAGTAAGTCTTCATTCACCACCACCTTCATCCTTTACAACTTTAGATCATCTCTTCCATAACTATTCTGTATTACTAATAGTGTTAGTTGAGTTATCCTCTTTTTGACAGGCTCTATGTTTCTTTCTCTTTCTCACTTTCCAAGTTTGAACTTCATAAATGTAAATTGGGTAATTGCCATTATTTGTATCCTTATTTTCCTCTCCTACTAGTCATTAACATCATCATTTTTAGTATGTCCACCTAGCATTTAGCACCCTATTCTATCTCTTAATCACGATTTACATATTTTGTTATATTCTTTGATGATTATTCAAAAGTTACTTGGGTCTACTTACATCCTAGTACAAATTTATTAATGTTTTTTTATTTTAATTAATAAAATTAATAAATAGTTCTATACATCAATTAAAATCTTGAGCCATGCTTTGAAATTTATGCAATATAATAGGATTATGCCTTTGTCTTTAACTAATTGTATAGCACTAATCTCTCTCTCATTTTTTTTTTTTTGCAACAGAAAAAACTGTTTGAAATTATGTTTTAAATCTAAATCATATGTGTGTGTGTGTGTGTGTGTGTGTGTGTGTGTGTGTTTTCTTTGTAAGATTATCATATTTTCTTCACCAACACTTAAAATATAAACACGCTTATATAAACATGGGGTCACACCTATTATCAAAAATATATGAAACAAATACACCTATGACCCAATATTATATTTATGAATTATAAATATATAAATTTATTTTACAAATTAAAAAAATTAAAAAGCATAAAGTGGGTTATTAAATTTTAACATTATAAATTCAAAAATGATATTAAAAATATAAAAAAAGGATAACATATTTTTTTTCTATGTAAACATTATGCATCATAACAAATTGAAAGAGAAACCTAGAACAACTTAGAAAAAAAAAAACATGATTTATCCTATTCTCGTAATGAGAGGATGTAGTGAAGGGGGTTGTAGGTTTGTTGCAAGGAAGCTAGTGAGACTATTCACATGAAGATGAAGCATAGATTTTCTTAAATAACTATATTTAAAAACTCAACTTTTAAATAACTTGTAAGGTGGTGAATCATGGCATTGATTTACTTTAAAATATGCATAGCCTATGTGTTTATAAATTATGCATTAAAAAAGGAAACTACATCAATGCACCTATAATCATACTAATACATCAAATAGTGCATTATATAGTGCATAAAATTTTTAAATAACTTGTAAGGTGGTGAATCACTAAATTACCCCTTTGAGAGCAAATTATCATAATTTCTTGAGGGTCCTAATTTGAATACATACAATATTAACTTGGTTGATCAATTAAGTAGAATAAGGGCTTGAATTTGAACTTGATATCTCTAATTAATCTTTCTCAATGAATTATTACTTTTCACACTAATATGGCAAGGCCTTAAGACCCATTATTTACTATATTATTTGAGTCCTATGTTTTATAGTAGGTATGCCAAAAGCTAAGGTTGTAAGTGCTTGATTTTGTTGGCGCTTCACTTGTTAACAATGATGCCATCAGATTTTTTAAATGACAAATGTTTCATTTTAGGGAAATTTACATACATACCACCAAATTCTTATGCATTTACATATTTCACACCCAAACTTGAATATTTACAAAACTAGCACTTTCCTAAAGGTGCATTTCACTTGGAAAAAGTAACCGGTGGTATTTTTTTATGTAATAATAAAGATTTAAGTGTTATTTAAGTAAATATTCAAGTTTGGGTGTGAAATATGTAAATGCATAAGAATTGAGTGGTATGCATGTAAATCCCCCTTCATTTTATTACCTTTACATGACTATTAAATGATCTCAAATCATCAATTACTTCAATTATCATGTTTCAAGATTCCACTAAGAAAATGTGGAATTTTTTTGTTCCGCTTATTTTCACGGAAGTAACATTTATAATGTTTAATTTCTCTATTCTTGAATCTTCTCTCTCCAACAAGGTAATACGTAGATTTGGAGTATTATAGCTCTTTATGAGGCAAATGAGATGACTTCAATTTCACCTATTTATGGCCAACTTGATAATTTGGCTAAGGAAAAATGAAGAATATCTTGTTAATCTCTAATCTACACCTTTCCTACATGAAATAAAGCATTTTTAGTTAATGAAAAACTCTTTGTACATACCATTGCAACATCTCTTCTATTGGTTCAACATATCACCAAGCTCTCTAAACCTAAACTTTGGCTCTAGATCAATCAACTTTAGTAGTTTTGTTTGTAAGAGTGGCAAAAATAATCAAGATTGTGGTAGGATGAATAATGGTATTTGATGTCGCCAAAGAATATATTTTTTTTCTTGTCTTTAATGAAACTGCACAAACAGTCCTCCTAAATGTTGCTAAAATAAATACGATTGCTCCTCCATTAATCTGCATGCATTGACATCAATCCATCTCTTCTTACTGCATATATTCTCTTCCAAAGTAGCTATACTTTCTCATTAAAATTTTGATAAGGTTTTTCTAATGATCGTACACATGTGCCTTCATCTCATGGTGCTTCTTCTTCCTCTAGCTTCGCCATTATTCTTTCTATAGTGCACCTCAGAATTTCAATTGAAGTGTGTGTATCTTCTCATATGATAGTTACTCACCACCTTTTTTTCCCCATCTCTTTAGGTGATTATTTCTTTTTTTATCATTATTGTTGATCACTCCCTTCTATATTTTTTAAGAAGGTGCTGTGAAATCTTCAAAATTCTCTCTTTTAAAGGCTATATATTTCCTATGTTTTATTTAGTTTATTCTCTCTTCATAAATGGTGGAAGTTTTAAGTTAATTTTACTACTACTTGATGATTATTTTTTATGTTATAAAATAAAGATACAGGTTTCAAGGCATGATATATAAGAAGAAAATATATTTTTTATCATATTTTCATAAACTTCTACTAAGAAAATAATAATTATAATAATAAATAAATAAATAAATAATCTTAATTTTTTATCAAAGGCTTGAATTGCAACAAAATAATGATTTCATGCTATTCATCAAGTGGCAAAAAGGTTTAATGGCCCATATAGAGAACTTACATGTTTGGCCATTGCCTCCATACTTGTAGCACTTTTCCATTTCCTTTGCGTTGAGAATACAGATTTGAACGACTGATTTCAAACGACGCCAACATTTCCGCTTGTTTATAAGTAAAGTAAAAAATTTTAGGTAATGTAATATAATCCAAATACATTGATTGTTAATTAAAATGCTGACCGATGATTGCGGGTAATCATGTTGTACCAGCTGCCGCCATACGGCCGTGACCGTCACTGCCGCCCATTCAAAAAACCTTCCATTTTACATTATATTTCATTAATCAAAAAAAAAACAAAGTCAATTAGAAAGTCAACCAAACAACTATAAAGAATCTTTACACCAATTCTTTTACATCAGATTCTTTTATACCGATTCCAAATCTATAAACCAAACTTCTAAATCACAGTGACTTCTCAAATTTAAATTCAAGATGAGCTATGTCAAATTTCACTCTCTTCTGCAAGGCTCAAATTAAAGACAGGTTACACTATAAAGCATTATTGCAAGTAATTCTGAATTTAAAAGTAAACAACACTCTTCATTTAATTAAGGCTTAAAGTAAAGAGTTATACTAATTATTAGAGTTAATTTCAAATTAAATAATAGTCTTAAATTAAGGATAAAATTAAAGTTATACCAATGTTCTATTATTGGAAGTAGTTTCAAATTTTAAATTTAATGAAGATATTCTTGATCTGATGAAGGAATTCATTAAATTATTTTATTCTTAGAGGTAGGGGTAGGTAGATCTCTCCTATGAAAAATTTGGATATGCCCATAAAAAATATAAAAGTTTAAATCTCTGCATCAATTAATATTTTACTAACTAATAACGCTATGAAATTTATGCAATATAATTCTAATGATAATATTATTTATCAAATCACACAATTCAACATAAAATTGAACAATTACATATTTCTCAAACTATCATGTTCCACATGAACGTGCTTCGATAATTAAGCAAGGATGTAGTCTTAATTGTTTGCTAATTCATTAATTCGGCACCTCTCCATCTTCTTGTAGCTCATCATACATTTCTCTCTTCCTCGTCTTGGACAATCTTTCTTTTCGTTAATTTCATGAATATTTTGTTGTTTACTTTGCTCTTGTTTTTTATTTGCATGAATAAATCTCTTCTTGTGCCATTAATTTATCTCTCTCGTATTTTTATACATTAAAACGATATTGCTATTATGGTCCTTTTATTGAAAAATTATATACTTCATCTGATATTAATTTTTTATGAGTGTACATAAGACTGTCAAAAAAATTCATTATTTACGATCAACTCAGATTCTATTGTTTCGTAACAAACGAAAACACCTAACAAATATTTCAAGCTTGATTTATAAACAAGTCGAACATTAACAACCTTTTGATCAATCGTATTCGACTCAATTTAACTCAAAATAAAATTTATTATATATATATATCATAATTACAAGCATGACTCAATGATTAAAACTTTTATTATACAAAAAATTAACCCAAATTTAACTTATCTATTTGTAGGTAAATTCTTCAATCTCTACTTACAAATTATCTTATAAATCATAAAAATAATGTACTGATCATCTAATTTATTTTGTTTGCCTATCTTCTTCTTTCATATGTTCATTTTACCTTTGTATTATGTACCTATTCCCACAACGTAGAATGAAGCTCCATAAAAAAAAATCTCTAAGAGACAGATTATTGAGATGAGCACATTACTTGATATATATGAGATTCAGTCACTCGCCCCATTGGATTTAAATCAAATGCTTCTTAATGAGTTTTCATAGTTAATTAATTGCTTATTAATGAGCCATCATAATAAAATTACATCCAGATACTCCAAACCAATAAAAAGCTTCAATGGGGTTGGCTTAATTTTTGATAACGTCAATTTGTTCACTCATTCAAAATTAAATTTGTTTTATGGGTATAAAGTCACTGAACTGTTCAATTGTCATCAAAATGAGAATTTGCCCTGAATATTTTTTCAAATGACAGATATTTTCTTCTTTCAAGGAAACGAAAATTCAATTATATATTGTTAAAATTTGTCTTTTGCTGGGAAATTTCATTACTGGATTACAAATCTATTGAAATAACAAAAATAGTTTTAAAAAAATACAATTTATATTTAATTTAGGCTATGTTTTGGATTCAGAGATTACTAATTATTTTTTTCTAAATTAAAAATTCTATATTACATTCTGGGACAGTATAACATTATTGTTGTCTAATTATGGTCAATTTCTAACCGCCAAAAATATAAAAAGATTATGCCTTGGTGGGATAATATTACCACTTGATGTTATTATCCCACTAAGTAAAGTTTCTACTTTGTTGGTAACATTATTAGTGTGTTAAGCCATTACATATGATAATCACTAGCCAAAATCACACCTACTATACAAAAGAAAAAAAAAAACCACACAATTATTTGAAACTAAACAGATTATTGGCACAGAAGTTCTGAATTGTTCCAGTCCCCTCTATAATAAAAAAAAAAAATGTATTAACTGATGCATGAAACTTCTTGTAAATTTGAAATATGAGGAAAGGTTGAATACACAACCTTAACCTGCAACAAAAAGGTCGTTTCAGTTGCCTCTCCATATAAGAAAAAAAAAGCGAAATTTTTTTTTTGTTGTAAATAATTCAACGGATTAGAAATCAAAGGCAATTCTCTGCAAAAAATCTGGTCGTCTCTTGCTTGGCATCCGAACTAGACCTGTGATTTGAAGCTCAGTGACTGCCTTGCAAAACCTTGCTCTGAATCGTTCCAGTCAAGGTGCCACATCAATTCAATCGTTTTGGAATTCTAAGCATTAATCCCTATGATTGCTCAGAACCAAAAACAGGCATAAACATAATAAATGACAAGTCTGATAAGCTCTTAGTGTCTTCATTGGTTTTTGTGGGTGATGGGCAATCAAATTCAAACCCTCTACTTCCCTGTTGTAGTTTGGCAATAAATACTTGCAGGCTTATGTGCCAAGACGTTACATGTTGGTGGATTTAAATCAGTCTTGCGCTTTCAACTGGCACATAAGCCTGAGTCAGATAGTAAAATGAGGCGTCATGTTAAACACTATGCAAGACAATCAATAAAATTTTTGGCAACTCAAAGTAGCAATTAATCTCCTCCCGGTGGTCTACTATATATGCAGGTTTTGGACAATTCTGAGTCATGCCTATTTCTAGATAACGTGGTAATCTATAAGAAATGATTTCAAATTTAGCATTGTCCCTTCAGGAAAACAAGTCAATCATGTGATGGCTACATTAACGTCTGTTTATTTAAAGGTAGTAAAAAAAACCAAGAAAGTTGGAGGATACTGGATGGACACCTCATTCTCCAGTGATGTAGATTTCTGCTTTATAGAGGCAGGAGAATGCTTGACCTTACGCTTGGCTTTAGGGCCAGGGATCAGGACTTTCGTTTTGAAAGAATGATACCAATCATGGAGGTTGATTAGGTCACCATATTCTTGAGCAAGACTATACCTGAATCAGCGTCATGCACTGATTAGGTTAACAAGAAAGCTAAAGCACCAAAAAAGTTCAGTTTTAATGGAATATGACACAGTATAAATACAAAAGCAGATAGAAGAAAAAAATAGGATGTCTGCACGCTTGCTATACTTTTAGCAAAGTTATACACAGCTTCATCAACTAACGAGGATACTTGTAGATTATCAATGAGCTTCTTAAAAAAGATGTCATGACAGATGCGCTACTCACATGATAGCAGTATCATGGCTGGAAGAGGATAAAACATACTCTTTTCTGTTACAGGAAGGGCTCTGAAGATACTCATCGGATTTCAAAAGGTCATCCTGTATGACTCTTCTTGGATCTCCGATTAGAGCCTGAACAAGCAATGGTTCCATCAGAAAGAAGGTCTTATTACAATCAAAATTTTAGAAAAATCTACAGCTGCAGCGTCACCACCAAACAGTGAAGGCTGATATTAATCTATTCCAATCAAAAGACTATTCTATTTAGAATGTATATTGAAAGTTTTTCAATGCCAACAGGAAGTTCTGTGATTATGGTTTGCTTTGAATACAAAGTTTTTGTACTGAGATTTTCGGGACTACAGGTGAATAGTATCTTCTAATTTTGGTCTTAGCTTCAGAAAATTTTCAATGTATCAAAATCGATGGTGACTTTAGCTATAAAGATAATATACGTATGGTAAAATATGTTGATGATAATAAAGCATACATTCTGCAGATCAACTATTGATTAAAATTATTATTGATATGCAGATAATTATGCATGTTACTAAAGAAGACTACTAATATTTATTTCCAATTTAAATGCTCAATTAACCTACGGTATAACATAAAAAAGAGAAGCTACATTGCAAAAGTTAAAGAGAGAAATAAAAAAAACCGAGCGCTTCAAAATTTCATTCAAATTTTTATGCAATAATTATCCAATAGTTAGTAGAATAATATGAACCTAATTTCCTGATTTGGTCTGATCCGGCTTGGCTTAAGTTCGGTTCACTGAGTCGACTCACTGAGTTCTTGGAACCCGGCTGAGTTACTGATAAATTGGACGGAATAACTCAGATGCTTTCTGGGTCGTTGGATGCAGCGTGTTTTGTAATTAGCCGTTGGATCTGAGTCCTCGGATCGAGTCTCTCTTGGGCTGTATGTTGAGCCGTCGGATGATCTGGTTTCTTGTAGACCCTTGGATTTGGTTTTGGATCATGCGGTTCTTAATGCCTATCTACCTTAAGTGGATTACACGCGCTTGCTTCTGCGCGGTTTGATCCGGAAATTTGATCTGAACCCTTGATGTTGGTTTGCGTGGCTGCTTCTTGGCCGTGGGATTAATCGTTTGAGAGAACCTAACCTTATACCTTGCTTTGTTTTGTTTTGTTTTGACTGTTCGAGCCGTCGAGACGCTCCGGAGAGGAATTAGGGCATGCGGCTGGGATCGGAGGAGAAACTGAGGTTTCTCCGATGGAAGACGGTGGTTTCCGGCGATGAAAACCTAGAAGAAGATGCACAGGAGGAAGAGAAAAAGAAGGGAGACTGAGAAGATAAGTTCTTTCTTAAAATTCTTCATTCTGTTATGGATAACTGCTGCAGGGTTTTCTTGAATTATCTGGAATATCTGTATTCAACTGTGCTATCCTTCTGTGGTGTACTTTGGGGTTTTTGTGCTGTTATAGCTGTTATTACTCTGGCTGGTTTTGGTTCTATTGTTGCTCGGACTGTTGTATTTATATTCGTAATATTGTAGTTGTTTTATGCTCGATTTAGTAATCTTGTAATATTTTCTTCTGTATCAGTCTCAGATATTGAGTTTCAATCGCCAGTCAGATTTTGGTCTTCCTTCCTGTACAGAATCTGTTATCCTTGTAATTCTTATTGTTGTATGTTCTAATTTGGCCATTCGAGGATTTGGGATCATATCATAGAACTACTAGCTGTTTGGCAGATTTAGCAAATTTGATGATGCCTGAACAAATCATCAGGATTCTTTCAATTGGTATCCTGTTAAACTAAACTTGCACAGGAAGTAAAAAGAATTGTAATATTACGAACAACCAAGATGGCCAAAAAAGTAGGCAGTTGCTTATGTTGACGTGACACCAAAATAAAAAAAAAATAAAAAAATCAGTGAACGATCAAGGAGTGCAAGCAGCAGAGGAATCAAATCCGGCGCACTGCTACTTTGTAAGCTAGAGAAGCCTCAAAAACAAGGGCCATTGAAATTATCTGACATGCAAATGGTCGAATGCTTGGGTCATTTCGTGCAGGGGAAAGAGTATGAATCAAGAGTGGAGACATGGATTGACTGTCTATAGTAAAAAGACTTAGAAAACATAGAGCCTAGCAGTAATAATATTGATCATGAAATTGCAAATAATGTTTAAAAAGGTGAGAAACAGTTGGCAAGTGAGAAAGTCAAGGATACCATCCTTGACGTAATGCCGATGGCAAGAGGTGTTGGCAACCAAAAGAAAGCTAATACTGGTTAGGCAAACCTAAGGCAAGCCAACAAGTGTTACTGCACAAGGCCAGTTGGTAGATAAGACAGCTTTGGGATATACTTGACCACAAAATTTACTAAAAAAAGGTTTCTAAGAGATGAACAAGTTCACCAAGTTTTTCGAGTTTGATTTTGCAGAGTAGTTGAACTCTCTCTTAGAGAACTTTAGTTCTTGGACAAGTTAAAACTCTTCTTTGGACTACTTTAATTTTGGATGAGTTGAACTCTCCATTAGACAAATTCAAATCTTTGACGAGTTTAACTCTCTTTACGTGACTTAAAATTTTGGATGAGTTACAACTCTCTTTTGGATGACTTCAAATTTCATTTTTTGGATGAGTTGGACTCTCCTTTACACAACTTCAAATCTTTGAAGAGTTCAACTCTTCCTTAACTGCTTCAAATTTTGGCCAAATTGAATTCAATAATTTTAAATCTTAGATGGGCTGAACGCTCCTTTAAATAACTTGCAATCTTAAATAAAATTTTCACTTAAACAATTATAAAACAAGTTAAATATTCAACTATACCTTCAACAATTTTAAATTTTGGATGAGTTAAACTCATCCTTAATGATACCAAATTTTGAGCTCTTCCTTCGATGACTTCAATATGAGAGATGAATTCCCCAAGTGTTTATTGATTTCTTAGGATGAGTTCTACGAGTACTTGTCAAATTCCTTAGACTAGTTATCTATTGGTGGCTAAGTCTAAAATTTTCATGTATACTGATTCTCTTTGTTTTGTTGCTCTGGTTCTTGTAGTATTTTTCTTTTTTATTCTTGGCATCCATCTATGCTCATCTCACCATTCAAACCAGATTTGTTTGTGCAATGCCAACCATACAAATAAGACTTGCAAGCTCTAACAAAAAAAAAGGACAGAATATTGGAGTATAAGGAGAGAGAAGCTTTGAGATTTCAATTGTTAGTAAAAAAAATGATGGATCTCTCGTTTGAAAAAAAATTATTTTTTAACTCTTACTAATTGGGTTTTGAGTGCTAAAAGAAAGCCACACTTCGATCTTAAAAATTAAAAAAATTAAAAAAAAAGTACAAGACAACACATGGAAATGATATTCAGAACTCTAATGAGTACAGATGGAAGGAGAAGGTGAGGTTGTGGGTCTGTAGATGAGATCATAGGCTCTTTGATGAAGTCTTTGACTATGATGAGGTGTAGATGAATAGCTCTTAAAAGTGAAAAGAGTGATCTCCATGATGGGCTGAAAGATCTCTAAGACTTTGATGAGTTTAATATAGTTTTGATGAGTTCGCTGTGGCAAACAAGTTCCTAATGAATTTGAAGATTTCATAATGAACTTAGAAAGTTCCTTATTTCCCACATTAGATTGAGTTGCTTTGAACTTTGCATCGACCAACTTGACGCTTGTTTATGAAATATTTGAGTGTACAGATCAGTATAAGCATTATCCAATGACTGCAAGAAATTTCAATATCTCAGAAATTCAAGTAGGAAAGCTTTCCTTTTTTAATACAAAAAACAAAGCTTAGAAAAGCAGCAAAAAAGTATGACTAAGATTTCATCATCAGCTGACAGCAGCACATTAGATATGATCTAAGTAATGACAAATACTTAGTAACCAGCATAGACCAATATAGAATGCGCATGTGCAAATAACACTAGGTAGGAAGTTAACAAGAAACTTGTACACATAATATTAGGAGATATCAAAATATAATGAAATTAAATGGTATACTTACTGACTTCAGAGAAGCAACATCTTTAAAGCAGAAAATTTCATGAAAAGGTATGCTCTCAATTGGCACCAAAAATTTTCTGCGCAAACATTAATCATCAGATGCGAGAAAAGGAACAATTACAGCATAAACAAAACGACAGCAAGGAATAAATCGAACACTAAAAATGGCAGTTAGAAAAGAAAAACATAGATGAAATCCATTTCTTGCATTTTCAAAGGTCCAACACGGCACTTAGTAGCCATGAATTATATTTGATAACATATTCCCTCATTAAAATTATGGGCAAGAGTAATTGAATATAGATTACAACGTGATATAAAAGTTTTTCAAAATTAGTTCGGATTTATGCCGGGTAGGTCTACTATGGATGTTATACATGTGTTGAGAGGTTTGATGGAGAAGTATTAAAAGAGTAAGGAGAATCTTCATATGATATTTGTTGATTTATAGAAAGCATATGATAAAGTTCTAAGAGAAGTACTTTGAGAGTACTAGAAAATAAGGGAGTTAATATTGTTTATATTCAAGCCTTAAGGATATGTATACTTGAGCTGTCACTTGTGTTCAAATACAAAGAGGATTGATCAAGTATTTTCCTATTTCAGTTAGATTACATCAAAGATCAGCTTTAAGTCTATATCCTTTTGCTTTAGTTATGGATGTTCTTACTTGACATTTATAAGAGGATGTACGTTGGTGAATGATTTCTATTGATGATATTCTTCTTGTTGATAAAACTATGAGCGGGGGTTCACGAAAAACTTGAATTATGGAAGTCAACCTTGGAGTCTAAAAGCTTTCGTTTGAGTAGATCTACAACTAAATACACTAAGTGTAATTTTAATCATAGAAGATTTAGTGGCAGAGTGGTAATAATGGATGATCAAGTCATCAAAAAGAGTGAATATTTTAGATATTTGGGGTCTATTGTTCAAAGTGAGGGTGATATAAATGAGGATGTTATTAGTAGAATTCAAATTGGATGGTTGAAGTGGAGGAATGCATTGAGTCTGTTGTGTGATAGAAAAGTATCGCTTAGACTAGGGAAAATTTTAGATGATGTTGGTAAGACTTGCAATGCATTTGGGGTAGAATATTAGCCAGTAAAAGAGTGATTGCTCCTGAAAAATACCTTGAAATCTTCGCCATCTTAAGATGCTAGTGAGTTCGTTCTTCATGAGGTATATTAATTTATATTCAATCAGATTTTCCCAATATTATGTAAGAGCTTATTTTGATCTGGGTCCTATTTTTTATGAACACAAACATCCATAATTAATTACCTCTCTTATCACAGTAGGAGAGCAGTTTCGATTAAAGTTAAAAATATACATCAATCTCCAGTGTAAATCAATGTTTAATGGTGTAGTGTATACGACTGTCTAAAAGGAAAAAGAATAGTAGTCCTGATCAAGATTCCATGGTTCCGTCATCTCCAGATTGCCGTTATTTTAGCCTACAAACAACAAAAGGCTATTAGTCATAATGTTCAGGGAGTCTGATTAGCAATCATAGGTTGTCTAATCTCAGAGATCCCGAGTAGATCAGTTGTGGTGTAAGTTTTCTTGTGCAAGTGTTTATTGAATTCTTTAAGCTAAACATAACTTATAAGTCTATCCAATAATTCAATTTTATGGAGTTTGCATTACAAAAGTACGTAGGACTCACATCTTTTAAAATACCATGATTTGAGTAATTAAAATCTGCATTGTAGACAAACATAAGGCTTACATTCGTTGAAATGCCTTAATTTAAGGAAAGTTCGTATAGCAAACAACTGACTAGGCTTGCATACATCGGAATGCCAGTTTGGATGATATAATATTTGCATGACAAACATAGATTAGACTTACATCTATTAGAATGCTATTAGATTGGACTTACATCCCTTTGGAATGTCATGTTTAGATTGGACTTACATCCTTTTAGAATGCCAATGTGGGTTGGACTTATATCCCTTCAAAATGCCATTAAATTATTTCATATATTGAGTTCACATTATAAACAAGTGATTGGGCTTACATTTATTGGAATGTCATTGTTTAATATATTTGAGTTCACCTTGTGAACAGTTGGGCTTACATCCATGGGAATGCCAATGTTTGTAGTGATGTTTGCATTTGCAAGCATAGGTTGGGCTTACATCCCTTGAAAGTTTAGATGATGCAATGTTTGCATGACAAATATAGATTGAATTTATATCCCTTTGGAATGCAGATAAGATAGGACTTACATCCCTTTAAAATGCAATTTGGATTAGACTTACATCCCTTTAGAATGTCAATTATATTGGACTTACATTCCTTTAGAATGTCAGTGCTTAATATTGATGTTAGTTTTATAGGTGTTTTAATTTGAATTAAATTTATGTCTATTAGAAAACTCATGGTAAGTGTTGAAGTCTATCTTGCAAATATGACAACAGTTTGGCTTATATTTGTTGGAATATCCCATTGATTTTGTGATGACTTCATAATTAAAATAACCTAATATTGTTAGGTTATATTTATATTTGTATACTAGATATGTTATATTTAATCAATTTAAATGATCGACAGTTACGATGTAATACAAAAGTTTCTCACAATCAGTTTGATTTCATGCCAAGTAGATCTACTATGGATGCTATACATTTGTTAAGAGGTTTGATGAAGAAGCATAGAGAAAGTAAGGAGGATCTACATAAGATATTTATTGATTTAGAGAAAACTTATGATAAAGTTTTAAGAGATGTTCTTTGGAGAGTTCTAGAACAGAAAGAAATTAATATTTGTTATTCAAGTCATTAAGAATATGTATACTAGAGCTATTACTTATGTCCAAACACAAGGAGGATTGACAAAATATTTTCCTATTTCAGTTCGATTACATCAAGGATCAGCTTTAAGCCCTTATATTTTTACTTTAGTTATGGATGTTCTTAGGCATTTCTGAAGATGTACCCGGTGTATGCTTTTGAAGACATTCTTCTTGTTGATAAGACTAGAGGAGTCCAAGAGAAAGTTGAATTATGGAGGTCAACTTTAGAGTCTAAAGGTTTTAGATCTAAAAGAATATATCAGTGTAATTTTAGTTGTAGAAGTTCTAGTAGTAGTGTTGTGACATTAGGTGAACAAGTCATTAATAAGAGTGAGCGATTCAGATATTTAGGCTCTATTGTTCAAATGATGGTGAAAAAGATGAAGATGTTATTAGTAGAATTCAAGTTGGATGGTTGAAGTGGAGGAATGCATCTGGTCTATTGTGTGATAGAAAAGTTTCACTTAAACTTAAAGGAAAATTTTATAAGATGGTGATAAGACACCGATGACTTATATGCGAATGTTGGCCAATAAAAAGAAGCATAAGACTAAGTATTCTACGAGATGAGGATGCTTAGGTGGATGAGTGGCTTTACTCTTAGAGATAAAATTCAAAATGAGTATGTTAGGAAAAAGTTGGAGTAGCTCCGGTGGCGATAAGATTAGAGAGTCGCGATGATTTGGCCACATAAAACGTCGACCGTCCAATTACCCGGTTAGGAGAGTAGATGCATTAGATTTTCCTTGTGTTAAGAAAGGTCGAGGTAGACCTAAAAAGATTTGGTTAAGATGTATAAAAAATGACCTTAGTATACTTGAATTCAATGAGAATTTGACACATAATAGGACACAATGGAGACGAAGGATTCATGTAGCCGACCCCACTTAGTGGGATTAAGGCTTGTTGTTGTCATTGTTGTTGTATTGAATAATCAATGACTGTTAATTCTACAGAATTCTCCACACAAAAGAATTAATCTGAATTCATTAGTGTATTAAATTCATTTAAAGAGTTAATCACTTAGGGTTAAATCTTCACAAGTATTTGACTTTAAGTCTTCCACTTTAGACTCTATTGTTTTAATGTGAACGTAATAAAGATTGAATGATTGCATGTAATCTTAATTTTGAAAATTAGAAGTTATTTTTATTCAATAATTCAATATTCGATCATTTTCTTGTTTAATCTCAATTTTATATAAGCCTTAAGTTATTTAAGATTTTAAGTTCAATAATAATTTGGCTTAATTTTTTAAAATAGACCAATTAATAATCATAATTAGGTGATTAGGCATTTAAAAAAAAAAATTAAAATAGGCTGTAGTCGCGTGCCAGCCCTAGTAGAATTGCCAGAGCTTCGCGGTGCTTGGCTCTTGTTTTTTCTCCCGTCGCGTCTTGTCCGTTGTCGTCGCCACCAGGCGCCGCTTGCGGCTAGGAGGGTCGCGTAGTTGGTGGTTCCGGTGAAGGAGTGGATCTCAAACATTTTACGCCGATTTAGGTAATTTTTAAAATGAAAAAAATGTTATATTTTACTTTGAATGTGTTATTTTATAGGAAATATGGGTTAGATCTAATTTAGTTGGTATTTTAAGTGTAGTTTGATTTTATAGGAAATATGTTAGATCTCGATTTTGAATGTGTTATTTTTTTGGGGGTTAGTTGAATTAATGAGGTTATTTTTTTTTGATTAGTTTATGTCATATCTTTTGCTCAATATGTATGATCTTTAGTTGGATTAAGCGCATTCCTTTTGTGGTGAAAATTTTGATAAGATCAAAGTTTGATTAGTTTGTGCGTGATATTTAGTTTATGAGAATTTACTTGTAATGTTTTATTAGTTTGTGCGTGATATTTGTTGATGAAAAATTTGTATGTGAAACTTGGTTTATTGATAGTGCAAGTCCTTGAAGTGTTGTAATCAACATTTTAAAACATCATGTTTGCCACATGAAAGTCATTGTAGTGTTGTTTATTCAAATTCTCGATTAACTTTAGGAAACATATACAACATCATGCGGGAGGTGAAATAATATTTTTAAAATATTTTAAATTATTAAAATCAAACATACAAAAAAATCTTGTAGGTATATTTAAGTAAATGTGTAATAAAAAAACACAATTTAATCTTGTGCCTTTGACTACTAATCAACATTTTGATTTAATTACATTATTTCAAGTTTAAAATCATAATTTTAATCTTCCTTTACTCCTCTAAGTGATGGAGAAATTGTAATAGCATAACAAAATTAATGGGTGCACAATCAAAATCCAAAACAATATGAAAACAAACTTATTAAGTTATGTCAAGATATAGAAAGAGAAAACTAAAAGAATTGCTTATTTCGCACAAAAATGATCTAACAAAAAAAATATATAGTGAACAACTTTGCAATGTTACAAACAATTTGATAAATTACACAAATGCCTAAATGACTTGCAAATAGTTTGAACTTGAGTAGCTTACCACCTTAAAAAAATAAAAAATAAAAAACAATTTATAAATTGTGCTAGAAAGAGCTTTCAGGAATAATTCGTTGAAGGAATTTTATGAAAAGTTTCATTAGCCTTGAATTACTAGAGATCTTAGATTTATGGCTTAAGAATTACCAAGCTATGTTATATATATAGATCAAAGTGTATTTCGTGTTTATTTTTTTAGTATAAATGATAATATGTTTGTGCGTGTTTATAGATCAAAGTGTATTTCGTATTTATTTTTTTGTGTGGATTACATTAAAGTTGTACAACAAAAGTTTGTAAGGTCACATTAGAGATGTAAAATAGTATAAAATTGAATTATTAAATTTCAATAGGTAGTGAGTTAGCCCCATCATTGTCTTTATCCATTTAAACTATGTAAATTCATCGTAAGGAGAAGAATTACTATTTGTTGTTATTATTAGTTGGAAATGAATTGATACTATCTATAGTTCTTTATATGGTGAACTTCGAGTAAGCACGATTTCATTACAACATATGTTGGTGGGAAAAATCGTCCAGTCTAAATCCCACGACGGATTAATTTTGATGAATTACAGAAAAGAATAATGAGGTTGTTGAAGCTAGATCCAACACAATTATATGTTAATCTAGTGGGTCGCTTTCACATTAGTCTTTGGATTTATTGCCACACATTTGATCACGTGAAATATAGTTAATGCGCATGTGTGCAACTATTGTGATTTACGTTGAAGTTAACGAGCAGTGTGGAGATAGGGAGGTAAGCGTGCGTGGAATGTCGAGATGGGTGAAAGCGGAGTACATCACACCATCTTCTCAGTGGAATTACAAAGAAGAGAACATGATTATTTTCGGGACAAGTTCTGCTATGGGTGACGAGAAGGAGATGAATCCACCATCTCACGAAGATGTTGGATATGAAACTATGAGTGAGTTAATAGTGATGGCGAAGGGATGATAGCGCAGAGAAATTTGAGGGCCAGAACCATCCCTCGGGGTGAGATTTGATTGCCGATTCTCAATTAACAAGTCAACGAAAGACTTGATACGCTAATGTATATCGTAAAAACAAGAGAATAAGATGAGGATCTCACATTTGATGGCCATTAGATAATTCAATCTTTGAGGAGGAAGCATTCCGGAAGAATTGGTGAGGTATCTGCTTTCAGAGAAGAAACGATTACAATTTCTTTGAGTTTATCAAAACGTCGAGTATGTCATATGCTTGAACAAATCAAAATTCACCCATGATGTGCATCATTCTCAGTAGACCATGTTTGTGGCGTTTACAAGATTAAGAGGTTGGGTGGTGCATGGAGGATTGGTTCAATTGGGTCACCTCATACCTATACTCATTCAGTACTTAATGCTGGTCACATGCAATGTACATCAAAATTCATCAATTGTTTCATACAACCCATGTCAGGCGTCAATTTGGATGCGAAATTGTAGGGGCGTATTGAGTCCAAGTTCAATATAAGAGTTACATGAAAGCACAGGATGCACGTAGGAAAGCGAGAAAGCGATATTTGGTAGTTGGGAGGAATCTTACAGATCTTTGGGAAAATTCATGGCTGCAGTATGTTCATCATACGATTATGTTATTGTCGCACAACAGAATCAAACAGATTTCAACGATTGTTCTGGTCGTTTGAACCTTCAATTACAGGTTGACAGTATTGTCGTCCGGTACTATGTCTAGATGACACCTTCCTCCTGGGTAAGTATAGAGGTACTCTACTTAGTGCAGTTGGAATCGATGCAAATAATGGCTTGTTCCCATTAGCCTTTGCAGTTGTGGAATTAGAGTCGAGTCATGGGTATGATTTCTGCACACATTACAAAATTTGATCCCACTGTCTACAAGAGGTGATCTCTCATCTCGATGACATACAGTTGTTGTTGCAGAGAGATCTTTCCCTGTACATCACTTTTCTGCGCCATTTGAGGAGAACTTTAAAAGAGCGTAAGACAATTAAGCAGGTGATGTTGAGTTCATATAAGATATATCGTTCTTTGGGAATCGATATTCGACTTTTTAAAAGGTACATCAAGAATATTAAGCAGGAGACATATGATTGGCTGGTCTCTAGGGACGTTAAGCAATGGTCTCTAACTCATGATGAAGGTCATAGGTATGGTACAATGACCACAAATGCAACTGAGTGCTTCAACGGTGTGCTAAAAAGAGCACGTGGTTTACCAATTCAAGCATTACATGTATTATAACATAGTGTCACTATTCATGAAACGCTATCATACCACACTAGAAAGGCAACGATTTGTTCTCCCCTACATTAAGACAATGTTGCAGATAATGAACGAGGCAAGAAGAGTTCTCGAATCATTGAGGATAAGCATGACGAAAGTAAGTGTTTGATGTCACAAGCAGAACCTTCAAGGTTGAACTAACTGAAAACTATGAATGTAGGTGTTCATGCAGACAACCACAATCTTACCATCTACCGTGTGCACATGTAATTGTTGTTCTGGGACAACGACGCCTAAGCCATGTGCAATTTGTCTCACCTTATTATAGCTTGCAAAACTACATTAAAACCAAGGCGAATTCCATGTAATACCGATCGTGAAGAGTGGTCGAGAATTCAAATTAGTGGCACATACCCAAATTACAATCCTCCAAATGTAAGAAAGTCGGCATCCAGTCTAACAGATATAAGAATTCAATGCGAAGTTCAAGGATTTGTGGTGTGTGTAAGGGCTAGCAATAGGTCTACATGTCCTCAAACTAGATCGCGGATGTAATTTTGTTTTAGTTTATGTGTTGGTTGTTATTTCAGATCGCCAGAAGTACTCTCTAATTTCATTTCTAGATCGTGGAGATTGTGATTTGTTTTAGTTTATGTGTTGGTCATTACTTGTTATTTGGTTTAATAAATGTCATTTCATTAAATACAAGTTCAAACTCATAACATGCAAGCTTCTTTAATTTGATGTTCTATCTACAAGTAAATTGCTTAAATTCTAAATGCTTTCATTGTTGTGTCTCTAATTTGCACTTTATTCAATCTTGTTAAATTTATAACGGGAAGATGTCCCATGCTCACGTAGAGGACGAAAGAGAGACAGTGGACTATGGCCCACCAGCCGAAGTTCACCCCAAAGATAGCATTACGTGGCAGTACGAAATGCGATCCTAATATGGTAAAGGGTTTTCTTAGAGTTTTGTGTTTGGTTTTATGCAGACTTTGTTAATATACTGACGTATTATAATCATAATTCATTTGATTGCGGTTTCGAGGTTCAGCATTTACCGATGTTTAGGAATGGCTCGTTAACCGCCTCTAGATTTATGGATGCCTCGAAGTCGCCTAGATTGGTCTCTCGATGCAATATTAAGCTTGATCATCACTTATCGACAAGAAGGCGGTCCGACGAATACCTTCCACTTGGCCACCGGAGAGAGATTGCTACTATGTGACGATGATTCTAGATTCTGGATAGATGGCCACCTATGATGGGCAAAGACTGTTGGTGAAACGTGAGCTTCGTGGCCAGATTGTTCTGATGAGTTGATTGGAGCACATCCAGAGCCGCACGTCATTTACCGTGATCCTGTCCATCCACATGTTACATCAGAGTTTCGCATGGGACAGGCTCATGCGCGTACTTGTATACCTTTACGATGCTACACATACTACCGATTCGACTAGATCTACCGTGATCTCCGCTCACTATGCATGTCAAAGCCTATATACTATTTGTTATTCGATCGTTTCATCTACCAGATACTTTAGGTTCTGAGGTTCATTTGCAGTATCTACCATTACTTGAAGATATCGACACATTTAGGGGTTGTTTTGGGTTCCGGCCGCCATCTATACGAATTACATGAAGCAACCAAACCAAAGCGCATACTTCGGATGTGTTCATTTACCGGTGTATGGGCCCTGAGCACACTCATGTGGGAATACCTACGCTACGTGTTCAGTATCCTACCGACATTGCTTAGCGTTGGAATGAAGGATATGTTCGAAATGCCATTATCCAATATCGAGTCATGGGATGAGGATGGACTTCTACGAGTCGCATGCCGAATTGATATAATATTATTTGGTTAACTCATTACGATCTTGTAGCTGAAAGAATAACTTATGTTTTATTTGCAGGTCATCTGGGAGCCTTATGGACATCGATCCGCCGCGCAGATATGTTTGCTGAGATACGTGGAGAGATAGCGCTACCGCCGAATATGTTGGAAGAGGGTGAGTGGTACCGCCGATCGGTGCTCGATAGTTCGCGATGCCTCCATCGACCGATGTAGCCCGATGATCCATCATTCATACGGTCGATGGACGAGGAAAGGCCGATGTTGACGGTCAATACCACCACACCTTCATTGCACGGGAGAATGCGACTCATTGTCATAATTGATTCATCGCCGCAGATCCGGAGCCGATCAACCGCTATACGAGGTGGTATCGCTCATGGGCATCACTTTACATGCTCGCGCACCGAGCATTCTCTGACATACATATTACCAGCACCGGGAACGCTTGATGGTTAGTATGTATGCAAAGTATTATAATTTATTTTTCCTATTAGCAACGAAATCGATCTAAAACTTCAATATATGAGCACATCTCAAGACCGGGATATATTTCAATGTTTTTTCTACAGAGATGAAAATACGTATCGTAAATCTTTCAACGACATTATGAAGAGTCGCCGTGGACTAAAATATGCATATCTCTCTACAAGATAAGTGATGATACGCATTAACTTCGCATCGACAGATGATTTTTCGATGGATGTTGGGCCATCCGACAGTGGTAGTTACGCATTACATTTTCACACCCCCGATATCATATCGAATGGTCTCGATCTCCATTACGCAGCAACTAACCGATATATAATTAATCGCCATTCCATATGACACCGGATACCGGAGTGTGTATTCGTCACGCAGAGTCGCAGATTTACCTCACGTTACGGACTTAGGTCGAACAACCCGCCGGTGTGAAGAGGACCATCAACAACATCATCATTTACCTACACCACCAAAGAAATTACACTTGTAGATTCCACCATGCCATCAAGATAGATGTGTTATCTTTCTTATACATGGAAGGCATGTACTCTTGGTTGTTTTTATTTCATATCCTTACTATTCATGTACTTATCAGATATCCCGTACTTTTATTATTTGTATATTTTGATTAAATCAAATGCGAAGATGAGATTCAATCGGGAATTACATAAAGATTCAAACTCAATTTTTATATAAAATATAATGAGAGTGTTTGATATTATCAAAAAAATTAATATATTCAACTTCAGAAGTCACACATTTGCAAAAATTGGGCATCACTTTACATGCGCAAACCGACAAGATCTCCTTTACCATATGATGCGCACTGTTCTCATCGTAATGCGTTTATGGGTGAACTTCTACGGTATGCCATAGTCCACAACTGCCTCCTCTCGCCGTCGCTTTTCCTACGCGGATGAGCGTCATCGCCGGACATCTTCCCTGTTATAAATTTAGCAGCTAACAATTGAATAAAGAAGTGCAAATTGAGAGACACAACAATGAAAGCATTTAGAGCTAAGCAATTTACTTGTAGATAAAACATCAAATTAAAGAAACTTGCATATCAACCATGAGTTTGAACTTGTATTTAATGAAATGACATTTACTAAATCAAATAACAAGTAACAGCCAACATATAAACTAAAACAAATCATAATCTCCACGATCTAAAAATGAAATTAGGGGTACTACAAGCCCAAATGCCTACACACCGTAAATAACAACCAACACAAAGCTAAAACAAATTACAATCTCCTCGGATCTGGAGACATGTAGACCTATCAGCCCAACCTTACACACACCACAAATACTTGAACTTCTAAGCCTCATCCATCAATTCTTATATCCGTTGGGACAGGACGACCGACTTTCTTCCTCGACAATCGGAGGATTGTAATTTGTCAGGCCACTTATCAATTGTTTCACCCACTCTTCACGATCCCAGATTACATGAAATTCGCTTGGTAGATTTTAATATAGTTTGTAATAAGGTGAGACAAATTGCACATGGCTTAAAGGCCGTTGTCCCGTAACAAGAATTACTGCATACCTGTAGTGGTAAGATCGTTGTTCATGATGAACACCTACATTCATACGCTACTCAACCTCAAGGTCGCCAGGACATCAAACACTTCGTCATGTTATCCTCAATGGTTCGTGAACTCTTCGCTCTCGCTTCATTATCCCGCAACGCTTGTCTAATGCGGGGAACAAGGTATCTTGTTGCCTCTAGAATGTGATTTTAGCCATTTCATGAATAAGTGACACTATGTTATAATGTAATCGAGGCTTGAATTAAACCACGCTCTTTTAAGACACCAAGACATTTGCATTATCAGATATCATACCTATAACCTTCATGAGTTAGAGCCATTGCTTAACGCCCAGAGACCCAATCATATGCCACCGCTTAATATTCTTAATGTCCGACATGTACCTTTTAAAAGTCGAATATCATCGTGATTCCCAAAGAACGCATATCTTCTCGACATATGAACTCAACATCACCTATGCCTAATTACGCTTCTTTAAAGTTCTCCTCAAATGGCAGCAAAAGCGATCAGAAAGATCTCTGCACCAAGCACAGACGCTGTCTATCTCGAGATGTAGATCACCTCTGTATTACAGTGGGATCAAATTTTGTAATGTGCGTAAAACCATACCCATGACGATGCACTCGATTCCATAATGACTAAGAACAAGCCATTATTTGATCGATTCCAACCGCACTAAAGTAGAGTACCTCTATACTTACTCAGGAATGTGTCACATAAGACGGACGACAATACCAACCTATAATTGAAGGTTCAAACGACTAACAATCGTTGGAATTGCTTGATTCGTTGATGAACAATACACGACCTGCATGATGAACATACCGCAGCCCATGAATTTTCCCAAAGATCTATAGATTCCTCCCAACTATCAAATATCGCTTTATCGCTTTCACGTGCATCCTGACTTTCATGTAAGCATATATTATATCAACTTGGACTCAATACGCCCTACAATTTCCCTTTAGATCCAAATTGACGTCGATTATGTATGAAATAACGATGAATTACGATATCAGATGCGACCAAAGATAAGACTGAATGAGTAGGTATGGTGACCCAATGAACCAATCCTCCATGACAACCCAATCTCTTAATTGAGCCAGATATAAACGATATAAACATACTACCAGTCGAATGATGGGTGCACATCACAAATTTTGATTTGTTCAATCATATGACATACTGACGCGTTGTTCAGATAATTGTAAACAAATTATAACTGTTTCTTCTCATAAAAATAGATACCCTCAGCCAATTCTTCTAGAATACTGTTGTCCTCCTCAAAGATTGAATTATCTAATGTGTCATCAAATGTCAGATCCTCATCCTATTCTCTAGTTGTTTGGGCGCTACGCATATAGTCATTGTTACGCATTTGCCGTGTGACTTGTGAATTGAATCGACAATCAAATCTCGACACAGGATGGTCGTGGCCCTCAAATCGCTCTCTGGTCGCTATCATCCTCTTCGTCATCATCACTACTACTTCCACTGATAGTTTCATATTCAACATTTTCGGGAGATGGTGGATTCATATCGCTCCTTCCTCGGGTCACCCATAAGAAGCACTTGTCCAAAGAAATAATCATGTTCTCTCGTCAGACGTAATTCCACTGAGAAAATGATTTGATGTGGTCGCTTTGACCTATCGACATTCCACGATCGCTTACCTCCCTATCTCCACACCTACTGCCGTTAACTTCAACGTAAATCACAATAGGTTGCACGCCGTGCATTAACTATACTTCACGTACTTCGCCATCGTTAATGTATAATAAAGACTAATAGAAAGAATCACCCATTAACAGATAATGTTGGATCTCTTCAACGACTTATTCTTTTATAATTCATCAAAATTAATCCACATGGATTTGACTGACGATTTTTCCCACCAACATATGTTGGAATGAAATCGCTTACCACTGAAGTTCACCACCATAGTAAAGAATTATACGTATAACAATATCAATTCATTTCCAACTAATAATAACAAACAAGAAGTAATCCTTCTCACTCACCTAATGAATTTACATTACATAGTTTAAATCGTGATAAAGACAATGATGGGGCTAACTCACTGCTACCTATTGAAATTTAATAATTCAATTTTATACTCTATTTCACATCTCTAATGTGACCTTACAAACTTTTGTTGTACAAATTTAATATAATCCACACAAAAAAATAAACACGAAATACACTTTGATCTATAAACACGCACAAACATATTATCATTTATACTAAAAAAATAAACACGAAATACACTTTGATCTATATATATACATAGCCAATTCTTAAGCCATAAATCTAAGATCTCTAATTCAAGGCTAATGAAACTTTTCATAAAATTCCTTCAACTAATTATTCTGAAAGTTTTCTAGACAATTCATAAATTATTTTTTTTTAATTTTTTACTCAAGTTCAAACTATTTGCAAGTTTTGGGCATTTGTGTAATTTATCAAATTGTTTGTAGCATTGCAAAGTTGTTCACTATATTATTTTGTTTTGTTAGATCATTTTGTAAAATAAGCAATTCTTTTAGTTTTCTTTCTATATCTTGACATAACTTAATAAGTTTGTTTTCATATTGTTTTGGATTTTGATTGCGCACCCATTAATTTTATTATGCTATTACAATTTCTCCATCACTTAGAGTAAAGGAAGATTAAAATTATAAATTTAAACTTGAAATACTGTAATTAAATCAAAATGTTGATTAGTACTCAAAGGCACAAGATTAAATTGTGTTTTCTCTTTTATTACACATTTATACCTACAAGATTTTTTGTATGTTTGGATTTTAATAATTTAAAAATATTTTAAAATATTATTTCTTCACCTCCATGGTGTTGTATATGTTTCCTAGTCAATCGAGATTTTGAATAAACAACTACAATGACTTTCATGTGGCAAACATGATGTTTTAAAATGTTGATTACAACACTTCAAGGACTTGCCGATAAACTAAGTTTCACATACAAATTTTTTCATCAACAAATATCACGCACAAACTAATGAAACATTACAAGTAAATTCTCATAAACTAAATATCACGCACAAACTAATCAAACTTTGATCTTATCAAATTTTTCACCACAAAAGGAATGCACTAAAACAAACTAAAGATCATACATATTGAGCAAAAGATATGACATAAACTAATCAAACAAAAATAACCTCATTAATTCAACTAACCCCCAAAAAAAACAACACATTCAAAATCGGATCTACACATATTTCTATAAAATCAAACTACATAGCTTAAAAATACCAATTAAATCGATCTAACCCATATTTCTATAAAACAACACATTCAAAGTAAAATCTAATATTTTTTTCATTTCGTAAAATTTACCTAAATCGGCTAAAATGTTTGAGATCCACATCCTCCCAGCTGGCAAACATGGCGGCGACCCTCTAGCCGTGGGCGTCTTGGCCGTACGGCGACGAGCGATAACGATCCACGGAGAAAAAAAAAACAAGCAGCTCGCCTCTCTCGGTTTATTATTGACGGCCCGTCGGTCGGCCATCGACGGCAAGCATCCGTATCGGCGACTAGGCCTATTTTAAATTTTTTTTTAAATGCCTAATCACCTAATTATGATTATTAATTGGCCTATTTTAAAAATTAAGCCTAATAATTTTTACAAAATTTTCATGAAATTTTAGCGACATAATGGCTTAGCAGTGTTGCATTTTACGAATTTTAATGTGATGCATACTCTTCTCCCTTGCTTTGAATTCAAGATCGATGAAGGGAGGTACATTCATCTCGCATCAGATCCAAGAATGATGGCGAAAATCTTCATGAAATTTTTCCTGTCAGACTCAAGATCAACGATCGTGAGTCTTCAAATTTTAAGAATTGTGATTTACTTAATTTCAAACAATTTAAATATATGATTAATTATTTTTAATTTTACAAAAATGGTAACTCATCAATGTTGCGTTTTGCGAAATAACGCACTTGCGCCTTCTCCCTTGCTCCAAATCTAATCGACAATGGGAGGTATATTCATCTCGCACCGAACCTAAGATCGACGGAAGAGACTTTCAATTTGACCTTTGGAGTGAAAAATTAATTATAACAAGTTTTATTTCAAACTTTACTTGAAATTGACATTTAAGAATCCTTTTTTCTTCACTGTTGGATGGAAATACCCTTTGTTCACTCTTAGTTTAGATTTATGAGTGAACGGTAGCTTGGGAATTTGGACCCTAATCTCACTTGAAATAAGGGGATCGGCTAGGGCTTGGCTTGATTTTCACGCAATAATGGGGGAGAGGGGAACGACGTTTGGCTTGGCTTCACGCACAGCCAAGAAGTTGTCTAAGGCACGACGGCGGTAGGGATGGCTAGGGTAAGTATTGGCTAGGGCTTGAAGACTTCTCCACACGACTAAGAAGAGGGAACTGGCTTCAACCAAGCACGCAAGGGGGATCAGCTAGGGCTATCAAGGTAGGGTTTGATCACTCTCGTTCTCTTATGTGTATGTGGGTAGAGGAGATTCTCAGCCGACTCCCCCCCCTTTCTTATAGATGCTCGACATAACTATTCCTACTTCTTCTCTCATGCAATTTCAATAATCATTCCAGCTTTCTTCTCTCTCTCTTTTTCTCTAACTGACAACAAAAAGAAGCATAAAATTAAGTGTTGCAAGGATGCAGATGCTCAGGTAGATGAGTGGTTGTACATTTAGAGATAAAATGATAAATGAATATATACATGATAAAATTAGAGTAGTTCTAGTGGCAAATAAGATTAGAGAGTCGCCTTAGATGGTTTAGTCACATAAAATGTTTGCCCAGTTAGGAGAGTGGATGTATTAGATTCTGCCTATGTCAAGATAGGTCGAGGTAGACCTAAAAAAAGCATGATTAGGAGTATAAAAATGATCTTAATTTTCATGGTTTAAATGAGAATATGACATTTAATAAGACACTTTGGAGAAAAATGATTCATATAGCCGACCCCATATAATGGACAAAGGCTTGTGATTGTTGTTATTGTTGTTGTAGTATATTCCCTCATCGACTATGTATTCATCGATTCGCTAGCATGCACACATGTACATGAACATGCATATTCATCAAACTTGTTTATTTTCATCTTTACAATTATATATCAAGGTGCACAAGAATTAATGAAAATCACAAATAGAGCATCCATGCATATAAAATAGCATGAAGTTCAACCTCAACATGTTAACTAGGAATCTTGCCACTTCATCGTTCAAAGCTAGAGTGCCCTTTCCCTTTCTTGAGGATGCCATGTTCCTACAGGTGCACAAATTTACATATAAATATATATCAAAATAAGAAAAGTTCCCAATAGTATACTATGGACTATATATTTTTTAATTATAATTAAAACATTGATATTTCTAAATGAGGCTACAAAAATTTATATAATGGATTCCAACTATCTTATAGAACTTGTATAGTTAAACAACCAGAATGCATGTAATCAGAGTGAAAAAGCAGCAAAACAAACAAACTATATTAGTAGCACTGAAGTCATTGTTTGATAAGAGCATGGAAAGCTTAATATTCTTATTATCACTTAGCATTTCATGATGCATTAACAAGAGAATTCAAAAAGAGTATAAAATGTTTAACAAACATGCCAGATGCTCAATTGATAGAAAATAAGACATCTGAATCCTGGCAAAAAAAAAAAAACATAAGCACCATTGAAAATAAGACATCCGTGACATCTGATTGACCGAAAAGTGGAACATCACTTCAATTTAATATATAAGCACCTTGAAGATTAATTCAAAAGGATTGAACAGAGGTTAATAGAATAGATAATGAAACTTAAACCTGTTTAGGTATCGAAGATACAAAAATGCATGATAACCTCTTACAATGAAAATAGCATCGATATAAAAAAAAGGATGGTATTCCAAACACCTGCACTTGATTTATTCTCTAAAAACAAATGTAAAAGAAACAGATACAATGAAATTTGTCCATTTATAGCATTACATTTCAGAAAAAGTAAAGATTCAAATTAAAAATGTAGAACGAAAGTAAACAAGCTAGAATTTACCCGTGAACATTAACTGTCCGTTCTTTTGAAGCTTGACCATCACTAAGAAGTTTTATCATTGAATGGAGTTCCTTCACTTCTTTGTTCATCTGTAATAAATTTTTGACAACTGAATAAAGGTTGTGACCAGTAAAACAGCTTCCGTATAGCCAAAAAAAAAAAACCCCAGCTGAAGCTTTACAAGATAAAGCCGATTCCATAAATATAGAAAAAAAAAAACTTCATTTCCATTTTAATTAGCGTTATGTTATACCTAGTAGATCTAAAACTGAATATATGAAGTGTAATTTTAGTTGTAGAAGTTCTAGTGAAAGTGTTGTGACATTAGGTGAACAAGCCATTAAAAAGAGTGAGCGATTGAGATATTTAGGCTCTATTATTCAAAATGATGGTGAAATAGATGGTGATGTTATTAGTAAAATTCAAGTTGGATAGTTGAAGTGGAGGAATGCATCTGGCCTATTGTGATAGAAAATCGCTTAAACTTAAGGAAAAATTTTATAAGATGGTGGTAAGACCTGCAATGATTTATGTTGCAGAATGTTGGCCAATAAAAGAGAAGCATAAGACTAAGTGTAGCAGAGATAAGAATGCTCATGTGGATGAGTGGCTTTACTCTTAGAGATAAAATGCGAAATGAGTATGTTCGGGAAAAAGTTGGAATAGCTCTAGTGGTAGATAAGATAGAGAGAGTCATCTTAGATGTTTTGACCACATTAAGCGTCAGTCGTCCGATGATCTGGTTAGGAGAGTAGATTAGAGGTAGACCTAAAAAGGCTTAGGTAAGATGTATAAAAAATGACCTTAGTATACTTGAATTAAATGAGAATTTGACACAATGGAAACGAAGGATTCATGTAGCTGACCCCACTTAGTGGGATAAAGGTGTGTTGTTGTATGTTATACCTAGTTTATAGAAACATAGAATCTTGCCTTTGCATGAGCCTACTGTATGGAAAATGAGCTGGAACTTCCACCCACCGACTTGTATTTAGTTTTGATGAGGAGAATAGCTATTTCAGCATCTCACCACCAGATCTAGGATGATTAAAAGATTGCACTTCTCCAAAGGAGATCAATGTTTAGAATTCTCTAATAAAATGGCATGTGAGATCATACCATATCTATGATGATCCAATCCGAGGGCTTAAAATTATCAAGATGAAAATAGACAGTCGGATGGTGAAATAAATTTCTTTTTACCAGAATATTAATAGTTAAAAATTTATATAAATCTAAAATAATGAAAGAGTCAAAGAACAACTAAATCAAAAGCAAGTAAAAAATAAAAATATCTTTCTCTATTACTATTTCGTCTACAATACATATTCTCCTTTCGTCCACTCATTTAAACCTGAATTATTAAATATTGATGTAATGAATTTTAAAAAAACTAATGGAATAATTATAATTCTAAATCACAATACTCATTTAAACCTGAATTATTAAATATTTTTTTGATCAAATCATAGAAAGTCATATTATAAGCTAGATATATTAATATCAATATGACCAAGAATACAAATCTAAATAAATATTTTAAAATGAATAAACTTTGAAACATTAACTCTTATTTTACTTTTCATGATCTAAATTTTTACTTTTTTAATAAACTTTATATCTTAATTTATACATCAATCTCAAGAACATCGTCTAAACATAGCATGTCTCAGCCCTAGCTGATATGTACCTCGTCGGCACAACAAGGCATAGACAAGTTGTAATATCCTACAAAAAAGGAGAAATAAATTGACTGATAGTTGGTTAACTTATACAGGACGGGGGTTTTCGTATGCCTTCGAAAACAAGTGAGGGAGACAGAGAGAAGATGAGGCCAAAGAGAGGCAAGACTGAGCCAGGAATGGTGGCAGCAGCAATGACATCGATATCAAGCAAACGTGCCAACGACGATCAGCTTGACATCAGTGGCTACAGGCTTACGGTGATGGAGAAAGACTTCAAGTGGCTTCGACAGGTTGCGCAAGGGTTCCACATACACATTCGAGCAAAAGAAGAAGTTTTTGTGTCGAATCAATGTAGCAACCAAAAAGTTAAAAAAAAATTAAAAAAAGAAAAGAAATTCAGAGCCATAACCCTAGGGTGCCCACGTCAGCAAAATTGCATGCTCAAGGGGCACAAACAATTAAAACTCTATTCTGTTATAAAAGAGGGGGAAGGAGGTCATCAAGTTTTTTTCTTTACACACTCCTACACACTGATATGCACAAACGAAAGAGAGAGAAGTTGAGAGCCCTAGCCGACCCATTCCCCTTTTGCTAGTCTTAAGTTAAAAATTTTATTCAATTAAATTTTTGATTTACGATAAGATTCAAATTGCAATTATATCAATCTCAAGAAATCTAATAATTAAATTTTGGGAGTGACAACCAAAACATGAGACAACAAACCATTAATGTTAAATAAAATTCTTATTACAAAATACATATACAAGATCACACAAAAAAGAAAATACATAAAAAATTATATAAAAAAGAAGGGGCTATCCAAGTAGTCGTCCTCTTCTTCTTCTAGTTTCGATGGGGTACTAACATAAGGACGATAATACAACGCAGAAAAAGAACTTGACTCGAGTCATTAAAGTTACAATTTTCAAACATTTGGACTAGTGGTAAGTTGAACTCAATCATAGAAGAAAATTGTTGTTGTTGATCTATATGATGATCGAATTGCCTTCCAATTCCTATTGCTGCTAGTTGCTTCTAGTTTTCTTAAGTCAGCGACTTCTCCAATTTCTTTGTAATATCCATTAATTTAATGCCTAATTAAATTTGTTTTATTAATTCTTTTTGTGGCGATTCTTTGCTAGGTCTTAAGCATCTGGTGGATTAAAGCCTCGCGTGTATGGTAGGATCGATCGAAGGTAATTTCATTTCCTTCCATAGCGGCTGGCCTATTTTTCCTTCACGCTGCGAGTTCTTCTCCTCCTTTCGTTCCCCGGTATCGATCGTTTTCGCTCGTTCCCTCGGCTTAAGAACGGCGTCCCCTTCCTCAGCGGATTCGAGCGGCTTCCTCCAAGCATGCTGGCTCAGCTGAAATCAGCGACTCGCCTCGCCTCGCATCATGGAAACGCCGTAGTCTGTTGGAAATCCGTAAAATTTTCAGTCGAAATCAGTGAACCGTCGGCTCGGTTCGGATTTCTGTTCGCCGATCGGGAAATTTAGAATTTTGTAAATTGCTAATTTAATTTTCTTTATCCTTTTTTTTCTGACCTTCCTTGGGGTTGAAATGCGTGAAATACGTGATTGGGAAATCGAACTTGGCTGCTAGGTGAGTTGTAGAGTTATTGTGTATTAAAATGGGGATTTAGGATTGACAGTGTTTGTTAATTTTAGTTTTGTTGATTGGCGGTAATATTGGTAGTAGATACTTTGGAATACTCAGGTATTTTGAAAACATGAGGAGATATCAATTTCAGGTAAAATTGGTGCGAGTCGATTATGAGTTTCATTTTGAGTTTCATGCATTAGAAGTATTTAAAGAGTTATTTAATGATAGATTGTGTGTACTGAGGAGGAATGCGTCGACACCACCTATATTTGAGGTGAGACATACTTTAATGTAAATTCGCGGTTCTATTCTTATGTGTCTTCTGTTTTACCGACTTATTGTATGAATGACATGTAGATCTTCATATATTGAATATATATAAATGTTGATTCACTTAGCTTACAATGATTCTGATGATTCTGGTAGGTAGTTGATTGATTTCATTGGGCATAGAAAGGTTTGAAACATGTTAAATGTAGTAATGTGATAAACAGGGAAATGTCAGAAAAATTGTGATAGGAAGGCTATGTTCTGAGAATCTGCAGATAAAGAAAAGTTCGGAGATGTGATTAGGAGATCTTAGTATCACGGCATTTTGAGTTGTTGTTCGTTAATGTCAGTGTCGATTAGTATAGAGTATGGTTTCCGCTACCTACACTTTTTAGGCAGTGACGGCGACCTTTTATGAAGTCAAAATCTGATTATAAATGACATTTAGAAAATGATTTGATATAGGCGAAATGGTGATTTAATGAAATTATTCTCTGACACAATGATATCTACATATTACCTACCGTATTGTTTATATATTCTTTACATTTCTACAAAGCCCTGACATATTGTTGATTCTGATGTTACATTCTTTGCGGTCTGATTTACCTAGTTTTATCGGTTTATAAATTTACATGCGCGATTGTTTCTCTTGTCTTTAGAGAACTTGATCTTGTCTCATTAAAACTTTAGCTTATGATCTCTAGTTGAAAATTCGGAAAAAGGCTGGGTAGAAGGCTTTTGTTAAATGTATAGTTTTAAGAACTAAAGCTTTTGGGTAAATTATAAATGTCTTTTGTTCTTTCTGTATTTATTTACAAACTTAAAGATTTAGGTAATTGTGATATGAATTAAGTTAAGTAGTATATGAATTCAAACGGTTTGTGATGATTTGAAATGCTGATACTGACCACTTGAACAGGAAGTCATGAGTGTCCTTTCATTAAGGGGTTCTCATATCTTAAGTCTTAAAGTTTTGGAAGATTTGGACTGCAGAAGCATGAGCTTTCTCTCCATTTTTGATCCAAACACTTCAATTGCTCTTTTAGATAGAAGAGCTTTTTGTATAAGAACTTCTTCATCTGGCTCTCTCGACGCTCTAATTGAAACACACAAAGAATAAAAAAGAGAAAGATGATCATAACCTAGGGTAATACTATCATTAATCATATTATAATTGAATTATAAATAATATTTCCTATATCTATAATAAAGCTATTTTGAATTGAATAATTTAAAGTAGTACACTCATTCTTTGATGGATGTGAAAAGTGGAGGGGTTAGTAGTAGTCGACGACATAAAACTTGTCGAAATAATCATGACATGAATCCTTTAAATCATTGTGTTAATCTTGGGGTGTCGCAGGCGATCGTTGTATACAATCTGATGAAAAATGTCTGCGAGAGCGTACGGCCGTGCGATGTTAAATAAGCGAGGTTCCCACATTATGGAGGGATGCGGGCAAAGTTAGTCATGAAACTAGAATTAGGTTAGGATCTTGGAATATAGTACCCATAAGTAAATTAATGGAATTAATAGATATTATGGTTAGAAAGATATTTTATATTCAAGAAACTAATGGGTTGGGGAGAAAGAGGAGATTGATAGTTTAGATTTAAAACTTTGGTATTCGGTAAAAGTCAAACTAAAAAATAGTGTAGGTGTGATTATAGATAAAAGTTTTAAGGATAATGTTATAAGTATTAATAGATGTGGAGATAGAATTATAGCTTTAAAGATTATTGTTGATCTTAAGATTATTAATGTTATAAGTCTACATGCTCAAGTAGGTTTGGAGGTAAAGCAAGAAAATTTATGGAATGAATTAGAGGATTAATACAAAGAATCTTGAAGAAAAAAAATTTGGAGGAGATTTAAATGGATATGTTGGTAGAGTGGTAGAAGATTTTAAAAGTATTCATGGTGGTTATGGATTTGGAGTGAATGAAGAAGGTATATATTAGATTTTCTTTTTTGATTTATGATCTTTATTTAAGAAAAGATGAGATACATTACTTATAAAATGGATCTAGTAAAATCTGATTGATTATTTTTGATAAGAAAAATAGATTGTAAAGGTAGATTCATTGAAAATCTAAAATCTGCGACGTCGATTGTTAGATTTTAGATTTTGAAAAGTTGTAAGAGAAAAAATAAACTAAATTATTGTCTGCAATTAGATGGGACACTTAAAGAACACAAATAAAATATATTTTTAAAAGCAACTGAGATTAGAATTTGGGATGTTCAAAGAAAATTTAACATTATGTGGGAAAAATAATGAGTAAAATTAAGCAAGTTCTTAAAGATGTCTTGGAGAATCAAAGGAAAAAAATTCTTTTAATAAAAATAGTTGGTGGTGGAGTCGTGTCTGAAAAGATAAAAAATAAAGTATTGTTATAAAACTTGGTTTAGATGTAAAATTGGAGAATTGGAAAAGATATAAAGTGGCTATAGAGATTAAGCGATATATGATCTGAAAAAATTTAGCGTTTAGTGATTTATACAATAGATTAGATAAAGAAGGTGAAAGATGTATGTATAAGTTAGAACCAAAGAGATAGGATAAGTAAAGACATAGTTCAAGTGAGGTGTATTAAGGATGAAAATAATAAAATACTTTTTTTAGAAAAGGATATTGAAAATAAGTGGATGATGTATTTTGATAAACTTTTCAATGAAGGATTTGAAAATGCGATTGATTTTAGAATCTTAATTCCAAACAAAATAGAGAATTTCATTTTTATCATCATTATTAAATCGAAGTTTAAAGAAAATGAAATGTGGAAAGCGATGGGAGGATAATATTCCAATAGAAGTGTGGAAATGTTTAGAGATCAGGAAGTTCTTGGCTTACAAATCTTTTAATGTCATTTTAAAGACTAAAAGATGCAGATGAGTGGAGAAAGAGTTTGTTGGTTTATATTTATGAATAAAGGTGATGCACAGTGTACAAATTATAGAGAATTAAGTTAATGTGTCATACATTAAAATTATGGGAGAAATAATTGAGCATAGGTTACGATGTGATCTGAAGTTTCTCTGTCAGTTTGGTTTCATGCAGGGTAGATCCTTATGGATCTATACATTTGTTAAGGGGTTTGATGGAGAAGCATAGAGAAAGTAAGGAGGATCTACATATGATATTTATTGATTTAGAAAGCTTATGATAAAGTTTCAAGAGATGTTCTTTAGAGTTAGAGCGAAAGGAGTTAATATTGGTTATATTCAAGTCATTAAGGATATACATACTAGAGATTACTTGTGTCCAAACAGGAGGATTGACAAAATATTTTCCTATTTGGTTGGATTACATCAAGGATCACTTTAAGCCCTTATCTTTTACTTTAGTTATGGATGTTCTTACTTAAGCATTTACAAGAAGATGTGTCAGGATGACCCCTTATCTTGGTTATGGTGCAGAATAGGATGACTCGGTTGGACACAGATTCCCGTTCGCTGTCATCTGGAGCAGAGAGTGAAAGGTCTAATCAAATCATCACAAACTGATTACAATCTTACTACTTAATTCGTATACAGAAATCTTGGGCGTAAATCTTTAAATAAAATCTGAGGTAAAGACATTTAATTTTATGCGTGCCCAAAAAGCTTAAAATCTGATTCATAAACAGGTACCCTTTCTTTTCCGAAATTTTCAACATCATAAACTAAAAGCAGTGAGACAAGGTCTAAGCTCGATCTGAGTGAGGCGACATGTATATAAATTTGCAAATTTGGTAAAGCTATAAACTATCTTTGGCGTTGTAACGAACAATATGCCGTAGAAGTCTTTGTAGAAATGTAATGATATCGAATAATATCTTTGTAAGTTCATCTTTAATGTCAATGTCGAAACAGTGATTTTCATTTTGATTCATTATATCAATCATTTTCATTTTAAATATAAATTCATAAACTTAGGTTTTGACTTTCATTCATAAGGGTCGTCCACTCGGCTAAAACAATGTAGGTGAGCGAACCATAATACTTTCAGACTACTGACTTGGACGACTAACGACAAACCTCGAAATGCCGGATCTAAGATCCCTAATCAAATCATCTCGTCGAGCTTTTCTTTATCTGCAGATCGCATTGTATATCGCTATATTTTCCGACATTTTCCTTTTATCATTCTTGCATTTAACGTAAACATTTATATCAATGAAATCATATGCTAAACTCTTGCTTGTAATCATTAATCATCTATCATCATGCAGATATCTTGTATTTCATTGATATGTGAAATCATGTCATTCATATGATTTATCTGAAGCTTGAAGTAAGCAGGTGGCATCGTAAAGCGACTTTACTTTTAGAATTATGTCTCACTCGTGTTACCTGGGTGATGATGTGCACCTCGATCCTCTCCAGTATACTGACCTATAATAAAATAACTCTTCAGCACTTCTAATACGTGAAAACTCGTAAGTAACCGAAATCTTGCAATCTTACCGGCTGATGTCTCTCATAAGCTTTGGAAACGGTCTGACTCCAAAATAATCTCCAAAGAAATCTCCTAACGCGACTATTAATTCATGAATTAATAAACTAAAATTAGCAAACATTGTCAATCAATCCCCAATAATTCACTGCTAGCGCGGTTTAGAACTCCTCAATGCATTTCAGCGCCAGGAAGGCTGTGAAAGAAAAGGATAGGAAAGAAATTAAGAACTTACAAAACTTCCTAAGTTTCCCCGTCGAGTGAGAATTCAGCCGTCGGTTCACGGAGCCGTCGGTTCAGGATTTCCGCAGTTCGGGACTTTCCCAACCCGCGGTTTCTGGACAAACCTGTCGGCGTCGACGAAGGAAATTCGCTTCCACCGAGTCCGGAGGTCCCGGCCGAGGTTCACTCGAACTGCGTAGTGGTCGAGCGAGAACAGGCCGTCAGCCGATCTTGAGAAAAGGGGTTCTGGTGAAGCCGAACGGATCGTCACGTTAGCGTTCATCATCGCAGAGGTTTCACCACGGAGCCACCGTCGGCCGGGAAGGGGCGCTCGCGTTAGTCACGGGAGCGCCTTGATTGCCGAGGAAGGAAAGGAGGAGAAATCGTCGATCGAAGAGCGAACGGTCGATCTCGCGAAGGAAATGAGGCGCGGAGGGAAGGAATAGAAGCCGCGGAGAGATCTAACCGTCCATAGCGTGGTATCCTGCATGCGAAGAAAGAGGATGGATCTACAAGAAAGTTAATTAACTAAAAAAAAAAAATTTAATTAGGCATTAACGAAATGGATATTACAAGATGTACCTTGGTGTATGCTTTTTTGTTGATGACATTCTTCTTGTTGATAAGGAGAGAGTCCAATGAAACTTGAATTATGGAGGTCAACTCAGAGTCTAAAGGTTTTTGTTTAAGTAGATCTAAAGCTGAATATATGAAGTGTAATTTTAGTTGTAGAAGTTTTAGTGGTAGTGTTGTGACATTAGGTGAACAAGTCATTAATAAGAGTGAGCGTTTGGATATTTAGGCTCTATTGTTCAAAATGATGGTGAAATAGATGGAGATGTTATTAGTAGAATTCTAGTTGGATGGTTGAAGTGGAGGAATGCATCTGATTTGTTATGTGATAGAAAAGTTTCACTTAAACTTAAGGGAAAATTTTATAAGATGGTGGTAAGACCTGAATGGTAATGGTGCGAGAATGTTGGCCAATAAAAAGAAGCATAAATAAGTTAAGTATTCTGAGATGAGGATGCTTAGGTGGATGAGTGGCTTTACTCTTAGAGATAGAATGCAAAATGAGTATATTCGGGGAAAAGTTGGAGTAGCTCCAATGGTAGATAAGATTAGGGAGAGTCGCTTAGATGGTTTGGCCATATAAAGCGTCGTCTGATGACGATTAGGAGAGTAGATGCATTATATTTGCATGTTAAGAAAGCTAGAGGTAGACCTAAAATACTTGGTTAAGATCTATAAAAATTATCTTAGTACTTGATTTAAATGAGAATTTGACATAATAGGACCTGATGGAGAAGGATTCATGTAAAATTACACCAATGGGATTAAAGTTTGTTGTTGTTGTTGTTGTTGTTGTATCCTTAATTACTTTACTGATATTACAAATGGGCATCAACTTAGCAGAAATAAAATAGTGTCAAGCCTTAGCCTCAACAGTTAGGCTAGCATCACAAAAATTGATAATATTTTCTTTTCGCCATTTCCATTGAACATTTGCATTTTTAACAATGAGAAAATTAAGAATTTAATCAAAATCAGAATAATTATTGTAATAAAAAATATATTGATCATATATAAAATTTTATAATTTGTAATATGAGTTAATGGTAGTACTATCAAAGTATACTCATTTACTTATTACAAATACTTCATTATCTTGGTATTCCTTCGCATTAGCAAACAACTCCCACACCATAGGGACATAAGTGAAGTGCTCCCAACCTCGCTCATTGATGATCCTCTCCACGCTCCCAATCAGATTGTGAAATGCCTCTTCCAGAATGAAATGCTTGTTGATAAGAGTGTGCTAGTATGTTTCCTCTGCCTCTACGCGAATAAATCAGTTAGCGTCGCTCACGGCCACCCTCTTCTTGCCCTTGTGAAAGTGTTTGACCGGCATATTTGTTGTCCTAGATATGAGCAAAGGCTAAGCAGAAAGGTTGTAAGAATCCTTAAAGGAACCAATGCTTTAGAATGAAAAATAGACAGCCTAAGGGTTCTATTTATAGACTGGATCCAACGCTGCTTTTGCAGCGCCTAAGCGTCGGCCTCTCAATTCTAAGAAAGTGGGATACAACGCCAACACCGGATCACTCCCCAGTGGTCGGTCAAGAAGATTACTATGCCCGTCAATAAGATGCATTTATGATATTTATTATCATTAATTATATAACATTACATTAAAGTGTGTCGGACATAGATGGAGCGCCTCGGCACTCTGACACAACGCCATGATACTGGTCAAAAGTTTTGTCTTATATATTAAATGCGTATGTTCACTTGCTAGTCTTTTTGAACGGCTTTTTGACTGGCACCGTGGCGCTACTTTGGCAACGCCTAAGCATTGGTCAACCCATCAAGTTATTTTTTTAATTTTAAATATTGCATTGTTCAGAATTTTAGCGACAGTGTCTCAACATCGCTACGTCAATTTCACAGTGCTAAGTCACTGCCTCTTTAGGTTTTAAGGCCTAAATTCCTGTCTTCCAGCATTATGGCATTAATTTCCCAGCGCTGAAGTGTTGCTCTTTTAGCACCTAAGCGTTGCTTCTTTGACGCTGAGGCACTGCTCCTTTAGTGCTTAAGTGTTTAGTGCCGAGATGCTGCCCACCAAAGATAAGAATAAAAAATCTACGTTCGCAAATGCAAACATTAAACCCATATGTTCGCTATGTGAACTCTAAATCTTACCTGACACTCAAAAGGTGGTAAGTCCAACGAGTATGTTAGCTATAAAAACTCTAAAGCCTACCTGACACTCCAAAGGGAGGTAAGTCCAACCACTAGTTCGCAATACGAACATATAACAATCATAATATAAACTCTATTAGCATTCCAAAGGATGTAAGCCAAGTCTATTACTCGTTTGTCATGTGAACTTCCTTATAAAATTGGCATTCCAATGGATGTAAGCCCAATCACTAGTCTGCAATGCAAACCTCACCTAAATTGACATTCCAAAGGGATGTAAATCTAATCTACCGGCTTTCTAATAAATATAAGTCTGACCTGTGCTTGCTATACAAGCACAACCTAAATCCTACCTGGTACTCCAAAGAGAGGTAAGTCTAACCCATATGTTCGTTATGTGAACTCTAAATCCTAACTGACACTCCAAAGAGAGGTAAGTCTAACTCATATGTTCGTTATGCAAACTCTATATCCTAACTGACACTCCAAAGAGAGGTAAGTCCAACCCATATATTTGTTATGCGAACTCTAAATCCTATATAACACTCCAAAGAGAGGTAAATCCAATCTATATGTTCGCTATGCGAACTCTAAATCCTACTTGACACTCCAATTGGAGATAAGTCTAACCCGTATGTTAACTATGCAAATTCTAAATCCTATCTAGCATTCCAAAAAGATATAAGTCCAATTTATTTGTTCACCCAAATGGATATAAGTCCAATCCACATGTTCGTTATGTGAACTCTAAACCCTATCTAGTATTCCAAAGGAATGTAAGTCCAACCTAAACTTTATATGGCATTCTAAAAGGATGTAAGTTCAATCCATAAGTTCGTTATGTGAACTCTAAACCCTATTTGATATTCTAAAGAGATATAAGTCTAATTTATATGTTCGTCATGCGAATATTATCCTACTAACCTTCCAAAGGGATATAAATCAAATCCATAATTTCACTATGCGAAATCTAAATCTTATATGACATTCCAAAATGATATATATCCAAATTATATATTCGCCATGCGAACATTATTATACTAACATTCCAAAAGGCTACAAGTCTAATCTATATATTCACTATGCGAACTCTAAAGCCTATTTGGCATTCCAAAAGAATGTAAATCAACATAAACCCTATATGGCATTCCAAATAGATGTAAGTCCAATCCATATGTTCATTATGCAAAATCTAAACCCTATCTGACATTCTAAAGGAATATAAGTCCAATTTATATGTTCGTCATGCAAACATTATCCTACTAGCATTCCAAAGGAATATAAATCCAATCAATATGTTCGTTATGCGAACTCTAAACCCTATATGGCATTCCAAAGAGATATAAGTCCAATCTATATGTTCGTCATGCGAAGATTATCCTACTGGCATTCCAAAAGGATATAAATCAAATCCATATGTTCGCTATGCAAACTCTAAACTCTATTTGACATTTCATATTGATATAAGTCCAATCTATATGTTCGTCAGGTGAACATTATCCTACTAGCATTCCAAAGGGATATAAATCCAATCCATATGTTCGGTATACTTACTCTAAGCACTGTCTAACATTCCAAAAGGATATAAGTCCAATTTATATATTCGTCACGCGAAAATTATCCAACTAACATTTCAAAAGGATATAAATCTAATCCATATATTCGCTAATACGAACTCTAAACCCTATCTGACATTTAAAGGGATGTAAGTCAAATCTACATGTTCGCAATGAGAACATTATCCTATTAGTATTTCAAAAGAATGTAAGTCCAATCTAACGACTTTCTAATAAATATATGCCTAACCTATGCTTGCAATGCAAGTATCACCAACCCACTTAGCATTCCAAAGAGATGTAAGTCTAGCCCAAACTGACATTCCAATGGATGAAAGCCCAATCTCATGAAGAACGAACTCCCAAAACATTCCTTAAAGATGACGAATATTTTTCAAAGGTGTTTTACCTAAGCGATCAATCAAATCCCTAATATTCTCGAATGACTGACGATAAACTCAACAACAATAAACAAAGCTATGTATGACATTATTGCTAAAATTAGGGTTTTCTTTCTCTGTCCTTATATTAGAGTAAGATGTATGCTTTTGTTGAAGATTTCTTTTTGCATTTTTCATACTTAATTTACATTTAAAAATTCATATTGAAATTGTTAAAATCTTTATAAGAAAGATAAATTTGATGAATATAAAAAAGTTTGATTAGGAAATGTAAATGATCATTCTTTTTAATTATAAGAAAAGAGCATATTACATGAAAATTTATAATTAAGTTTTTAATATATATATATAATATAAATGCAATAATTAAAAATATATCACTTAAATCATTGTGTAAAATCTTAATTGTACATAGTCTATTAAGTAGTTAAATATTACTATGATAAATTAAGTATAATATAGACGATTTAAATTAAAATTGAAGTTTAAGAATAGTTGTATTGTTATAGCAACTATTTGATAAAGGAATCACCATATCCAGATTATTTTTATTTAAAAGAAAGAAAATATTTAAATGATAAAATTATTAAAAAATTAAAGAAATAGGAATCTTTCTTTAATACATATTCAACAAACTTAAATATTGAATTATATAGGTTGAATTTATAAAGAATGATTGGTTGGCCAATTTATAAGATAAGATAAAAAGTGCTATGAATATTATATATATAATTATATGATAAGTATAATGCAATAATAATAGTATAGTTAGATTATAAATATTTTGCAAAATAAAATATATGTTTTAATTACAATAATAGACAAACTACATGTTTTAAATATTATTTATGGTTCAGTGGTTGAGTCTACGATGTGTGCGGACGTGTTAGCGAAAAGTCAACTAACCATCAAAAATCAAAACCCTCTATGAGTACTAATATTTCTAATTTATAGTAATTTTATTATTTTATTCTAAACTGCTTGGTTGTTATGGTGTAGATAAATTTGCATTAATTTTAACTACAATGTCTCCACGAAATTATCTGTTATTTAACTATTGACCATATTAAAATATATGTTTTCAAAACTTTCTAATGTTTAGGGTTTATTCAAGTTTTACATGTTATAGAAAAATTATGAAATGAAAATGAACCACATGAACGAGATGAATTATATAGATTGCTTATATGTGACTGTTGACTGATGGAGTTTCACTCTTTTATGGTACTGGCTAGGGACACAAAGATGCTTATGCATATATATGAAAAAAGATATATAAAAGATTATTAATATTGGGTTTCTTAAATAGTACAACTTCAAACAGTGACTCCTATAATATATGTAAACAATATGAATAAGATAGGATATTATACTGTAGTGTAGAATGTGATTAAATCTTATTGAAAGACTTAAAATTAGATGTAAACTATCACTTAATTCTTTACAGATTTAGTATGTTCAACTAACATGCATAATATTTCTTTTTTATTGTGTTACTATAATTTAAAGTCATAAGTATTCATTGACTGTAGATAGCTTATTGTGGTTTTAACCTTAATTTTTCAGATTGAAATCTTAATTTAGAGATAAATAATATAGAGGAGAACATTTATAAAAGAAGAGTTCATGATAGAGAAGGTATTTATAATTGTCTTAATCCTTTTTAATTAATATTGTGGCTCTTTCAATGTATTGATTAATTGCTAGATATATTAGAAATTATTAATTTATTTTTTTCTCATCGTCCACTGTCTATTTCCGCCTTAATAATTCTAAGTCCCTGGGCCTAGTTGTGACACAAGTCCACTATTGTTTGGGGTGGAAAAGCTCCAACTCACTCGTGGTCAATAGTTTCCCCATTGGCACAATGAGGCATGATTCTAATTTTTACTATTATTTGGGATGGAAAGAAAGTAATCAATGTGTGCAGGTACATTGTGTCCCCAATCAATACAATAAAAGAGTGAACTTCTTCAGTAAGCATGCACATGCAAGCATTCATATAAAATGGTTTCATTTGCATTCATTGTAACATGCAATGTCTTTCTATGTGACACTACCATCTTCCTTACCATCTTCCTTTCAAAAGGAAGATTGTAGTCATCTTCTCTAAGGAAAAATCTATGGGTTTGCTAGGCCACTCACTTTGTCCATTATAGGCAAATTTTGATTGGCCTGCCCAATGTGTATGTTATTTCAAAATTCTTATTAGACCTACACTTGATAGGTTATTACTCACATTATTATAAGACTTTCTTCAGGTACACAATACACAGTACTCTTCTCCAAGCATACATATTATGCCAATAATTTTTCAATAAGTGATTGTGGCTCCGAAAATTAGCCACCGACTTCTCGACAAATTAAACTGAATTGAAGAGAATATGGTTTAAGGGTGTTGGTGTAATTTTCAGAAGGCAGATGAAATAGTAGATAAGACACTACCCAAAGATTTCGCCATCATTTTGTGAGGACTTTAGATCTAGTTCGAGATTTCCTATAAAGTAATATAGTTAATTACCTCTCTCGATAAGTGAGAGAACTTTCGATTAAAATAGTCGATTGCTAAATCGTAAGAAGAAGATGTAGAGTTTTAGAATTTAAGATTTATGAAATTTGTCATTTCAGCTTAAACAAGATGGTTGGGGGAATGATGACGTGTCCGATCTAAATCTCATAATTCATCTCAGCGTCGTGATCCCTAGATATCTTAGTCGGAGGAGGCATCGACCCGACGGCCAAGGATCCTTTTGACGTAACCATTCGAAATCCTTGACTTGGGATGGTATTTGTAGAGATGACTTAAGTCTACCTTGCAGAGGGTTGTTTTATCAAGTATACCATGATTCACAACTCAAAAGGCGCTGACTACGATCGTGATCGTAATATAATGAAGTCTAGCCAAACCACCCGTCGAGGACTCGGTCATATCCGCTTCATCAGAGCTCTTCAAGCCATGCAAAGGACTTACTACGCTCTGAGATTGATTAGAGTGAACATGAAACACTTGATATTACTCTCTGAGCTATAGTTTTCTTAATTTGTCACCGACAAACATTGAAGGTGGATAGATTGAGTTTTGAATTAAAAATAATAGAATTCCATTTAAGCGACTTACTTAATTTGATTTGAAAAATTGATTAAATTGAATATATTTAAGAGTATAGATCCGTCATGTTTAACTAAGAGGATTAGATCTTATACTAACGTAATCGTTCTGATATTTCACCGATTGAAACTCTTATTATAGGTTTTAGATTTTATTAACCCGCCCAAAACTAAATGAAACAAGACTCAAATTTAAATTTAAGCACTTAGCGTGAATATATGGTGTTTATAACTTAGCTAATTTCATCTAATTAATGAAATCATTTATTTTGAAAATCATAATTAGAATAAAATTCCTTAATTTTTGATTGAAAGAATCCCTATGATTTTTGTAGATTTTGATTTAGTATCGTCTTTTGTCTGCTTGTACAAAGAGTTACAGATTCGGTGGCGAAGAAGGTGTTGTAAATTCATCTAGTATCTTATTAGATTTTTCAGATTTAATTGGTTCCAATTAACCTGCGCAGTCTTTTCAAACATGAAAATTTGCACTTGAAATCTCTAGGTCCAAACACATACAGGTATTTTTAGCTTAGCTAATTTTACCTAATTAGTAATTTCATTGATTTTGCAAATCATAATTTAGAAATAAAATTCCTTAATTTTTTGTATTGAAGGAAAGCTCCATCATTAAATTCGATTTAGTTTAGTTAAGTCTTCGCCTACTTATACTCTGAATTGCATCCAGATGATGAAGAAGGCATTTTGATTTAGATTGTAGTTTAAAATATTACTTCACTTAGTTTACTTAGTTTTGTAATTCTCTCAATTTGATTATGTTCAATTTCACTTTTGATAAATTATGTCGATTTCGCTTATTCTTTTGCCTCTCTGTTTATTATAATATAAGAATCACCTCCATATTCATATAAGACTTATTAAACCCAATTTGGATTCATCCTTAACTTCATATCAAATTCCCTATTTATTTGAAACTTAAACTTCAAATTCATTGCAAGTTTATTATGAGTTTAGTATTAGTCTCCCCAAATTTCAATTAAAGTTAATTTTGAGGAATTTACAAAGAGAACTCACTCATTACTAAATCCTCTAAATAAATAAGAGAGCACTTGCTTGAGTTTAGAGTACTCAAGAAAGAGAGAGAAATATTTTAATTCGCACTTCATGAAGGTTTTTAACTAGCTTAAATAGGTTTTGTAAATGCTTTTCCTATATTTTTTTTTTCTTGTTTTATTTTGTGTTTGTTGTATGTCATTTTACTTTCTCCTTTTTTCTTGTTTGATGACTTTAGTTTAGATTTAGCTATAGGTTTCCTTACTTAGCGTTCTTAAGTAAGTTCATTTTACTCTCCCATTATTCCTAAGTCAAAATATTTGACGCTAATTTTAAAACCTCCTGGTGGTGCGGGAGTTTTGGCTTTCATGTCCTGTAACAAGACATGTCTTCACACCTACTACTCACATGATTATGATCTTGAAACCTGCAGAAAGAGAAATGTAGTGCAATGTGTATTCATTTAATTTTTTTTTCTAAGTCTAGAAATTAAACAATTTCGACAACATTTCGTCTAAGGGAAGTGGCATCTAACGGATATTAGACTACTGACTCGTAGTGGAAGAGTGTCTTCATTGCAAATGATTTTCATCGTCAGGCGTCTCGTGAGCGAGGCCTTTAAACCTGCAAAAAAATACAAACATGTATATATATATTCACATTCACATATCCCACATGTTCTGACTCATTTTTCTGTGCACTGCAAAGATCGGTAAAGAGACGGGGTTAAGCATACCAGAGAAGAACCATACGGATTGTTCTTCTCCACTAAGAAAAGTAAGGAGAGGAAATGGAGGCTGGAATCGAAAGAAGAACCCCTACGTGGCCGGTATTCTTCTCACGCAATGAAAAAAGGAAGGTTGGAGGCGTCAGAAACCGAAGAACTCCATGTGTTCTTCCGGTTCTGATGAAACGAAGATTGGAAGTATAATCTGAGGAGGCAACGCCAGAATCGAGAGAAGAACCCTCATGATCTGTTCTTCTCCAATTCAGCGGCAATTTGAAATTCAAATTAGGAAAATGGGGTATTTTTGAAAGTTGATTTTCGGTTTTAGTGAAAATGAAAGAAAAACAAGGGTGAATTTTCGATTTTGGTAGAAAAAGAGGAAAATCGAGAGTCGGTTTTGGTGGAAAAAGAGGGAAATCGGACAGCCGAAATAAATTTGAGGGAAGGGAAATATGCAATTTCGGTTTTGTGTGAAAAATAATAAAATTTTTTTTTGTGGAAATGAGGGAAGGAGTGGAATGGAGAAGGAAGGAGGAAGAGGAAGAAGAAGAAAGGGGAAAGAGCTTTACTCTTTTTTGGTTTGGAGGAGGGGAGGAAGAAAGCTTTGGATTTTTAGACGAGGGGAGTAGAGCAAAGAACCCCTTTTCGATTGGGATGAGAGGGAGGAAAAGAGGTACCTCTCTTTGTGCGTTTTGGAGAGAGCGGTTTGAGAGAAATCTTCAACGGAAGGGCTTCTGACTCTCGTCATGAAGAAGGCAACGGGTTATCTTGGATCGAGGAAGGAGGAGGAAACGAAGGGTCATTCGACTGCGTGTGTGAGGGAAGAAGAGTCGATGAGGGAGGGGATTCCTATGGTCTAATAATTAGGCTTGATTTGATTTAGGTAATTTAGAATTTTAAAGTAATTTTAAATGGATTAAACGACTTTAATGTGAATTTTACGATAAAATCACATCTATATATATATATCAATCTTAGCTAGATAATCCAGAACCGCAAACCGAAGTTTCAATCCGCTTGGTTTGGCGTCAAATTGAGTCAATTGAAAAAAGTAGCTTTCAACCGCCGACTCATGCGAACTTGTCCGAGTAAAGTGTGCCTTATTTGATAGATTTTGACATTTAAACCAACAATGATCAATTTCAAACGAGGTCGTTTGGTTTCACGCTTCTTAGGTTGATGATCGATCGCTGATCGGTTGTGTCAAGTTATCGATATTTATATTCGACCAATTTCGACATTACGATGGCGAAGTCGTTCGTCGATCGGTCATTTGAGTTTTTGATGTATTTCAAGAACGATTTGTGCGCTGCCACTTCTGAATATTCGACATTTGCACAAACTCGTCTGAATTGAGCGCAGACAGTCTCATTTGATAGTTTTCGATGTTTTGAAGCCAACGGTGTGATCAGTTTCACAAACGGAGGTCGTTTGGTCATAATCGTAGCTTCCCGACTCCGATATATGTGTCGACACATTGATAGCTCGAGCGCTTAATCGATTGATCGTTAGATTTTGCAATATTTATTTGTCGATCAATTTTGATGTTCTTTTTTAACACGACGGCGAAGTCCGTTCGCCGATCGGAGGTTGTTTCGACCATTTTCAGTGACGTCTAGTGCATTTTGAGCCCCGATTTGCGTATTGTCACCTTCGAAGTCCATCAAATTAAACTTGTGAGCTTGTCTTGATTTATGACACATATGAGGAGGTCAACAGTGATCCCCCTATTTTAACGCATCCTTGGAACCTCTAATCATTCCTATCTAGGTTGCTTTTCCTCAGCATTGATTGTATTTCATCAAACCAATCCACTTTATCTCTTTAGTTATATATTTAATAAAGCTTTTCAAGTAGATGCTACTATTGCTCGACTTTTGAGGCCTTTCTAGCCAGAGTTCTAATTGAAATAAATGTTACATTACCATTGGAAGACAAATTGTGAATTTTCTTGGTATATACTAATTATTAGGAGAAGATTGTTTTTAAAGGCATATCCCTTTATTGTTCTGCAAAATTATTAGATACAACTTCTCAAAGTATTTCAAGTTCATCTGAATAAGAAAATCAAACGCTCAGGAGCAACAGATTCACTCAAATGGTCAAAACTTAATTTCTTTCATAATGGTTGCTACTTATTTATCACCCCTTCAAGTTTTACCTCAAAATCTGGAATTAATCGATGCCCCTCAAGATCCGAAGTTTATTATGCCCCACCCTTACTAGTGCTAAAGACAGCACTACATTTTCTGATAATAAGAGAATAATTTTTGCTCTCCGGTTGCAACTATCTCATCTTTTCATCCCAGTGGTGACAACTCAAATGGTTACGATGCTTAACAATCAGATGATTCTGATGAAAGTAGTGATGGCAATCTACTTGATAAGAGGTTCCACATCCTATTTAATAGACAGGGTTACAAACAAAAGAAAACATATCATCATTCTCCAACATCGCCAACCTTCAAATAGGTAATATAATGGAGCTCTTATTATCCTTTGTTGTTTTACAGTGCTATTGGACATTTCATATTTCAATTCATGCTTTATTTAGTTGTTCGTTTGAATTTGCTTTAAAGTCCAGAAATTCTAGTTAATTGCTCCTATTGTGCTCACATAAAATGCACTTAAGAAAAAATGTCCCTTATATACATCAAACTAGATAAGTCATAAATGAACATCAATTGCATAATCAAGATGCATTGAGTTTTGCCTAGACAATTATCACTAAGAAGCAAAACAGGGTGACAAAAACTGACTAAATGCACGCATCAAGAATCTTACAATATGTTATTTCCACACGAGCACTTGGAAAAACTTATAACTCAATGTTTACACATATAGTCACATAACTAAATATAAAATTTCGATTCAAGAAGATGTAGTACATAGAGACAATGGGATAAAACTGTACAAATCACAAGGACTCAGTCCAAGAAAATAGCAACTAATCAAGGAGGTCCAATATTCATGACCAGAATGAAGACCTTAGCTTTGGGAAATTATTTGAAATTTGTATTTATGAGATCATGTGCAACACTATGTAATTGTTTGATATTTTGTGTGGATAATTGTTGAGGTTGAAAATTTTGAATTTCAAAATTCATGTCGTTGAAACTTTAGAATATAGATTTTCAATTATGACAGAAAATTCATTTAACTTAATTGGAATATAATTCTTGAATAAATTAATTATATTTTCATTCATATTTGGTGGCCAACAAGAAGTTGGAGTGGTTTTAAAAGAGTTAGGGTGATTATGGATAGTTATTCAAGGTGGATAACCATTGGCCATGAAATGAAGGATTTTAGTTATTGTTTAAACAGAAAAAATTGGAGTGAAAACACAAGTGTGGGGAGACTTGGTGGCCAGTTATACAGAAGAAAGGTGTTTGGTGATCTTTGCAACCTAAGTCACTTATGTGGGTGATTTGATTTGATTTTTATCAAATCTTTGTTTTCTCTTGTTGTGGTTTTCTTATTCTATCTTTCATTTATTCTAGAGAATTTAGTACCTATGAAAACCTCTAAGAATTTCCATTAAAATGCCATAAGGGGCTATCAGCAAACGTAGTGTAGGAACCAGGTCTAGCCTTATTCTATACTCTATTTGTTGACCTCAACCCTTCTAAAAATTGTGCAAAACTCCATATACAATCCCCTTTCATCTACAAATATTTTTATTATTTTTCAATTGCATTAAGTCCATTGAAACCCTATACCCAATGTAATCCATTCGGCCAGACTGGTTTTCTCTGAACTTATTACATTGTAAAAGAGAAATATATATACAAATTTTCAAAAATTTTAAACTCACCAAATTACAACTACACTCTTAACCTAACATTTTCAATTTGTTTCACGGCCAAGAATTGTCTCTCATTGTCATACTACAACAAGGAAATCAGACTACTTGCTCTCATTGGCTATGTTATAACCTAGTTTGACCCTTTTGTTGCCCTAGTTTCTTAACGCCACATCAAATTTAACATTTCCACAACCTAAATATCCTTCCTAGCCCTTTCTTTGCAAAGCTCCAAACCTAATTGGCTCCCATCAAGACAACTAACCACAAGCAACACCAATTTTAATATCAATGCTAAGTTTTGAAGGAGATTGCAATTAGTTCCACATTTCAAAAACTAGAGCAAGGAAAAAGCATTTGCAAGTGTTGGAAATTGAATCCTATCAAAATTAGTATTTAAAATTTGGACTTGAGTAATTTTCTTTATTGATATTATAAATTTTTATTATAAAATTCTTATTAGAATCCATGTAGTTGACAATCTTATGGACCTTTGTGTGATTACTAACTATTTGGCACTACTTAATAATCTAGTCTTAGACTTGTGAACCTACCCATAACCTAAGATGCACAAACACTTCTAAGAAAAGAGGTATGCAATATCCGACATGGATCTAACATTTTACACATGTCAATTACAGGAGACTAAAAAATATTTAAAATTAAAAGGGACATATGTATCATAAATAATTGAATTAATGTTATATAAAAAGATTTTTTAAATACAATCTGTTATATTTTAAGTTGTCCTAGAGGATTTTAGGAATTTAGAGAATGTGCTTTGAGCAAAAAAAAAGAGCTAATAAAATATATTTATTATAAATAATTAAAATTATAAAAAAAATTAAGATTGAGCTTGAGCTTCTTAAGTGCCTTAAGATCTGGTTACAGATGCTACGAGTGAAACTAAGTTAAACATTAATGAGTTTTGGCTTAAATCCAAGCTAAATTTAAGATTTTGAGTAGCCATCCATGTTAAGCTTATGTTTGAATTGTTTATCATCACCCTCCTCATGTTTGGTTCATTAATGTTTAGGAAAGTCATGTAAAATAATGAGAAGATTGACATTTGTTTAGCAGACATTGCAAGCTTCACTCATAAACAACTATACAAGTAAAGCTCAAGCTAACTAGGTTCTTTCAAATCCATTCCCCAAAGGCCACAAATGAAAACATGAAAAATAGAATCATTGCTTTACAAACATCCCTTCCTCTCATCATGGCACATATCCCCTGTACACCCAAGGTATACCTTGGACCCCACCAACACATCATGAAGCTCATCTCAAAATGAGTTGACACTCGCTTAGCTACCAAGAGAATGTCAGATAAGGTGCAAATTCCAGCAATCGGCTTGCCACCTTATCTAAAAGGCTCACCACAAGTCTCTTAGCAAACTCATCCAGCATACCAAACGAAATACCCTAATAGGTGAACTCAACAATCACTCACTCTGTCACACCCCAGATGACCCCAATCTTGGGGTGATCAAGTGTACAGAAGAGGATGATTCGATTGGACACGATTTGTGGTTAGCTCAACGAGCAAGTGAAAGGTGTATCTAATCAAATCATCACTAAACTATTTGCAATTCACATACTACTTAATTTAATTCATATCACAAATACTGGAAGCATGAAATCTTTAAGTTTGTAAATAAATACAGAGCAACTAAAGACATTTAATTTGTATGTACCCAAAAAAACCTTTAAGCTTCCCAAAACTATACAATTCAACAAAACAACACCCGCTTTTCCCGAAAATTATCAGAAGATCATAAGCTAAAAGCTTAGTGAGACAAGAATGCTAAAAAAACAAGATCGGACAGACGCGTGCATGTATATGTAAATTTGCAAAGTGTAAAACTCAGCATCAATGTAACATTAATCGAACAATACGCGTAAGTCTTTGCAGAAATGTAACAATATAACAATAATATCGCGTAGTTCATCGATCAATCAATGTCAAGGAAACGATAATTTTCATTTCGGTTTATTCGTATCAAATCATTTTCTAGAAATGTCATTTATAATTGCATGGTTTTGACTTTCATTCATAAGTCGTCACCGCGTACCATTTGCAGGTAGGCGGTAACATACTCTACATACTAACGACCCCATGACTATACCCCAACCTCAAAATGCAGTGGGGATACTAAGATCTCTAATCACGGCTCATCTCGTGAACTTTTCTTTATCTAGATTCTATACCTTCCTATCACCATTTTTCTGACATTTCCCTATTTATCACATTACTGCATTTAACATGTTTTCAAACATTTTTATATGCCAAATGAAATCAATGCTGAACTAGCTGATTACATTGTAAATCATTAATCTATGCAAGGTCAAGTAATAAACATTTCTATTTGCATTCAATATGACAGAAATATCTACAGAAATATCTACATGTCATTCATACTATTTATACGAAGTCGTAGAAACAGTGGCATACATAAGAATAGAAACTGAATTTAAATTAGCAATTATGTCTCACCTCAGTGTCTAGGTCAGTGTCGTGATGTGCTCCTCGACTCCTCCTCGAGTACACAACCTATAATGAAATAACTCTTCTCAATACTTCTAATACATGAAACTTCTAATACATGAAACTCATAATTAACTTAACCTGCAATCTTGCAATCTTACCGGAAATTGATATCTCCTCATAAGCTTACTGGAGTACGACTCCTAACGCCAATATTAATTACCTGCTTCAATCAATAAACTAAAATTAACAAACACTGTCAATCCAAATCCCCACTCAATAATTCTACCACTCACTCAGCAAACGGTTGAACTCCTCAATCACGATTTCAACGCCAAGGAAGGTGCTGAAGAAAAGGGATAGGGAAAGAAATTAGCAACTTACAAAATTCCTTAAGTTTCCCGTCGGCCAGAAGCAGGGAATCCAACCGAGCCGACGGTTCAGATTTCCAAACCGGCGGCTTGATTTCCCAACCCGTCGCGTCTTACCTCTCGCGGACGGTGCGCGGCGTTCCCAAGCGGCGGCCGAAGGCCATCTCACCGAAAGCGTGACCAGGGGAAGGCGTTACGGGCTCGAACGCGTCATCGGCACGGGAGGTGACAATTACTGCCGCCGGCCAGCGAAGCAAGCCGCGGTTTCTGCTCGTGTCACGGAGCGGTCGTCGGGCCGAGGAAGGAAGCGAAATTCATGGCGTGAAGGAACAGTGAAGAAGGGCGAGGCGTGGGAAGGAAATGAAATGGGAATTCGATCTCGACCATACGCCGTCGAAGGCTTTAATCCGCCGTTGCGGCTAAAGTGGATTTGCTACAGTCCTAATGCTACAGTAACGACAGGTTAATTAGCTTAAACAATAATTAGGAATAAATTAAGAAACTAATTAGGTATTACACACTCAAGGTGCAACTCGATAAGTACTGATTCAACGAACTCGCCCCATGCTCAGGATCTAATGAGTTGATCCTCATGGGAGGCCATGTCAAGTAGAGGCAACTCCAACTGCCACATCAAACTACTGTACACATGTCCGTACTAGAGCAATCCATAGAGTCTATACTTTTTTTTTATATATATGTGGTGTAGTTATTCTTGTTGCCCTTCAACCCTATAAATAAGGGGTCAAGAGGAATATTTAGGACATTTTTTGACTGTATGATCCGTTTCTCTCTAATCTTTTTAAAACTCTAGATTTCTAGCCCTTTATTAAGCTTAAACTTAGTCTCCAGTGTAATATTTCATTATAATGACATATATACACTCACTCCCTTTCTTTACTTGTGTATATTTTAGCCACCTCTTTTCTCCCTCTTCCACCATTCAGCAAGCAAGTCTCTCAATGGCTGGTGTCACTCTATGGACATATCGGAATTCAACATCCCCATTATTTTTGTGTGATTGAAGATTGTCGAGTTTGCAATAATTTATCCATTCATAAAAATGAATATGACTAAGAGAAAGATAATCATAGCAAAACTATAATCCATATTATATTAAAGTTTGACATGCATTAAAAAATAAAGTTCCATATCTTAGCTAGCTAATCTACTAACTCCAACTGGTGACAAAATTACAAAAAAAAAGAAAGAAAGCTTTAGCCAAACTTAACGCATACTTGTCTTTCCTTTTTTTTACTTCAAAAGGTCCAAATCATAATGACAAATGCATAAAATATTGGAGTAAGGTAAATAAAAGGAAATCATTCTAGTACCTCAATTACTTCTTCCGTGTGAAGGCACCACTGGCCAAGCAAATGACAGAGGGATTCAAAAGGAACTTCCCTGACGAATGAAGAAATTTGAAACATTAACATATATCAGAAGTAGAAATATGTGGTTACTAGTTCATACTTCATTTCACATGCATATCAATAAAGTCTGAAGAGAAATGAGACTAGAGTAAAAAAAACAAAAAATATTAAAAACATGCATATCACTAAACTATAAAGAAGGCACCAATAAAATACCCATTTTTTATTTAACACTAATGCAGATAAAAAAAGTTTAATACTGAAAATTACAATAGCTAAACACCAGCTGAGGATATTATCAAGTCTCTCAAATTCTTCAACAGGAAATCTAATCTTCCAAAAAAGCTGCTTAATTGGTTTACCCTACAGCAGGCAATTGAAACACATGTCAGCATTCCTTAACAACCTTGTACCATCAACATCCCCATCGCACAGTTATTTTATTGTGCCACCTGCTCCTGCATAAGTGTACAACACCAAAAGGGTGCACATACTTTTTCCAAGAAAAAAAATGGTGGGTGCACGCCAAGTCTGCATTGCTTGATTAAGCCAACCATGATTAATGAGGTCATGAACTGGTTGTTTAATAAGGCAATGATCTTGGTACCATTACATAATTAGTCAAAAATTTTCATGAGCGGTTGACATATGCATTAATGTTAGGGAGGTAACCAAATTTTTTTTAAAAAAAAGATGTCTCAACTTTGCATAAAAGGAAAATTGCATAAACAAAATCTAGATATATAAAACTATGAGATTCATTTTTCAAATATAATTCTTATAACAGATTTGAAGAATTCTTGCCCTACTGTGTTCATAATTGAGAAGTTATGGCTAAAATTTTTTAAATGAAAAAAAAAAAAATCTATGAGAAGACACCATCCAAAGATTTTTCCCTATAGTGAGAATATCTTAAGATCCTATGTTTCACACAAATATTATGTCATATAGCTAATTACTCTTTGAATCATGAGAAAGCATTTTCAATTAACGTGAGTCAATAGGCTCTAAGATGCTTTGTTTCAGTAGCATCAATTCAATTTGGGGAGAATAATATATCACCATTAGTTTAATGTGAATGGTGAAAAAATGCCAACAAACCCAATCAAGATTACATAATTTGTCATCCCACTTTATCGTAGACTCTAATCTATTTAGTCGATAGAGGTCATGAACCCAACTTTACAGAAAGATTATTACCAACTAAGAAAAAGGCTAACCAGAAGGGGCAATTTTAAGCCATGACCTAGATAACAAAAAATTTTTTTTACCCAATCGAGTATATCTTATGGCTCATTATTTAAAAACTTAATCATTAAGGAACATTCAACCTTAAGCTGTAACCAAAATATAGGCGTCATTGCAATGAAGAAAATCACCCTATCAAACAAGTTTCAACCATTATTAGCATGAGATTTATTAACATGATAATATAAATATATTTGATATTGTATTAGCTCTTTATAAGAAATGACTAAATATAGGTTTTCTTCCTTGACAAATTGGTGCAAATAATGGATAGATTACTACTCTAAGCACAATGTGGTCAATTATTACTCAATTTTTGGCCTTTTTATTTTTATATGTATATTTATAAAGGACTTAAAATTCTCTCTAATTATAGTCCTTATTTGATTTATATCCCTCATGACGAAAACAGCTGAATATATTTTCTTGGAATTTGAAAGAAAATTTTCATGATAAGATCCCTTTACTCATGATTACGTGATAATCTTAATTTTGGATTGAGACTTAGTTAGGCTAATATCTTTGACCCAAACATAAGCTTCTTGAACTACTTGAAAATCTTTTTCACTATATATTATTGAGGTTTGTTGAATTGAAGAAGCTTTAAAAGGCCCACTTGGCAATCAAGCAAACTAACTAGAGGAATATCTCATTTGATCATTGTTAGCCCATTCGGCAAAGAATTCTATCAACTACTTTCAAAGTCCAACCATTGTTATCCCACTTGACCCTTAAGCTAGTGACCTAACCATTCCTAAACTTTTTCAACTTGACTTGTTAAGACTTTGCAAGCTATAAAATTCATAATGCACGATCTTTGAAGTTTTCTACCCAGACAACAAGGATGACCCTGAAGGGCATTGCATTTGAAATTTATATAAATATTGACCCATTTAGTTATGTTCTCATAATAACTTTGTCAAACATCCATGACTAGGAGTTCTCAACTTCTTATTTAATCTATAATGAGGAGTTTCATAGATTTTAATAGTCCCTCTAGTTATGGAATGTGGTACCATTCCCAACATAAAGGTAATAGCCCACACAAACTTGTCATGACTTATTGAAGTAATATCAATGACTAAAGAGAACTAGTGATTTGTGTATAGTCAATTCGACAAAAATATCTTGGAAGGTTGAACTCAGATGCCTCTGTTTGATCTTAACAACTAAACATGTTGGTACACTTATTCTTATTAGAGAATGTCCAAACCTTGAATTAATTTCTTGAATATTAAAGCATGTGTTCAATTATTCAAAATTCAAATACTTGCCTTAATGATTTTTTCGCTTGAATCAATTTCTCCTTAGACAAACATTACATAGGCTTACTTTATTCATGAGATTGTTTAATTATGTTAAGTAATCTTCCTCTCTCTCTCTCTCGCATGCCTTGACCGACCACTAATATTTGTGAATTGAATTTATTTCAATTCAAATCAAGTAATTTAATTTTCAATTCTTAAATTATTTTCTAAAGTAATTTCTCTCTTCTTTCTCTCTTGCCTTGGCCGAACCCTTAATGGTTCTTATTCTATTTAAAGAGGTGCTCTCTTAGCTAAAACTCTCTTGGAAAACACTCATCTTTACCGAACCCTTGCAAATTGATTTCTTTAAGTGTTCTTGAGGACTCCAGTGCTAAAGCTCTTCTCTCTTGATCATCCTTTCAACAACTTTCAAAGAGAACATATTCTTCAACTTCTCAAAACCTATTTCAAGATTTCGAGAGACTTTCATCAAGTATTCTGTTCATATTCTCACACAATCAAAGAACTTGAGCAAGAGTGTTTGATTTATTTAAATCACTTTATTTTCTTGATTTTGATGGTTTGATTGAACTAAAAATATTTGTAGTTTCATTGACATAATTATCCCAAGTTCTCTTTTTCTTTTAGTTCAAGAAGGTTAAAGTTTTATTATGTTTTGTTTTATGAAATTATTCTCTTAAAGTTCATTTTGAAACTATTATTTTGCATAAGCACTCATCTTCAAGATATTTTCATTTCACTTTATCCAAGTATTTTAAAGTTTAATTCTTGCATATATGTTTTCAAAATTGATTAAGTTGAGATCATCCTGCAAGGTTTTAATAGTTGATTGATTCAAAGTCCTTATTTCATAGTTCATTAATTTACTAGTAAATTGTTTTCAGATTCATATTTTTAAATCATTATTTCACTTTGTGAAAATACTTTTTAAAGATAAATTTGTTTCATGATTTTTATATTAAGTTCATAGCATTGCATACTTTAGCAGAAAAAAACTTTTAGCTCTCTTTCTTATTTGTCTTATTATTGCTTAGTCGATTTTAGTGCTTAATTATTTTAAAATTGAGGGATTTATATTTTTCTGCTTCTTAAACTTATTGGGGTTGCACTTGTCCAACATAGAAAAATACATTGTAGGGGTTGTACTTGCCCAGTGTAGGAAACTATAAAAAAATTTGTTATAACCTTATTTTAATTAGTGAATTCCTAATCAGGATGACTAGGCATGGACATAGGCTGATTTTTGGGTTTGGTCGAACCACAAAAATTTTTGTGCCTCCCATCTTTATTTTTCTAGAATTATGTTTTCACACTTAGTTTGATTTGTTGCTCTGCTCTTACATAAGAAATAATTTTATATTTGCAACTAAATTTTCTACAAAGTTTAAAATTAAGTTTTAACTTGAAAATTTTTAAATACCCAATTCACCTCCGCTCCCCTCCTCCCACCCTCCCCTCACATTCTCTTCTCATAGGTGTTATAGCCTCTTAACAAATATAAAAATCTAAATAATGATATATTATTATACTTAGAATGGAATTAATGTTGAAGGGAAAGAGATATGGGAATTCTTAAATATAATTAAATTGAAAAGATTAGGTAACAAATAAGATAAATAAGAAATGTAATGTATGTTAGCTAAACTAAATTTCAAATTTAGTGCATATGAAAGTTAATGCTAAGTTAATATAAGTTAGATTGGACTGATATAAGTAATAAAATTTAAAATTAGAAAGGGAAGAATTTAGACATATTCAAATAATGTATAAATATACATATATATATATATATATGAATACACAATCTTATAAATATTGATCAAATGACTTTATTATAAGTACATCATTTAAAGAAGCAACTTTCAAAGAAAAAGAGGCTCAAGAGATTTCACATTAAGATGGGTAAATATGTTCCTTTATTATAGAAATAAATTTTTTCTCTAAACGAAATGTGTTAAATTACAAATAGATTTTTAATTGTATGTTGAAAAAGCCATTTTAAATTTCATAACTTTTTATGCTTCATTCATACTTCTTCATATTAAATAAATGGTTACAAATATCATTCATGCTTTTAACCTCATATTCATACAAATGCATTATTTAAAAGCTTTGAAGCCAATATGATTGTCACTCAAATACATGAAGTAAATAGTATAAAAGTTAAATGAAAAAGAAGAATATATGATACATATATATTTATATGATTGTATGTGCATATTGGTGATAGAGTTCACCCTTTTATGGTACCTCTTTATAGTATTAACTGGGGACGTAACATATTGTGCACATAAATAGAAATGAAAACGAAAATATAGGTAGTTTTCTATCCTTTTGGGTGGGTTGAAAAAAATTTAAAAGGTGTGCCGTTAAGATATACATTGGATGGTGACTCCTATAATAGTTGTATAATATGATAGGATAAAATATAATATGTAAATTAAGTTATTTATTACCTCACTTTACTTTTTATGACAAATTATTATATAAACTTCTCAAGTATATTACTTATAAATTTTTGAAATTACTGTAATTTAGAAACAACAATTGAGTTGTTAACTCACAAATTAGTTGTTAAAAATTTTCTAATAATCTTCTTATAAACTAAATGGGTAATAAAAGGGATTACATTCACAGACATCTATGAGCCCCTGGAGATAGGTACTTTGACAAGATTTTTTTATATTGATATAATTTGAATTTGGATGTATGATAACTTATGTAAACCTTTGGATTATAGTTGGCTCTTTCATGATTTAGGAGATTTCTATATGGTGTAAAATTTTTTGAAAATGTTTAGCTATGACACTTTCCATTCGATCGTCTATTCTTGTCTAGAAATTTTAAGCTTTCAAGCTAGGCTGTGACATTGATTCTATGTGAAACTGGACCAATCTCCCTCCGCCATCATCTCATTTGATTAGGTTGCCTTATGAACTAGATTTGGAAGTCAACAGTGAAGTATAAAACAAATTCTTCATGGTAAAGATCTTATAATCATTTTAATCAACCATAGAAAGTTCTTTACAAATAGAACTGCTTACCTAACCTTTTGGATAGCTTGAGAGATGAAACCACCATTCACAAAACAAGTTTTGGCATCACTTTCATGGGAGGCAGTCGATGGTGGTAGCAAGTGCTGACCTAAAGCCCTTCCACCGCACAAAGACGGATCAATAGCCTCACAAAAAATGTCCAGCAGTTGCATTTTGCTGAGTTTCCCCACTTCAAACAGGCACTGAAACAGATATAAATAGAATGTAGGAAGGCTTAAAAAAATTATAATAGCATCCATTCCTTCTTATAGCACAGAATTAATAACGGTAAAAACAAAATACCCGTTGAAGGGAACAGTCAGACAACTTACACTGTGTAAATTTAATTACAAGTGCTTCTATATGCTCATTGAACCTTTTTATCAGTGGAAAAAAAATCTCAGCCATCTTCTCAACAAGTTACCTCAAACAGTGTCCACACTACCTCTATAACAATTTTGTGGAACTTCTACACAACTATTGATAGGACATAATAGATAAATTCTCAAGAATTAATATATAAGCAACGAAAAAGGACATGGCTAAAGGAAAGTTCATGTGGTATGTCTGTGTGTGTGTGTGGTGGAAGGGGAGGGCAATGCAAGTACACACTCCAATGGGGTCAAAAACATGATTCTCCTGTCACCATTCTCCAACTATCTACACATTTCACACTTATAATAGCATTCCCGAAAATGAGAGGATAGTGCAGTGTCATGGACTAGCTATATACGTAAAATTAAAACAACTCATGAACCAAGATATAAAACCTTCCATTCATTTCCTCTTCTCTTCAAAAGGAAAGATCGTGCAGTACATTCTCATTCTTCATCCAAAACCCAACTGAAAGGAGGAAAGAATATCATGAGAAGAGCAATCAAAAGCTGTCTAGAGGTGGAAGTTTAAAATCAACTAATCCATCCTCATGTGATCATGCTTTTAATGCAACAGTATTGAGAACACTCTTAATGTATCAAATCAGATATTAAGTCTTCACCAACTATAATGTCCAGGTATTTTGTCATTATCTCTTATCTTTGTTTGAATCCTAATGGTTGACAATTTCTGTCATACCTAAGTGGAATCCATAATGGCCCTATTAGAACGGTAGTTTATTTTCTTAAGATTTTCTCTGATCTAATGTTTGGCAAAACCTTATTATCCTTTCAATAGATTTAAGATAGCTTAAATAGTACTCATATAAATTGATAACACTTTGCTTTAATCTCTTACATAGAAAACTTCATTTAACTAGAAAATTTGCTAAAATTTTCACTCTTTAATTTATTACAGTTTTGGTGTGTTATTGTGAGTGTTGATGGAAAGAGCTTTACCAAGACATGAAAAATGTGAGTGTCTCCTTAATTTAGGCTTTATCAGATCGCAAGTTGTTCAAACAATCAAGAGAAGATTAAGAAGTAGAAATAATTAAGCTCATGGTGATACCAAAAGATTACAAATCTAAGAGCAAGGTTTACTTTCTATAGCTCAACCTATTGGATATCATCTTGTTTAACAACCTTATACTGATTCAAGTTATCGCATTACTTATTATATGCATCTATCGCACGTTCAAATACTAGGCTGAAAGAGGGATTCAATTTACCTTCTTATAAGGAAAGCTGGTGCAAATTAAAATATATCGATTATGCATTTTTGTGCTGTGCTGTTGGAAAAAGAGAGAGAGAGAGAGAGAGAGAGAATACAAACCCTAACCGCACCATAACCAACCTCCGCGTCACCAAAAACCACTTGGCCGAGGAGCGGGAACAGTTGGGGAGTTTGATCCTATAAAATTATGAGAAATAGGGTCGGTCGGGCATCATGCCTCACACTCACGTGACAGAGAAGCCGAGAGAAAGAAGCCACCCGTCCATGGTCATCATCCTAGCGGCCGATCAACCCTAGCTGCCACCATCCCTAGCCCTAGCAGTCAACCAAACTCCACTTCTCCACTCTTGCATGGACAAGCCGAATCGAACACCCCTTGCATCATGTGTCTTTCCCTAGCCGATCCCCTCATTTTCGAGTGAGATTTGGATTTAAATTCCTAAGATACCCCTCCCTCATAAGTCTAAATTAAAAGTGAGCATAGGTAATTTCGTCCAACAAGTAAGAAAACGACTTTTAAAGAACATATTTCAGGTAAATTTCAAATTGAAATTTATTATAATTAATTGCTTGTCTCCTCAGAATAAATCAAAAGCCTCCACCGTCGAACTTAGTTCTGATGCGAGAAGAAAATCCTCCTTTTGTCGATCTTGGATCTGTAGCAAAGGAGAAGAATGTGATCGTGCTAATTACAAAATAATCAGGCATTACCAAGATGAAACTCTGCTAGAATTAACATTAACTCGAAATTTAAATCATTTGAATTTAATAAATCACAAGTTTTAAATTTACGAAGTCCTCTACCGTCGATCTTAGATTAAGTGCAAGATAAAACACCTCTCTCTGTCGATCTTGGATTTGGTGAAAAATAGAAAAGTGCATATCACACTAAATTTTTTTTGAAATACAGCACTGCTAAACCGTTATGTTGCTGAAATTTAGTGGAAATTATTGAACTTAAAAATACTAATAAACTGTAGAAAAAACGACCATCTTGGTGCTTAGGCGCTGACATCACTACCCAAAAACCTTTATGCACGGGCTCAAGCGCCTAGGCACTAAGCTCTTGGTCCTTTGCCTAAGGATGATTCACTCGCAGCACCATGATGCTGTCTTGAAGTGCCGAGGCATTGTGACTAACGTCATGGCATTGCCTTCTCGGGTTAAAAGATCAAAATGCGCACTTACAGCACAACAACACCACTTTTTTGGCGCCTAAGCGCTGCCTCTTCTGATTTTTAGCCTAAGTTCTACCATCTAGCACTAAGACATTGGTTTTCTAGCGCCGACCTCCTGGCATCGAGGTGCCGATTTTCTAGCACCGAGATGCTAACTTTCTAGCTTTGCCAGTCTTGAATTAAAATTTTATTCTATTAAATTTTTAACTCACCATAAAGTATAAGTTGCAATTATATCAATTTCAGGATATCTAATAATTAAATTTTGGGATTGCCAACCAACATGTGAAACAACAAATGATTAATGTTACATAAAATTTTTATTACAGAATACATATACAAAATTACAAAAAAGGCAGGAATATACAAAAAGAAAATATATAAAATTTATAAAAAAGAATATAAAAGTTCCCCTAATAGTTGTCCTCCTCCACGTCCTCCTCTTCTAGTTCTGGCTGGGTGCTAATATAAGATTAATAATGTGGTGCCTCAGGAAATGGAACTTGGCTTAGGCCAACATTAAAGTTGTAATTTTCAATCATTTGAATCAGTGTCAAGTTGAACTCGGCGATATAAAAAAATTGTTGCTGCTTCTGACCCATATGATGACTGAATTTTCTTTTCAATTCCTGTTATCGCCTGCTGCTTTCCCTAACCCTTTTTTCTTAATTCAAAACCTTCTCCAATTTCTTATAGTTGCTCATTTAAAATTTTGGAGGATTTGGACCTAGACTGAAAAAAGCATAAGATTTCCCCCACCTCTATTTTTAATCCAAACCCTTCAATTGCTCTTTTAGCCAGGGGAGCTTTTTATATAAGAACTTTTTCATCTGACTCCCCCAGCACACCAGCCGAAATGCACAAAGAATAAGAGAAAGATGACCAAAAAATAGAGTAGCACTATCCTTAATCATATTACAAATTTAATTATAAATAATATTTCCTATAATTATAATAAAACACTTTTGAATTGCATAATTCAAAACAGCTCTATCGGTAGTTACCTCACTGATATTACCAGTAGACATCAATTTGACGAAAATAAAATAGTGTCAAGCCTTAACTTCGACAGTTAGGCCGACACCAGGAAAATTGATAATATTTTTCTCCTATTATTTCCACTAAACATTTGCATTTCTACAACAACAACAACAACAACAACAACAAAAAGCCTTAATCCCACTAGGTGGGGTCGGCTACATGAATCATTCGTCTCCATTGTGTCCTATTATGTGTCAAATTCTCATTTAATTTAAGTATACTGAGATCATTTTTTACATCTTAACCAAGTCTTTTAGGTCTACCTCTACCTTTCTTAACATAAAGGCAAATCTAATGCATCTACTCTCTGTCGTCATCTGGGACGCTTTAGGTGGCCAAACCATCTAAGGCGACTCTCCCTAATCTTATCTACCCTGAGCTACTCCAACTTTTCCCAACATACTCATTTTGCATTCTATCTCTAAGTGTAAAGCCACTCATCCACTGAGCATCCTCATCTCGTAACACTTAACTTAGTCTTATGTTTCTCTTTTATTGGCCAACATTCTGCACCATAAGTCATTGCAGGTCTTACCACCATCTTATAAAATTTTCCCTTAAGTTTGTGTGGAACTTTTCTATCACATAATAGGCCAGATGCATTCCTCCATTTCTAACTGTGAGAAAACTAAGAATTTCATCAAAATCAGAATGATTACTGTAATAGAAAAAATATTGATCATATACAAAATTTTATAATTTGTAATATATGTTAATGATAATACTATCAAAACATACTAATTTCTCCATTATAAATATTTTATTATCTTGGTACTCCTTTACGTTGGCAAAAAACTCACAAACCATAAGGACAACGCAAGTTTTGCTGTCGTAGATGAAGTACTCCCAACCTCGCTCATTGATGATCCTTTCCACACTCTCATCTGAGTTGTGGAATCCCCTTTCCGGAATGAGATGCTTGTGAATTAAAGCGTGCTGGTGTAATAACTGAAAAAAAAGAAAAAAAGAAAAAGAAAATTTTGTAGAGGCATGAAAAAAAAAAAAAAGATATTCGGTCGGTTTGTGAAACCGAACTTCCAAAACACGAGAGAGGAGAAAGAGAGGAGACTCACCTTTCGTGAACCCCTCGCGTCGTCAGTAGAGGAAGGAGAAGGAAAAATCGCATCGATCGCCAGGAAGGAGAAGAGAAAAAAAATCGCACGTAGACGTGTCCCGTTGGCCGAGGAAGAAGAAGAGGAAGGCGGCTCCACGTGTCGACACGAGCTTGGAATACCAGGAGCAGACGACGGATAAAAGAAAACATTTCTATAACAATTCCAATATAAATTTAAAGCCTCAACTATCAATCATAAAGAGCATTCTGATAACGATGATCTAAAATCATACATAAATGTTTCTATTAGAAAATACACTTTAACATAACTCAATATAATTCTTACATAAATATCTATCTCCTGCGTTCTCTAATAAAACTTTCCGCCTATCGGTCATTTAATTAGGATTATTACACGAAAAGATTAAGCTAACAAATAAATAATATATAATTGATTGAATTATCTATTACACTATAAGAAACAAGAAGAAGAAACTAGATGCATGCAATTTTTATTGTCACAAGTACGTATAAAAGAAAATAATGCTCAAACAATCAATTTAATAGTAAGTATGCATAACATTTGCGGTAGCATATGGGGTTATATACATAAACATTTTGTTAGATATGTGGGTCGGTATACATAAACATTTAGAGATATGAACTTTTATTTTTATCACGTCCATGAGTCATATACTCATCCAAAGGATGAGTATCCATATACCATTTGCCAATTTTTCTTGGCCCTTTTGAATCATATTTATGCAGTACATTCGTGAGCATATAAGATAATTCAGATTCAACATACACATTCATGATACAATCATATCACTATGGACATTAATTCATAATTGATGCATCGGTGAGCGATAAAAAAAGCTGATATGATCAGATTCGGTATTATCCAACGTGAAGAACAAGAAACTATTCATAATTTATATAAAAGCGAGGAAAATCATCACGCGGTCATGAAAAGTCAAAATCATCTAAACATTTTCATCACAAAGTAAAGACATTTTTACCATAAATGTAAAAACATAATTAAACTTTTAATAGCTTCCTCTTGAACCTCCTTTCCTTTAATGATTCCTTTCTTAATTGCAATTCCATAACATAAAATATGTTAAAGTTACTTATATAACATTAATTGATTATCATACCCCCCATCAAATGATTCTAATCCCAATTAACGATAATATAAATACATTTCCTTTATATGTGCTCTAAATTCTAATACTCCCCTTTCCTTATTTTCTTAAATTTATTCTTGAAATAATCTTAAAATGATTCTTAAACTAAATTTTAATTTATGCTACCTAATTCTAATTTAAAGTCCTTCGAAATCTATAACCCTAAGTTAGAATTATAAACCCAAGTTAACTTGAAATAGACTAAATCAAAGCTAATAACATTAAAATCAATTCTAATTAAACATATAACTAAATTTGCTTACCTCTTTCTTATTTCCTCTGTTTCCACAGTCGATCTGCGTTTTCCCCACCGGCTTTCTTCACTTTTCTTCCTCTACAGACATGGCTGGCATCAAAGCGGCGTCAATGAGGCGCCTCATTGCTAAGACGCATAGTGTCGCTTCCCCTTCTTCTCCCTGGTCGGTTACGTCCGACGTCTTTTTTCCTCCTTCCTCGGTGACGGCTCGAGGGTTCACTAAGTGAGTGCAATTCCTCTTTCTTTCTTTCTCCCGTTCCTCTCTCAGATATGTTTTGGTGGTTGGTTTGATTTGTCAAACGAAGACTTGTTCTCCTTACGCATATGGTTTATTTTATTATTCTAAGTTTTGGTTATTACAGACATGTCACCGGCATAATTATTGGTCGTGAGTGAAGAAGGAATCTTTGCGTCTAAACAGAGCCTGTATGCGTGAGTGAAGAAGCCAAATCGAGCGGGTCTTAGGGCATAAGTCGAGGTAAGTAAATGAATTTTTTTTATTTTATATTTTATTAAAATCTCATTTTGTTAATATAGTTGATTTTAATGTTAATTCAAGTTCTAACTTAAGGTTTAAAATTCTAATTTAGGGTTTATCGATTTCAAATAATAAGTTAATTTAGAATAAGTAATATAAGTTAGATCAAGTTAAAATGTTAATTTAAAATCATTCAAGAATCATTTTAAAGAAAAACAAGAAAAGAGTATTAAATTTGAGAACTTATAAAGGAAATGCATGTTATATTATAAAGAAATATATTTATATTATCGTTAATTAGATTGAATCATTTAAGGGGTATGATAATCAATTAATGCAATATATAAAATCACTTTAACACTTAATATTTTTTATGTTATAAGAATTTCAATTAAGGAAGGAAGCGTTAAAAATGAGGTTCAAGAGGAAGCGCAGTTAAAGTGGGTAATTATGTTCTTACATTTATGGTAAAAATATCTTTAAATTTCTTGTGATGAAATGCATGTTCATATGATTATGACTTTTTCCTGTACTGCAAGTTGTGATAATTTTCCTATTTTTTCATAAATTGTGATATAATTTACTATTTCTTCATGTTGTATAATAATTTAAATGCTAGATCATATCGTCACGTCATCATGATATATAAAAGTTGATTCTTGTTTACGATTTCATATGCATAGATGTCATCAGATGTTATGAATGTGTATGTTGATGTGAGTTCACTCTTATAATGCTTCGACATATACCCGCTGCGTAATGATGAAAAAGGCCAATGATTTGGCAAATGATAATGAATTACTTGTCCTCAAGATGAGTATTGTAAAGGTTTTGCGATGACTCGACGGGTGATAAATGTAAAAGTTCATGAAAAGTTAAAGTTTATGTATACTACCTCACATATATTTGATTGTTTGAAATTTCTTTTTTATACGCAACAAACATGCATACTACTTCTTGTTCTTATAATGTAATAGATAATCGACCAATTATATTCATTTGTTATGCTAAATCTTTTTGGTAACCCTAATTAAAATGGTGATAGAAAGGAAAGTCATTGTTTACCGTCGTAGAGGATTGCAGAAGTGTTTATCGATCAATTATGTTGAGTTATGTTTAAAATATATTTTTCTCCTGAATCTTTGTTAGAATATTTATGTATCTAATTGTTAAACCATTGTGGATTGTAGTGACTATGATTGTATGATTGAGATTTTAATTAATATTGAAAATGTGATGTAAGTTTTTTTATCCATCCGATCGTCACATTATTCCAAGCTGAACGTCGTGATAGTACTTCTCCTCCTTCACTAATCATGCTGAGATCACCTCCACTTGCCCTTGTTGGCATATTTGATCAGCATATCTTGTCTATCCCAGATGTAGGCAAATGATAAGAGAAAGTTGTAAGAATTCTTAAAGAACAAAGCTTTACAATAAAAAATCGACAGCCTAAGGGTTATATTTATAGACTAGATCTAGCGATGTGACGCTATTTTTACAACGCTGAGCCGCAGCCATAAAATGCGTGGCGGGCGCTTCGGCATCTAGCGCTGGCCATACTCCGATCCGCACAATTACTATTCTAGTAAAAAAGGGTCATTTATAACATTCATTACCATTAATTACATAACCAACATAGTAGATAAAACGTGTCAGACATTTATGTAGCATCTTGGCGCTCTAACACAGCACCACGACATTGGCCAAAAGTTCTCTTTTCCTGTTAAATGCGTCGGCACACCTGCCAGTCTTTTTGAATGGCTTTTTGACTGGTGTTGTGACGCTACTTTGGCAACACCTAAGCGTTGGTCTATTAGTCAACTTGCTTTCCTTTATTTTTATTTTAAATATTGCATTGTTCAAAATTTCTGCGACACTATCTAAGCGCCTAGATGCTGAATCTATATAATCTACATTCTCATGGGCTTCTTAGCACCAGGGCACTAGGGCACTACCCTGTTAGCATCTAAGAGCCATATTTCCAACACCGAGGCGCTATCTCCTAGAATAATCAATCAAACTCTAAACTCATATTGGCATTCCAAAGGGATGTAAGTCAAATCTAAACGGCTTTCTAATCAATATACGACCGACCTGTGCTTGCAATGCAAGCATAAACCTAAATCCTAATTGGCATTCCAAAGGGATATAAGTCCAACCTAAAACCTAAATTTAGCATTCCAAAGAGATGTAAGTCCAATCAAATCCTACTAGCATTTCAAAAAGATGTAAATCCAATCTAAAGGCTTTCTAATAGATATAAGTACGACCCATGCTTACAATGTAAGCACAAGCTAAATCCTATTGGCATTCCAAAGGGATGTAAGTCTAGACTACATGGCATTCTAATATATGTAAGTTTAATCTATATTTACAATGCAAATATCATATCACCTAAATCTGGCTTTCGAAGGGATGAAGTCTAGTCCTTAGTTCGCAATGAGAACCTCAATCAATCATGGCATTCCAAAGGGATGTAAGTCCAATCTAACGACTTTCTAATATATGTAAGTTTGACCTGTGCTTGTAATGCAAGCACAACCTAAACCCTATTGGCATTCCAAAAGAATATAAGTCTAATCTAACAGCTTTCTAATAGATGTAAGTCTCACCTGTGTTTGCAAAATAAGCAGGACTAATCATGTTATGCATTCCAATAGATGTAAGTCCAGTCATTTATTTGTCACGTAAACTTTCCCAAAATCTAGCATTCCAAAAGAATGTAAGCCCAATCTATCATTAGTTCGTCATGCGAACTTTCCTAAAGTTATGGCATTCCAATAGATGTAAGCCTTATGCATGTATGCGATACATACTACAATCATATGCAAATTGACATTCCAACAAATGTAAGCCCTACATACGTCTGGTATGCAGACTTCATAGAATTGAATTATTGAATAGGCCTATAAGTCAAGCGTAATAACTGAAATTCAAAAAAAAAATAAATAAATAATAATAATAATAATAATAATAGAAAATTTTGCAACCATCGGAGCGGTTAGCCGCAAGAAAAAAAAAAGAAATTCGAGGGGGGGTGTCGGTTTCGATAGATCAAAATAGAACCCAAAAAAAAAACACGCAAGAGAGGGAAAGAGGAAGAGAGAAGAAGAGTAGACTCACCTGCGTGCCCTAGACATGCGTCGACAACCAAGGAGGAAGGAGTGCGTAAACCATTTGGGTGTCGTCGGCCGAGGAAGAAGAAGAGGAGGGCGTGCCCTAGCCGAGTGTAGCGTGTGCCGTCGGCCGAGGAAGAAAAGAAAGGAAAGCTCTTGCGTGCGAGGGAGGGATCGAGCACAAGAGGAAGGGGATCCGCGTGCGTCGCGTGAAGAAGGCGGGGGAGGGAGCCAGACGCGTCGCGTCCTGTCAAACGAGAGGTAAGTAATAAGTTATATAATTATTTTAATTTAAATGTTATGATAATATTATTATCTCAAATCTTTTTGATTTAGGGTTTATAATTGTAACTTGGGGTTTATCGATTTCAACAATAAATTATTTCAGGAATATGTATGATGAATTAAAGTTAAATAATTTAATAATTAAACCCTCACATATGAAATATGATAGCAAAATTAATAAAACATTGAACCTATGCTAAATTATATTATCGTTAATTTAATTAAAATCATTTAAGGGGGTAAGATAATCATTTAATGAAATATATTAAATCACTTTAACACTTAATATTTTATGTTATAGGAATTTCAATTAAGAAAGGAAGCGTTAAAGAAAAGAAGATTCAAGAGAAAACTGCAAATTAATGTGGATAATTATGTTCTTATATTTATGGTAAAAATGTCTTTAAATTTCTTGTGATGAAATGCATGTTCATATGATTATGATTTTTTCTTATACTGCAAGTTGTGATGATTTTCCTGCTTCTTCATAAATTAAATTGTGATATAGTTTACTGTTTCTTCATGTTGGATAAAAACTTGAATGCTAAACCATATTGTCACGTCATCATATTATAAAGTTAACTGATTTACTGTTAGTTATCAATTCATATGCATAGATGTATCATTGTATGTTATGAATATGCATGTTGAAAGTGGAGTTCACCCACTTATGGTACTGGCTGGGGACGCAATGTACTCGTGCACGTAATGATGAAAAAGGGCCAATGATTTGACAAATGGTAATTGCTACTTGTCCTTTGGATGAGTATTGGTAAAAGTTTTGATGATGACTCCAAGACGAGTGATAAATGTAAAAGTAAAAGTTCATATGAAAAGTTTATATATACCTACCTCACATATGTTTGATTGTTTGAATAAATTTCTTTTATGTACATGTGATAACAAAACCGTCATCTGTTCTTCTTCTTCTTCTTATATTAATAACATAATTCATTTGAATTATATTCATTTGTTAGTTACTTAAATTTTTTTTCAGGAAACCATCCTAACTAAATGACTGATAGAAGGGAAAATCATGTTTGCGTAGAGACTAAAGGAGAAAGGTATTTATGTTAATTATGTTGAGTTATGTTTAAAATGTATTTTCTCCTGAACTTTGTTAGAATATCTATGTATGGACAATTATTAAATCATTTGTTGGATTGTAGTGGCTCTTGTATGATTGGAGATTTTATTTATGATTAAAAATGTTAAGAAATATTTTCTTTTATCCGTCCGACCTTTTGTTCCCGCCTTGATATTCCAAGCTCCCAGGCCAGGTTGTGACAAAGAGTGGTATCAGAGCTAGATTTTATATTTAGGGACATAAGTATGATCAAAATCAAAGAGTCATTAGGAAGATGATAAATTTTATTAAAAGATTTGTATATGATTATATTGATTAAGATTAATGTGTAAATGATTATAATTAATTTGTGCTTCTCAGGCCTATGGAATCAATTCAGGAAGATGCTATGGAAAAAAATAGAGAGGCACAAACTACTAAGCACCCAAATTTGGTGCAACCGCCTTCACTAGCTATAGATGCATTTACACAAATGATGGAAGCAGTGACTCAAATGATAAAGAATCAGCATACATAAGCTGGTGGAAGTGGTGTGGTTTCTATTGATAAGTACATGAAATTATTTCAAGATATGAGGCCACCTCTATTCTCAGGGACATGGGGACCTATAGAATCAGAAAACTGGTTGATGCGAATAGAGAAAATCTTAGAAAGCATGTCATGCCCTCCAAAAAGAAGAGTTGTTTTAGCTTCTTTTGCTTTTGAGGGCGAAGCTGAGAGATGGTGGCGAGGATAGTTACAAGAGAAGTTTGAAGGAAAGGCTTGCAATCTTATTTTATGGGAGGACTTTGTGAAAATTTTTAGAGATTGATTTATACCCCTCTTAGCTAGGAGACAAATGCAAGATAAATTCATCAGATTGATAGAGGGAGAACCCTCTATAATGCAATATGAAGCTAAGTTCACAATGCTTTCAAGATATGCACCTCAATTGATACCAAATGCGGAAGAAAAAATATAGGTTTTCTATCGGCTGAAGGATATAATCGGACGACCCTTGATTCCTTTGGGTATTGATAACTATATTGTGGAGTGGGGGTAGAATGATAGATTGGATGTAGCTACTTAGAGGAGGATATTGATAGAAGAGGAATGATGATAGGCCAAAATGGCAGAATATTCAAAGCGAAAAATCAAAGCTGGAAGAAGCTAAGTCGTATACCAATGGCGGTGCATTGCCACATGCCCAAAATGTGGAAGAGCATATAAAGGAGAGTGCCTCTCGAGCCAAACACTTGCCGCCATCGGAAGGGCATATGGCAAAATCTTGCCCTCTCTTGAGTCGAAATCTTCAATGGATCTTTAGGACATTCAACCTCCATAGGATTGGTAGAAGGATGACTAAATTGACCGACCGCCATCTCAAACTCGAATCGAACACAAAGCCTCGAAGTTTATGCACTAGAAGAAGCAAAAAAGACATGTCCGACGTTATTACGGTATGTCTTTATTTAAATTGCTTATAAATTTATATCAGATATATTTGCTTTATATGTCTACTCATTTATCATCTTTATTGAAAGTAAATCAGAATTTTATTTGATACTGGAGCATCACATTCATTAATATTTGAGGAATGTGAAAATTTTGGGATTACAAGTTATGAAAATGTCTGTAGTACTTTCAGTGGCAATGCCAAATGGGTCTCAAATGAATGATGAGAATATTTGCAGTGTGAACCTAAATATTTGTGAAAGAAGCTTGGATGCATATTTAATAGTATTGTCAATATATGAATTTGATGTGATTTTAGAAATGGATTAGCTATCTAAACATTATGTTATTATAGATTGTTGTAAAAAGATAATCAAATTCAAAATTTCCTAGAGAAGAAGAATTCAAATTTGTATAAGAGATAAGATACATGATGATGTCTTAAAAGTTCAAAGATGCAAGAAAAGGCTATGAAGGTTTTCTTCCTCAAGTTACTGATGTTACTAAAGAGGTAAAAATAATAGAGGATGTACCAGTAGTAAAAGAGTATCCAAAAGTCTTTCTAGATGATTTACTCTACCGAGAGATGATTTCTATCGATTTAATTCAAGATGCAAAATCAGAAGAAAAGTACAATATAGAATGGCGGTTACAAGAGTTGAATCACAGAATTGTTATGATTTATGACCAAGAAATCTCCTCGAGAGCTCCTCAGATATTCAGAAGAAGAGATGGGAGCTGGCTACGATCGATTATAAAGAGCTTAACAAACTCACATTGAAGAATAAATATCTCTTGCCAAAAATTGATGATCTCTTTGACCAACCAAGGAGTTTTATTTTCAAAAATTAATTTAAGATCGTTATCATCACTGAGAATCAAAGAAGATATATCAAAGATTGCATTCAAGACAAAGCAATGAGTTATGATGATTTGGCTTAACAAATGCTCCAGTTGTATTTATGGATCTCATGAATAAAATCCTTAAATCATTTTTAGATTCATTTGTAATTGTGTTCATAGATGATATTCTAATTTATTCTAGAGATGGAACAGCTCATAAAAACCATTTTCACATTATTTTGCAAGCTCTGAAAGGAAATGAATTGTATGCCAAATTTTCAAAATGTGAATTTTGTTAAATAGCATCATATTCTTGGGGCACATGATTAGTAGTGAAGGGTTTGATCGAGTAAAGTCGAAAATGAATGTCCCAAACCAACCACCGCCATAAGTCTAAATTTCTTGGTTGGGGATATTACAGGAGATTCGTTGAAGGGTTTTCACAGATTGTCGTACCACTATCGAGGCTAACTCAAAAGCGAAAGTTTGAATGATCGATCAAGAGGCTTTTCAAAATTGAAGAATTGTTTAATAACCGCACAAGATAACTATTCCATGAGGACGTAAGAATTTCAAATTTATAGTGATGCATCATTAGGCTGATGTATACTTATGTAGAATGGAAGAGTGATTGCATGATTCAAGTGAATTGAAAAATCAGAATTATCCAACCTCATCTGAAAGAAGAAGTGAGATTATTTGCATTAAAAATTGGAGATTATTTATATAAGGTGAAAGTTTTCAGTGATCATCAAAGCTTGAAATATATCTTTACTTAGAAGGAACTAAATTTAAGGTAAAGAAGATAGTTGGAACTCATTAAAGATTATGATTTGGATATTCAATATCATCCAGGGAAGGCAAATGTAGCTTTACGTAGAAAACATTTGATCTATTGGTATCGATCTCAACGGAGAAGTTGATGAAAGAGTTAAAAAATTAAATTTCAATTATTAAATCTACGATGATTGCTTTTATCAAAACCAAATAACTATACAATCAAATTTGAAAGATAGAATGCGAGACGCTTTACCTAAAGATGATGACTTTCGGAAAATTTTAGATTTGATAAAGGTAGGTCTTACAGAGGATTTTGAAATCGATGAAGGATTATCAAGACACACAGCCAGATTTCAAATGTTGAGATTTGAGAAAGACATCTTATAAATGAAGCATCATTCAAATTATACAATTCATCTAAAGAAGAAAATATATCAAGATCTTAAGGAAATATTTTGGCAAGAATGAAAAGAAGAAATCGAATTTGTCTATAAATGTCAATAATGTGATAGTTAAAGTCGAACATCAAAAGCTGTGAACTTTCACAATACCGCACACGTGGAAATGGGACGATATTATGGATTTTGTGGTTGGCTTACCAAGATCCAAAAGGTCTGATGTTATTTGGTTATTGATAGTTGACTAAATCGCATTACACTTTATACCTATCAAACAATCGATGTTATTGAAAAGCAAGAAGTATGTTGATGAAATCAGTTCAAAATCTATAAAGTCCATCAAGATACGATTTACATCTAGATTGTGGAAAAATTCAAGAAGTTTTAGATGAAGTTTACTTTGATCGCATTCCATCCTCAAATGGTCAAAAAATAATTCAAACACTTAAAGATTTTGACTTTGTATCCTGATTTTGGGAGAAATTAGAAATTCATTTATCTTTGATTGAGCCACAATAATTTTCAAGCAAGTATTGATATGGCTCATGAAACATCATGGAAGGAAATGAAAACTTATTGAAGAGAAAGAGAGTGAAGAATCGCAGACAGTAGTAGATGAAGTCACCAAAAAGATCGATTGATCCGACATTAAAAGTTCAAGATAAAGAGAGAATATATGATGCTAAACATCGGCCAGTAGAATTTGAAGTGGGAGAATTAATATTTCTTAAAGTCAGCCCCATGAAAGGTATAAAATGATTTAGTAAAGTTGGAAAGCTGAGCCCACGCTATATTGGTCCATATAAATCTTGAAAAGAATTGAAAAGTGCTTATGACCGGCTTTACCTTCTCACATGCAAGGAGTGAATAATGTTTTATATTTCTTCTGAAAGCATATTACTAATGAAGCCAACAAAATTATTTCGAATCCTATTGATATTCAACCGGATCTCACATTTGTGGAGGACCCAGAAAGAATTATAGATTATAATATTAAGCATCTCAGAAATAGGGAAATTCCATTTGTCCGCGTACTGTGAAAACATGGATCAGATCGAGAAGCTACGTGGGAGAAAGAATCATAAATGCGAGAACTTTATCCTCAATTGTTTAATTAAAGCTATGTGTATTTCTATTTATTGTCATTTAATTTCGATAACGAAATTTTTATAAGAGGGAGAGATTGTAATAACTGAAATTCAAAATAATAATAATAATAATAATAATAGAAAATTTTGAATCCGCTTAGCGAAAAAAAAATTGGTGGGGATGTCGGTTCAGAAGAACCCAAAAAAAAAAATACACGAGAGAGGGAAAGAGGAAGGGAGAAGAAGAGAGACTCACTGCGTGCTCTAGGACGATCGTCAGCGAGGAGGAAGGAGGCGTAAACCCTTCAAGTGTCGTCAGGCGAGGAAGAAGAAGAGACGCTCCCAAAGGTAATAAGCCTACCGAGGAAGAAAAGAAAGGAAAGCTCTGCGAGGAAGATCCGCCATGCGTAAGAAGAAGCCAAGGTGTCCATAGGCCAACCGAGAGATAAGTAATAAGTTATATAATTATTTTAATTTAAATGTTATGATAATATTATTATCTCAAATCTTTTTGATTTAGGGTTTATAATTGTAACTTAGGGTTTATTGATTTCAACAATAAAATTAATTTAGAATATGTATGAATTAAAGTTAAGTAATTTAAGTATTAAACCCTCACATATGAAATATGAATGCAAAATTAATAAAACATTGAACCTATGCTAAGTTATATTATCGTTAATTTAATTAGAATCATTTAAGAGGGCAAGATAATCATTTAATGAAATATATTAATTCACTTTAACAATTAATATTTTATGTTATAGGAATTTCAATTAAAAAAGGAAAGGAGATTCAAGAAGAACCGCAAAGTTAATGTGAATTATGTTCTTACATTTATGATAAAATATATTTAAATTTTTATAAAACGTATTCATATGATTATAATTTTTCATCGCAAGTGATGATTTTCCCGCTTCTTCATAAATTAAATTGTGATATAGTTTATCGCTTCTTGGATAAAACTTGAACGATCATATCAATGCCATCACGTTATCGTTAAATTTAATTTAATCGTAGTTATGATTCATATGCATACGTATCATCAGTATGTTATGAATGCATGTTCAAAGTGGAGTTTACTCCATTACAGATCGTGACTTAATCGCACGTAATGAAAAAATGGTCAATGATGAATGGTAATTGAATGCTACTTATCCTTTGAATGAGTATTAGTAAAGGTTTTGGTCGATAAATAAAAAGTAAAGTTCATATGAAAAGTTTATGTATACCTACCTCACATATGTTTGATTGTTTGAGCAAATTTTTTTTATGCATAATGACAACAAAACCATATTTATTAATTCTTTCTTCTTTTACTATAGTGTAATAATAATCACCCATGAATTATATTCATTTGTTAATGCTTAAATTTTTTTTCGAAACCATCCTAACTAAATAAGGGAAAATCATATTTACCGTAGGGCCGCAGGAGATAGGTATTTATGCCAATTATGTTGAGTTATATATTTTTCTCCTGAACTTTATTAGAATATTTATGTATGGACAATTATTAAATCATTTGTTGAATTGTAGTGGCTCTTGTATGATTGGAGATTTTATTTATGATTGAAAATGTTAAGAAATATTTTCTTTTATTCGTCCGACCGTCTGCTCCCGCCTTAGTATTCCAAGCTCCTGGGCCGGATCGTGACATCTAGTTTAAATAATTAAATAAATATTTGCACCATAAAACCTACTCTAGAACTCTAGTCTACTCGGGATATTTGAGACAAGGCAACCCAGGGCTAATAATCAGACTCCTTGGACATTACGGCTAATAGCCCTCTAATGTTGATAGACTGGAATAACGGCATTACTGGGTTGACGAAACTATGGGACCTTGATCGGGGCTACTTTCATTTTCCTTTTAAATAGTCAACCATACCACACCACTAGACACCAATTTATAGCAGAGATTTATGTTTATTTTCAACCTTAATCGAGAGTGCTCTCCTATTGCAATAAGAGGGGCAATTAACTATGGATGTTTGCATTCATAAGAAGTAGAACACATATCTAAATAAATCCTAACATAAATTTAGGGGAAATCTAGTTGAATATAAATCAATTTGCCTCAAGAACTAACTCCCTACATCCTGTAAAGATGGCATAGATTTTCAAAGATATTTTCCGTGAGCGATTCTGTGCATATAAAGTTTGTGTGTTAGTTCTATGAAGACTTGCCTGAAATTAAAAAGGTAAAATTTACCCAATGTAATAAATTCTGTATGGATAAGTAGATGATATGCATGATTAAAATTGTAATAAAAAGTGAGAAGAAAATGTAACATTTATCTAGCAATCAATAAATAAGTTTCACTGGGACACTACAAATTCATATGCAAAACAAAGTCAAATGGTAAGGTGATGCTTAACTGGCAATATCAATTATAAATGCTCGGTAGCTTGACGATGAGTCCTTCATGCATGCTTACATGAATATGCATAAAAAGTAAAGTGAAAGGGAAAATCAACCGAGTAACATAATGACAAGCAGAAAATAAAGCAAAATAAGTTTACATAAACAGAATAGTGCGACCTTGAATTCCTATTTAAATGTCCTACCAGAACTACAGAACTCCAACTGTTTTGCAGCAACTTCAACTTAGACAAGCCTTGTGCAAGATTTTTTTCCCTTACGGTTTCCCCCCTGAATAGATCATTCCCAAATGTGTAAGCGAATGCTGAAATAAGAAATAACAATCAGAAACAAGAATATCATGAGAAGTAAAAACCTCTGACAAGAAGGCAAATCAAAAGCATAACTTCGTAAAACTTCAGATAATGATTCACACCGGTCAGACCAGAAAGCCTGCAACAGCAAATATGCACAAGCTAAAAAAACAAATTAAATAAATTCAGCCACCAATAAAAAAGAGACTATTTGAGAACCAAACTGTTATCCGCACATGATTTCTGAGATGTTATCTAGTCAATACACAAGAAATTCCGGCAGTGTTTTTAGATTTTGATTAATATTGCTAAAAAGGGTATGCAAACATGAAGCCCAACATCAATATAATCTTAAGATTAAATTTTCACTGGAATGTTGGAGCTAATAAGTTGAAGCGCCAACAGAACTTTAACTAAAAATGTTATGTCAAATACAGAGAAACAATCCATTTGAAGTTTCACGCCAGACCAAATGCCTGCACATGAAAATATGAATAACGTGAATAATAAACTATATGACTCAAACAACTTAAAAAGAAAGATTATCATTTTCATACCAAACTACCAAGGGAAAACGGATGCTGAGAAGATAATCGCTGATTATTTTTCTAACAAGTTGACAATAAAAGTTCTCTAGCATTAAAATATTGGGGTCATACGGGGAAGAAAGAATGTGAAGCAGAAAATTTAAGCTTAAAAATTAAATTTTAAATAGAATGATGAAGCATTAATTCAAAAAAAGCAACATTGTAACATCAAATCCAATCAAGAGTCATTATAACCATGCAAATTTTACAGCTAACATACATTAGTAATTCAAAGGCAGGAACATGGGAAATTGCATTTAATATCACAGCAGGGTTTAGTATAACCTCAGAATCTTCACGAAGCATGCCTGGGCATAGAAAACTTATAGGTACCCCAGTGAAGTGTTTAATGCAAGCAAGCTGAAAAGAAAAACAACTGTTTAACACAGGCAAACACCAGCGAAAAATTGCAATCATAATAGTTTTTCATAAACAATTAACAGAGTGCATTCAGAGGCTGAGAACGTTCACCTTCAGTGCCTTCAAAAATGAGGTTATCGTTCCATCGCATCTAAGGAAATGATTTCTCAAGAATAATGCAACCTTGTGGCCAATAAAGAATCCAGAACATGATCTTACAAGAACAGACTCAATTACAGAATCCATTCTCCTTCCAGGAGATTCCAGTGTGAAATTACAAAGCTGCAAGTTGTGCATAACACTTATGGGGAGAAGTTTTCTTATGGCATCAAAAGTCGTAGTCACTCCCAGTATGAAAATGATTGGAATTTTCAACACCCATTCACTACAAATTAAAAAGTCGACAAACAGGATTGTAAAACAGAAAAGGGAATCTAAAACTAATTTTTAAAAAGTACCAGAGTCAAGTTGAAGCAAACAAAAGATTAAATAAGAATGTTACAATCTTTACGCAGACAGAATCTAAAAATGGATTAACATTAAAAATCCAGTAAAGACTCAAAAAAAAAAAAATCTAACATAGCAATAACATGATATGATATTGAGTGTTATATAATCTCAAGCTAATTGATATAAATTCTAAAGTATGAAAAAGTAAATTTATTCATTTCATGTGTTACACTTTTTTAGTTTGAGAGCATAACCTCCCAAACACGGACAATAATACATTAATTCAAGGCATGTCTAAATTAAACCGTCCAGACATAACTGAAATTTTTTATTGTATTAACAAGGAGGCAACGGAAAGTTATTCAAAATTAGCATGGACTGTTTTCACATTCTAGACATGACGATAATACAACTACTGGCTGTGAAAGAAGAATTAAGTTGATAACAATCCTTGATGAAGTAAAACAGAAAAAAGAAGAACAAATACAAGGCTTTCCCTAAGGTGCAATGCAACAAAAAGATATATAATTGTTATGTGCTAGAAAATTCATGGTGATAGAGTTACACTTTTATGTTCTAACTTTGCACAAAAATTCAACACACAAACAAATAAAAGAAAAAAAATGTTAGAAACAGGAGTTGCAATGTGGAAAACCTGGAAAGGAAAAAAATCATTGAATCTAACCTAGATAAAATGATCCATTACAATTATCATAGATTATAAAGGTATGTTCTTCCCCTTAATTAGAGAAACAATGTTGCAAAGTACAAATTTCTTCTTAATGTACATACATATAGATACACACACACACACACACATATATATATAGACATATACATACACAAACATACATACATACATAATAAAAACCTAAATGCTAATTATAAGGTAATTATTTTATCCTATTCCTTTTGTACTCCACTTTAAGCCAAACTGAGGTTGGTGGTGGGTTAGGAGTGCTGCAGCTGCAAAATAGAAAAGAATAAAAAATTTAAGAGAAAAGGAAAATTTAAGGAGGAAGAGTGAAGAGAAAAAAGCTAGAATTTGAGGTAACTATCCGATTTATCCTATTCTTTTCAATGAATTGGTTTGGCTTTGTGAAAGATTTTATGAAAAGAAGTAATTTTGGGTTAAAAATATTATTTTGTGAAGTTTTGAATAGAATAATATTAATAAATAATAGTTTGATATAAATCAAAAAATTTATTGATTTCATTAGGTTGTATATAAAGATCAGAATTTTGAGGCAAGAAAAATTAGGAAATCCATTCCGAGGATAATCTAGAATATTTTTATGAGATTCAATTTTGAATATTGTTGCTAATTAAAAAAAAAAAAAAAAGCAGGAATGATTATGCGCCGCACGTCTATATGAGGAGGGTCAATCTACTGAGAGAGTTTTTTTTCTTTCGATCTTACCTTACTGGTCAACCTTCTCCGCGTGTTTGATCAAAAACCTAGTCAGCTTTCCTTGGCCTATCGAAACCCTAGCCATCCTACCAAGTTCAACCAAAGTTGTCACACCTGCCCTTCTCTCGTGTAAAGCTGCCATCACACCTCTACTTCTCGCATGAAAGTTGACAAAAGCTGACCCTCTTCCCCCCTGTCTCTCACGTGAGATAAGGCTCAACCAAAGCCAAGCCCCCTTTTGTTTTATTTCAAGTGCAATAACCCAAATTCCCATATTATCCCTCCTCTTTAAATCTTAAGGATCAATCAAAAACAATTTTATCTAAATTGAAGAAAAACAGTTTTTAAAGTGTCAATTTCAAGTAAATTTTAAAATAAAATTATTAACAATTAATTTCCTTGTTCCATAGGTCAAATTAAAGGCTACCACCATCAATCTTGAGTCTGGTGTAAGATGAAAATCTTCCCTCCGTCGATCTTAGATCTGGAGCAAAGGAGAAGAAGATAGCGGCTATTTCCCAAAATGCAACACTATTAAATCATTATTCTGCCAAAATAAGAAAATAACTAACTCAACAATTTAAATTATTTGAAATTAAAAATAATTACAAGTTTAAAATTTGAAGACCCGGGTCCATTGATCTTGAGACTGACCTGAGAATTTTAGAAATTCCTCTATCATCGATCTTGGATCCAATATGAGAAGAAAATCATCCCTCCATCGATCTTAGATCCAAGGCAAAGGAGAAGAGTGTATATCGCAATAAATTTTATGATTATAGCACTGCTACACCATCATGCTACAAAAATTTCACATAAACTATCATAAAAATAAAATTTATAATATGATAAAAAAATCATTCATATTAAAAAGAAACCATAAATAAATTAAATATTACAATTATTAAATGCAAATTAATTTGCACTCCCTTCTCTCATATTAAAATAACATATATAATTAATTGCATATTAAAAGCTTAAAGATCCAAGCCTAGACTATCAATTTCTTTAATGCAATGGCAATCACATGCAAACACAATCATGAACAATCGTCAATTATTCGATTGATTAAAAATATATTAAGAACCCGAATATTATCTAACGAACAATATAAAAAATTGAGGCAACACCGCCAATTATTTAAGATTTGTCTCATCAAAACTTGAACACTACCATTGAGATAGATACAAGTCTAATTGATCTATTAATTGTTTAATTAGACAAATTATACATTGTGATCAATTATAAAATTAAATTGAAAAATGAGATTGAATCCAAATTAGCATTCCAAAGAGATGTAAATCTAGTAACTTGTTCGTAATATGAACCTCACCCAAATTGGCATTCCAATGGATGTAAGCCCAACCTATGCTTGCAATACAAACAAGAATCATAACTGGCATTCCAAAAGAATATAAGTTCAGTCATTTGTTCGTCATATGAACTTCACTAAAACAAATGACATTCCAACGAATGTAAATCCTATGCTTTCCTGCAAGGCAGACTTCAATCATATATGAGTGCTATTTTAATGAGTATAAGCTCAATTCATGTTTGTGCACCAAACACCAATCATTAAACTTGGCATTCCAAAGGGATGTAAGCCCAATAAGCATTCATAAAATGAATCAATCAATGGCATTCCAAAGGAATGCAAGTCTAATTCATTATGGCATTCCAAACATATATATTCATAAAATCAATTATGTCTGTAAGGCAAACTTCAAACATATTGAATATAAGGATTTCTAACAGATATAAGTCCAACACATATTTACAATGCAAACATTAAATCACGTAAACATATGGCTTTCTAATAGATGTAAGTTCAGTATGTGTTTCTAAACTAGACATCACTTCAATTTAACATTTCAAAGAAGTATAAGTCCAATCCAAATCATAACATTCCAAAGGGATGTAAGTCCAATCACTTATTGCAATGCAAACGTAAATGATGTAAGTCCAATCACTTATTGCAATGCAAACGTAAGGGATGTAAGTCCATTCCTAACTAGCATTTCAGAGGGATGTAAATCGAATATAAATTACAGCATTCAAATGGATATAAGTCTTATGCACGTCTGCAAGGCATACTTTGATCAATATATGAAATCATGATATTCCAATGGATGTAAGCCCAACATGTGTTTGCAATGCAAACATCACACAAATTAGCATTCCAAAAGAAAATAAGTCCAATCACTTCTTCGCAATGCGAACCTCACCCAAATATGAAATTCCAATGGATGTAAGTCCAATGTAATATCCAATTAATTATTTCCTAATTGCCTAACACTTTTGTTATTCGAAGAAACCCACTTTACTAAGCATCGTGGATTAAAGCCTCCGGCGTATGGTAGATCGACCGTTCACCTTTGGAGAGATCGCAGTAAATGAGGAGATATCAATTTGAGGTAAGATTGGTGTTAATTATGAGTTTCATTTATGAGTTGCGTATTAGAAGTATTTAGAAGAGTTATTTCATTATAGGTTGTTTCGAGGAGGAATCGAGGAGCACATCACATTAAACCGAGGTGAGACATAATTGCTAATTTAAATTCAGTTCTTATGTATGCCTTTGTTTTACGACTTATAAATTGTATGAATGACATATAGATATTTTCATATTGAATCTGAATAGAAATGTTTATTACTTGACATGATTTGATGATTACAAGGGTAGTTAAATTGATTTCATTGGGCATATAGAAATGTTTTAAAACATGTAAATGCGAATGTGATAAAGCGAAATGTCGGGAAAATTGTGATAGGAAGGCATGTTACAGAATGCAAATAGGCAAAAGTTACGAGATGACGTGATTAAGAGATCTTAGTATCCCCGACTCTGACATTTTGAGATTGGGGTCGTTAGAATGTCCCGGTGTCGGTTGGGTAAGTGAATGCTTCTCTCGCCTTTTACCTTCACTTTAGTGACGTACGACTTTTTTATATGAAGTCAAAACCTATGCAATTATAAATGACATTTTAGAAAATGATTTGATATAACGAACGAAATGATTTAATGAAAATTACGCTCCGACATTGATCTGATATGAGCCTGAACTTTACTACATATTGTTATATATTGTTATATTCTACGGCTACAGATATTGTTCAGTTACATTATTCATTCTGACATTTACCGTTTTGTAAATTTTCATGTACATACGATTGTTTCTTGTCTTTGTAGACTCCTTAATCTGTAAAAACTTTTCTTATGATTCTTCTGGATTGATAATTTCAAGAAAGGGTAGCAGAAATAGTCATTTTGTTGAATGTATAGTTTTGGGAAGCTTAAAGGCTTTTTTGATGCGTCTGAATTAAATGTCGTTCTTTGTATTTATTTGCTTGATAATTGTGATATGAATTAAGTTAAGTAGAAGCAGTATATGAATTGCAAATATTTGTGATGATTTGATGAGATGCAAATTTCACTCGTTCCTGATGGCAGTTAGAGCGTGTTGGTGAAATCATTATTATCAGTCATCTGATCGACACTTGGTGACCGCGGGTCATCTAGGGTGTGACATCCAGCCTATGTTTGCAATGCAAAAGGTCAATCTAGCCTAAAATTCCAATTTGATGTAAGCCTAACTATTATTCGCAAGGCAAACACTACACTTTAAATATTGGCTTTCCAATGAATGTAAGCCCAGACTTCACTCTCAAACATGACATTCAAATGGAAGTAAGGCCAACCTATATTTGCAATGCAAACATCCCTCTAACTAAATAATATGGCATATCAATGAATGTAAATCCAATAAATTGTCTGCAAGGCAAACTTTAATCACAAAAATTTAGCCTTCCAAAGGATATAAGCCCAAATGCATATCTACAAAGCAAATTGCACTCATAATAATACTAACATAACAACTCTAATCTACTCGAAATCTCTAAAACGAGCCAACCCATAACTGTTAAACAGAGTCCATAGACATTACGGCTAATAGCCCTCTAATGTTGGTAGACGGAAAAAACGACAGTCGAAACCAGAGGTTCTTGATTAGGACTACCGTCCTTTTTAAACATTCATCTACATCATACCGCTAGACACCAATTTATACCAAATATTCGTGATTATTTTCAACCTTAATCAAGAGTTCTCTCCTACTACGATAAGAGGGATAATTAAATATGAATGTTTGCGTCCATAGGAAGTAAACCCCGAATCTAAATAAACCATAACATTAACATTGGACGAAATCTGGTTGAATATAAATCAATCTGCCTCACAAAAAACGAACACCTTAACATTCTTAAATATGGCAGAGATTTCAAGGTGTTCTTCCTAAGCGATCAAATATAAGAAGAAAACTGTTCATAAGTCTAATGTTTGCAACTTCCTATATATATATATATATATTGAGAGAGAGAGAGAGACTTCAAATTGAGCATATTTTAATGCTACTAGCAAAATTTAAATCATATGTATATATTACCTATTCATAATAAACTTAGAATATATTATTTATAGAATTTAAATTAAGATTAATTACAATGAAGCATAATTATAGTACAATGTTTAATATTACATATCATGCTATATTTTGATACATGTTAGTATAGATTGATTATTAAGATGTGCATATCCATGCTAACTAAATAATGCAAATAAAAATGACATTATCAAATAAATAGAAATCATAAAAAAATAAATAATGTGTGATAGAAAGGCAGACTTTGACGATTGCATAGTGTAAGGAAAAAGATCTAATGATGTAAGCCTCAATAGGGGATTAAAAGTGGGTTATTGACTCTCAAAAAAGTTGATATGTTATAATCCAACTTTAAGTGAGATGCAATTAACAAATGATTAGCCAACGAGTTAAGTGACAACCTAATGCTTGAATTTGTCAAGGTCTTTTGATATCATATGCACCTCTAAGTCTATATACAATAAAGAAATGATAAAGAAAAAGAAAGTAAAGCAGGTATATCATATGACACCTCTAATTTCATGTACAAAATAGACTAACAAAGTGAAATTAAAGATTTCACACTTAACAACTATATTTAATTTTTATAAATAATTATACTTTCTAGAAAAATGACATTAATTTTACAAACCCTACATCTAATATCATAATCCCACACCAATAATCATAATCCCTACAATGGGGCTCTAATCTTCTTTAAAAAATAATTAATTACCTCCATTTAGATGGATTGAAGTTGATGTACCCAAAGTTCTCAATCCCTATAGCAGAGCTCTAGCTTCTTTTAAAATGATGTTAATTGTCTCCATTTGGATAGATTGATTCTGAGGTGAGAGAGGTTTTCAATACTTACATCAGAGCTCTAACTATTTCCTAAAAAAGAGTTGATTGTTTCTATTTGGATAGATAGGTTCCAAGGTGAGATGAGTTTTTAATCCCTTCAATGGAACTTTCTTTTCCTGAAAAAGAGCTGGCTTCCTCCGTTTGAATGGGTTGGACCCTGAGTGAGAGTTTTAAACCTATTTTAAAGCATTGATTTCCAATGAAATTACTTGTCCCAGCATTTTATATCAACCATGTGCGATCATCCTCGATGCTTAGATATTTGTCAAGCTTGTTTCTATACTTCGCTATATAGTGAGTTGAAATGTTTATGAGATGAACAAACGTATGAAAATGTCTTTCCCAAAATTTTCATAGCATATTTCAGTCAATTTTTATTTTTAGAAGTTTTTAATGCCAAAATTATGTCGATTTTATCATCAATGAACTGACATAATCACCAATCATCAAAAAATTCAAAAATTTTTGTGAATGTAAAAATCATCTTCGGATACTTTCATGAATTTTTTTCACATGAAAATTTATCAATTGGTAATATAGAAAATTCATAAACAACTTCTTTTTTGAATAAAATATTTTTGTAATTTATCAATCATCCAAATTAATTGAAAATTTTATAAAGACTTCATTTAATGTGAATGATCTTCACAAGAAAACTTGTAGAATTTTTATGGAAGTAGCTTATACTTCAAAAACATTTAACAGAATATTGGTCGAATATTACTACATGACAACATCATCCTAGAAATTAAAAAAAATTAATGAATTAATTTATTAAATGTTTATTTGTTAAAAAACATATTTCAAGTTATAATCTTTGATGATTTGAAACATTATATTCTCTAATTTTTTAAATTTTAAGTAGAGAAAAATAGCAAAAATCTCTTAACCCTTGCTCGAAACCCTTATACCAAAAGAAACTTGATCGCTCTTCTACATAAAGATGGTCTAAGAAGAGTACTAAGTGTTTAATCCAAATATGTTTGTATGTGAAGGAAGAACCTTCTAAGATAGCTAAGAAATAGAGTTAGGCAGAAAAACCACAAGCAAGAGGGCAAAGAAGTAGAAAAGTGCAAGGGAATTAATAATTTTTATTGTTCAAAAATTCAAGTACAAAATATAGGGGTCTAAAGTGAGTGCTCAAAGATTCACTCGTAAAAAAGAAACCCTCCTTTTATAATACCAAGAGGTGATCATACATAAAAAATACATATAAGATAATGTCTTCCCTAGCTTGGAATCTGGGAGCAGAATGATTGAGGATAAAATAAAACATTTCTAACAATTCCAATATAAATTTAAAGTCTCCATCTGATCATAAAAGAGCATTTCCATCGATGATTTAAAAATCTTTACATAAATGTTTCTGATTTAGCTTAACATTAACTCATAATTTCGACATAAATACCTATCTCCTTGGTTCTCTTATCGATTTTCCCTTCTCTTTTAATTGATTATTACCAAAAAGATTAACAACAATGAATATAATTTATCGATTATCTTTATTACCTAAGTAAAAAGAAGAAAAAGAAAGAGATGATTAACGTAAATATTTAATAAAAGAAAATAATCATATGCATATTGAGGTAAGATCGTAAACATTTCGATCGTATTCGGTATATAAACATTTAACGATAGATATGAACTTTTACTTTTCTCCAAAAGTCCTCGAAATACTCATTAAAACATAATCTATGCAGGCCTTTCGCATTACACTTGGCCTGTTGAATCATATATGCGCAGAATAGGCCAGTACTCTGAAATCTCAGATTCAACATACACATTCATAGCATCAATCACTCATATCTTAATTCATGTAGCGATCATCTGAACGCAAATGAAGCGTGTGATATGATCTAGATTCGAGGTGATATCCAAACATGAAGAAGCGAGGATTCATAATTTATATAAAAGCATCATCCGGGTCAGAGAAAAAGTCAAAATCATCTAAATATGCATTTCATCACGCAGAAAGTAAAGACATTTTTACCATAAATGTAACATAATTACTTTAACTGTTCCTCTTGAACCTCCTTTCCTTTTCTTGATTCCATAACATAATATTAAGTATTAAAGTGACTTTATATATAATAATTGATTATCATACCCCCAAATGATTCTAATCTTCCGATAATATAAATACTTTTCTTATAATATAATATGTATTTCCTTATAGGTTCTCCTAAATTTAATCTTCTTATTTTTTCTTTAAAATTAATTGAAATGATCTTAAGATTAATATATGTAATTTCATCTAACTCATATTACTTATTCCTAAATTAACGATTAAGAAAATCAATAAACCCTAAATTAAAGTTTATAAATCCAATTTAAACTTGAAATAGCCTAAATCAAAGTTAATAACATTAAAATCAATTTCTAATTAAACATATAACTTTTGCTTACCTCTTCTTATTTCCTCTGTTTAATAGTGGTCGCTTTAGGTGGCTTCACTTTTCTTCCTCTAGGCTGAACTCTGGACTTCTATCCGAAGCTCTCCTCTTCCTCGGTCACACTAGACTCAGCACGCCTTCCTCTTCTTCTTCCTCTCGGCCGACGTGACGTGTTCCTCTTCTCCTTCCTCTACGACTATTCTTCTCTTCTCACTTTCTCCCTCTCTTCCTCTAGCGTGTTTTGAAGCTTCGTTTTGTAAGTGAACAGCCTTGATCTCTATAATTGATCATAGCGGTTGTATACATTTTCTTTTATTATTATTATTATTATTATTATTATTTTTTTGTGTGTGTCTTCCGGTTATTACAGATAAGTCTTATACAATGAAATCCCGCCTCAGCTGTTGGTAATGTGGATGTGAGTGAGGGTAGATCTACCGATTAATGGAGGCAAGTAGCCCATCGTCGAACGAGCATGCAAGTGAAGATGGGACTAAGAGTAATCTCTCCATCCCTTTGAGTAGTCATTTGTTGTCGGCAAGTCGAGTCATGCCTTGTTCTTTGATTTTTTTCTAAGTGCTTGGCTCGTAAGATTAAGTTGACTTTCATTTATCAGACGCACCTTCCAGTGAGTATACTTATTCTTGATTATTTAGTACTCTTTGAGCAAGTACACTTGTCTTGATAACTCCTAAATTAAGGTCTCCGGTATACATTTAGCCATTCTTACGCTCCATTATCTGAAAAAAGATGGAAGAACAAACAGAATGATTAACTGTAAATATTTAATAATCAGAAAAAACATATGCAATTATTGAACGATCACGTCATCTTTTGTCCGATCCGATTTTTCAATGCATAATGCACTCAGTATTTCAGCTACTCGCGCGGATAAACTCTCTCCAAAAGTCGAGTCTACAAACTTGTTAAAACATAATCACTATGGATGCTAAAAGGCCTCCTGGCAACATTGATCCTACGAATATATGGGCAATCCTTGGCAAAAAGGCCAAGAAAGCGAATAAGTATGAGATCACCGCCATTCCCGTGGCCACGGCAAGCATTTCAACTCAACTACTCCAACTATAACGATTGTGGCTCCGATCACTTCTTTGAACCCGCATGAAGAAGCTAGCACCCATGCCAAGTGTGAGACCTCTTAGAGAGGAAGGAGGAGAAGAGCTACTGGTGAGCCGAATGGTTAGACCGGCTACTGCAAGGACAGCTGTAGAGGAATGCCTCATCAAGGTGAGTTTTGTCTATTATCACGTACTACGAGTCTTTTATGTTTGTCTCACACTTTCTTCTTTGATCACAGCTGAGCATTACTAACATTGAAGCCTCAGTAGAGGATGGTAAGAGGCACTCACCAGCCATCGAAGTCATCTCCTCTGACAATCCAGGTAACTTCATAGAGTCACTTCACCTTTCCATGGGTGATTTGCTTGGCCATATCCTGAGTAAGTGGCTTCCCTTCCTAAGAATTGGGCCTATAGCAAATCCCCTTATTGAAATTTCTTTCCAAATTTTTAATGAATTTATTTTCACTTACTAGCAACGAATCCAACTTTGCCTCAGATTAAATCGATGGCATCGCGCATGGGCTTGGCAGAGAGTTCACGTCAGATGGAGGGACCATCGAAGCTCTTGTTACTGCGACCAACTTCACCTCTGCTAATATTAGAGAAATTATGGTTGATTTTCTCTCTCCTAGTCGTAGAGATAGTGGCGAGTCCGCGAAGGGCAAGTCAACTCAATGACTAGGGAATAATATGGAAGAAGAACAACAAGTACTCACAGATTCCTCCGAGGCCATCACTTTATGAGGAGAAGTCGCCCTTCTAAAAGAAGCCTTAGACTCATCAAAGTGGGATATAAGTGAGCTACGATCACAGTTGGAGTTAGAGTCACAGCAACTCCTTAGAGATGGAGTACCAATGTTACTTCGTGACTATGAGGGCTGAGATAGCATTACTATAGAACTCAATTAAGTCGCAAAGTACTCACTTCTCCATTATCGGGTGAACTTCTTATTTGATTATATGTGCAAGAAAAGTGGACTCGTCAAGAACTGATACTCGAACCTTGTAATAAAATTACTAAAAAAAATAATATATTTGGGTAATAGTGAGTGTGTTATATTTTTTACTCTTAAATAAAAATAGTTAATAATTTATTTTATTTTTTTTGCTAGCGAGTACTATTTGATTTTTTACTATTATGCATTAATTATTTCTCTGTAGCCCCTGTCACTTGAGATATCCGCGAGATTCAAGTAATTATTTCTTCATTTTATGCTTGATGTGTCGTCTGTGTTACCACATATTTTTTACCGAGTTTATAAATTCTTCCTGACTAAAGTAATTAATACTTTATTGATCTCCTAAAAACATGTGAGTAGATTTTGATCACATTTTCATCTTCAACGAGTATAACTTTGTTGAAGAAAGCTACTTCAACTTTCCATCAAGCCTAAAATTAAAGAGGTTCCCGAGCTAGACTCCATCACAACCTCCATATTTTACAGATATTGCGGCGGCAACCCAAATTTTATCGTGAGAGTGGTCGAGGAGAGCGAGCACCTCAACTTGGTCAGGATGCACAAGTTATGCATTCCACTCGCTCATTTTCGGAATGGGTTCCAACTTTCTCTTGCTTGTGAGTGGATCGACATCCTTGATTTCTTAGGAGTGGTGCCCGCCAAACTCAATGGCTAGCATCACTACTTCATCTTATGACTACGAAAAGAGGGCAATTCATGGAGCCTAGACCTTTTTCGCCGAGCATTCATGGTGAAAGACCATCTAGAAGAGATCATGCAATTTTCAACATCTTTGTTGAAAGTTCACGATCTACAAAATAAGGTACAGAAGTGGTGCTCGCAACTTCTGTTTGTGAAGAGCATGTTTTAGTGGAAAGTGTCAACTATCCTCTTCCCTACCAACCGAGTGGCGCCACTAAGCTCGATAAGCCCAGTGTGCAAGAGAAAGTTATGAGGAGGCTGCAGAGTCGCAGCTTAAACATCTCTCTACCTTCGCTTCGACAAGGTTTCTGTAGTTCTCGGTAAATACTTCCCCTTTCTACTCGTTAATTAGTTTATATCTTTGACGACTCATTCTTCTAAATTTTTCTCTTTGTATACTCTCGCTGCCCCCAAGCTTAGCTCTGACGTGCTCCAATTCCTCAGGGAATGCGAGCGCAAGATTGGCGAGCAAGTGGTCGGCAGTGAGGACTCGACCTCTCTCGAGGTCAACGAGGAGGAAGAGGAGGAAAATGAGCCAAGTGCGGCTCCAACCGAGGCCGCTGATGAAGCAAGGCTGAGTACAGCTCCGAGAAAGTCCATGAAACGAGCCGCAAGCTTGACTCCTCGCAGTCGCCAATAGAGCAGCGAATCTATGGAAGAGGAAGAGCAAGATGAATGCTTCGAGAATAATTATGCTCCAAACTTATGCGAGCCACCCTTGAAGCCTACAAGCTTGGCTCTTCCATCTTCTCACTGGATCTCAACAATCTCTTGGGCGATGTTCCCAATGCTCGCCTGCCACATGCTGTCATGATCGTTCAAACAAAGGCATGGCAGTCGACATGAGAGATCTACCACAAATTTTTTGAGAAGATAAAAGAGGCCCATCCGAGTAAGTCTCAGCTGGCAAGTATAAAAAAAAAATTGACATCTATTGAAGCCAAACATAGGGACCTTCACGCCGAGGCTACTCGTCAAGAAGAGGAGAAGAAGAGAGCGACTCTAGAGCTTACTCGCCTTGTGGAAACGAAGAGAGAATTGGAGGAAGAACTCTCACGACGAATGAAAGAGTTTCAAAAAAGAAAAGCCAAGTTCGCTAGGTTTTTCAATTATGGCGAGTACCAAGAGCTCTCACACGTAATATCTAGGTGTAACACCTCATCTAGGGGTGTAAAAGAGTTGAACATGAGCAAGCTCAGTATCTGTTTGTATTTGGCTTGTTCGAAATTGGCTCATGTTCGAAATTGGCTCATGTTCGAAATTGTTCGAAAACAAGTTATTTGTGTTCAGCTTGAATTAGTTGAAATAGGGTCATGTAGCTCATTTTAGCTTGAATTAGCTCAAAATTTTTAAACAAAACATAGAATATGTCTAAAAAATATTATAAAATAAAAAAATTATTATTATTTATTTTCATAAATTTATAATTACAATAAGAATCTTTAACTCAAATTATACTACAAAAAAATAAATAAAATACAATATAAAATTACAATCAAAATTCTAATTCAATCCAACTTGAATACTTGATGATTCTCTTGAGTCTTAAATCTCAAATCATTTTATGTAGTCTTGAATCTCATATATGTTGAACGAAAACCTAAATAAAAATAGGGCTTACATATCCAAATTAAAAAATATATATTATTATTGTTGTTAAGCTTAAAATCTAAAATCACAATATAAATGATAGGCACATGTATATGATAAGTTCCATCCAAAGGTAGCAAAAATGCCAATCAAACCATCACAGTAAAATAAAATGAAAGACTGCCTAGTTGAACCACATATATATAAGTGTTCATCATTGACCAACCAAAGTAATAAAGCACAAAATTATTTAGAGTATTATTCTTGTGCATGAGAAAAGAAAATAACTTTTAGGACTTCTCAATAAAACAGTGCAACATTCAGCAAACCGAAATGCAGCAAACAAGATGAATAGTTAGGTCAGCATTCAGTAAAGGGAAAGTCAATACAAGAACAACAAACTGAAAGCCAACACAAGCACGGTAAACCAAAAGCCAGCACAAGAACAGCAAACCAAAAGCCAACACAAGAACAGCAAACTGAAAGCCAACAGAATTCATAAGAAACGAATATGCTGTAGACCAGCACATAGCAAACCAAAAGCCATCCCAACTGCACAAGAAACGAAAATGAAGTGCAGAATATTATTGGCTAATAAATAAATCAAAGATATTACTAATTTCCCAAAATATCCTGAATTGCAGTCAGATTCCAAACACCAACAACAGAAATAACTAATGAGTAAACCAAACAGCAAAATAGTAGCTCATAGCTCCAGCAAATAAAATATAAACATACACAGCATAACACTATCAGCATAATAATAGCAACCAAGCAACGATAATAACAATGAATTAACAAAAAAGCAACTGTTGGATATACCACATATATAAAGGCTCAAATTTAAAATTAAATATTAACTTCACTTATAATCTAAAGTGTTGCATAATGTTATTAAGTCATGCTAACTTTAGCTTTATCAAAATTCATCTAAAGAGTTGCTTAATGTTATCATGTCATGCCAACTTTAAATATATCAGAATTCATTTCTAAGGCAACTATAATAGACATGGTCATTTTTAAAATCATCATAGCCTCTCTAACCAATCTTTAAAATAAAATATTCATTAAAATCAACTTTGGAGGCTTGACGAATCAACTTTTTAACTCATCTAATCTTTTATACAGTTGCACAATTTTGTGGCATACCATATATAGAAAAGAAAGCTTCAAATGCAACTAACATGCACAATTATATCTGCAATGCTAAAATAAATAAATGAAAGCACACACACGATACAAAATAATACCAAATAAGTAGGTACACATGTAAGATAAGCCAAAAGTAGAGTGTCTTAATTTGCAATAAATGTGAAAAGTCTAGAAGACTTAAATAATTCGTTGGACGTTGAATTCAAATTTTCGGTGGTTGCACATTTGAGTTTTTTCTCAAGTATCTCTAGCTAAAAAAAATTAAATTAAATAAATTTTAGTATTTACTTATAAATTGTAAGAAGAAATAAAAGAAATTAAAAAAAACTATATTGAAGGAGGAGATTACCACAGATGTCTTTGCATTCTTTTGAGCATATCCAATCCAACTTATTGCACATACTAAGGCATTAACAATTTTAATTGATAAGCAGCTTCTCTAATCATCCAACACTCTGCCACAGGCACTAAAAGCATATTCTAAGGCAACTGCAGTTATAGATATTGATAAAATATCTCGAGCTATAATAAAAAGGCAAGAATACTTGAGCATATTCATTCTCCATCACTCAAGCACATTAAAATTATTACCACTACACACCAATAATCTCTCCTCAAGATATACTTGTAAATAGAGCTTGGAGGGTTCTATAGAGTCAGAAGCAACAAAAAAATCTTTGAATCCAAGCATAGAGTCAAATTGAGATGAGAAAATCATGGAATTAACTATTGAGAAAGATGCCTCCTGTGAAACATTAATTTGGAAGAAGGGGCAAAGTCAACAACGTAATCTGCATATATTTTTCATAGAGCATCTTAAACTATTTGAAAATTATAATCCACCTCATTTGAGAAAATTATTTTTTGAAATGTATAAGCAATCTGAGATCTAAAATAGTTGCAATTGGCATTAAAAGATTGCATTCCCCCAATATTTATCAAATTTTATCTACATACCAGAGCCATATTTGTCATATAATCATCTTCTAATATTAATTCCTCTATCAAAATCTTCTTCAGATGTATAATAGTACTAACAGAGATTATCTTAGTCACATTATTAAAAACTAAAAGAAACTTCTAATCTTCTCATATTTCAACCAATCAGACTCAGCTGGCAATCATCTGTAATTACTATCTCTAACTGCATAATGATGAAAAATATTACGATAGACAAATGCAGACTCCAACATGTTGAAAGTTGGGTTTCGCCTTGTTAAAACATCAAGAGCTAAAGACCTTGTGGTTGGAACACCTAGCTATTTAGCCACTTCTACAAACTTATGCAATCATATAAGTAATTTTTTTTGATACTTTACTGACCTTTTAATATTTTGAATAATATCTTGAACCTCCCTTAGCCCATCTTGGACTATTATATTTAGGATATATGCATAAAATCTAATATGGAAAAAAATACAATGAAAATGCAACTTTCCCTTTGATTGAAAATTTGCCCTTAAAAAACTAGCTGCTACATTGCTATTTACATTGCCTAAGGTTATTGTAGGAATTTGGTCTTGAAGCTTTCACTCCAACAAACAATCAAAAATAGTATCACATATGTAAGTGCTAGTATTGGGAGGTTTTAACTCAATAAAATTAATAATTACTTTTTTCAACTTCCATATTTCATCAATGTAATACATAGTTAAACACATGTACCCTATAGTTTGATTAGAGGTTCAACAATCTGCAGTTAATGACACTATGAACATCTTGAAGATAACATTTTAACTTCTCTTTTTCGCACTCATACGCTTTCATGCAATCATTTTTTATAGGGTTTCTTCAATTGCTCTCATAGTTAGGATTCAACATTTTCAAACTAAGTATGTTCAACTATCATGAATGGATATTCATACACAATTATCATCTTGGCAATTACCTCTAATTTATTGTTGATCATAATTTTTTGGATCATGAAATATAAAGATCCTCACTTATATTTCAACATTAGAAGGTAAAAAAGTTTAATCTCTTCTGTCTTTAATCTGACATCTCAATGAGTTGTTGACTCTTTGATTTTATCTTCTCATATTCGACCCCCATGGAATTTAATTTAACATCTATAAAGTACTTCCATACTGTTGATTTTCTCTTTCTATCTTAGTTTGTATGTCAATATTAGTAGTCCCAATAGATTAAGAGACATTTTGAGCAGTATCATCCGTATTTATTTGGGCAACTTGTAGTGGTTCACTAGTTGATGCATATTAGGATTGCTTTAATGATAACACTGAGAAAAACTAAAACTAAAAATAAATTATCACAGAAGATGTCACTAAATTCATGTGCATAAACTTTAAATTAAAAAATATAAATTTATGTCATATCTTAGATAAGAATATTTTATGAACAATCTAATCATAAAGGAAAAAAATCATACAAAAAATATTTGCAACAACAAGAAATCAAATTAATAATTGCCTTCAACTACAAAAATCATTAATAGATATATAAAACAATTTTTATAATTAGCATTTATTTATATGAAAATAAACAATCAATCATACTAGATTAACATGAAATAAATTCAAATTTTTATATAGAGTCAAGCAATCTTCACGTTGAAGGTATACCACATTTTCTTCCAAACCACATTCCTCAGCCTTCATAGTTCACACACACTACTTGACCTTTTGGCCTCCACCTTAACAAGAGAAAATATGCTTTAAAAATAATGAATCGATTCAAAACCCCTGAAGAGCCTGAACCCACAATCCCTACTTCAAAAAATTTTCAATATAGCAAAAACACGATCATATTAGACCTTTCCCTAAACCCTCAAGATAATTAATTGAAAAAGATCAAATATATATCTCATGATTCTCATCAGGTTAGCATTAAGCTAAATAAACAAACAGTAAGAAAAATATCACCTCATCTCTAAAAATATTCAAAGAAAATATTATAAAAAAATATTGGACATTAGATCAAATGTAGGTCTATAATAAACAGCAAGACCCCTAAATATCTCATCTAAATAGAGTTATCGACACAAAATAAAACCCTAACAACAGCTAATAAATTTGAATCATACAAAAGCACTCATAAAAACATAAAAACCCCACCTGTAATACATTACCAAACATGAATTAAGAATAAAATCAATAAAAAAAAGTACTTGAAGTAAGAGGTAAGGAGAATGAGAGATTAGACAAAAAAAGATTCAGAGTAGAGAGGCTCAGAGGTGAGCAACGATCGAGAGGGGCAAGCTCTTAGAATTAGGGCATAGAATCACGAATGGGGGATAAACACAGCTGCTGAAATGAAAGGTTATTACCTATTATGGATTTCGATTATATATTATAATGTTTAAGATTATTTATTTAATTTTTTTTAATTTAATAAATTTAATTTAATTAAAATTTCTATTAAGTAATCATTAATTAATTATTTAAATAAATATATATAATACATTTATCAACACATATATTAATACATATTTTTTATTTATTTATATTCATATATAATTATTTAAAATTATTTAATCATTTCGAGCTAAAATAGGCACCATCGAACAAAAGTCATTCATGTTCATTTTTTATCGAAAAAAATATTGTTAGTCAGACGGTTGTTTAACGAGATTGAACTGAGTTGTTCACAAATAACAAACTTTTTTGACAGCCATAACCTAATCTTCTTTACTCGACCCGCCAACGAATTTCAAATAGCACCACGTTTGATACTCATTTCGAGCATTTAACCTGTCTAATAAAATTTGCTTTGAGTAGCTTAGCAATCTCCTCATTGATGGGTTCGACAAGTATAGCTGTCGCCTTACTCATTTTCTGCTTGATGGGTTGCACGTTCACATGAACGTTTAAGCGATAGCAAGCAATGTTGATGTCAATGCCCAACATCTTCACTATTGTCCAACAACAACAACAACAAGCCTTTATCCCACTATGTGCGACTGGCTACATGAATCCTTCTTCTCTATTATGTCCTATTATGTGTCAAATTCTCATTTAATTCTACTAAGCTAAAGTCTTTCTTTATACATCTTAACCAAATATTTTTAGGACTACCTCTACATTTTTTAACATAAAACAAATCTAATACATCTACTCTCTAAGCGGGTCCAGACGCTTTATGTGGCCAAAACCAACTTGGCTCTCCTAATCTTATTGGGTATAACTTTTTCCCGAACATACTTATTTCGTATTTTATCTCTAAGAGTAAAGTCACTCATCCACCTGAGCATCCTCATCTCTGCAACACTTAACTTAATCTTATGCTTCTCTTTTATTATCAGGTGCTAAACATTTCCACACTTCTATTAGAATATTATCAAGTCCCACTATTTTTCACACTTCATTTTCTTTAAAGCTACTCTAAACTTCAAATTCACTAATACAATGATAAAAATAAATTTCTCTATTTTTGTTTAGGGTATTAAGGTTGTTAAAATTAAATATATTTTCATATCCTTCATTGAAAAGTTTCTCAAAATAACTCATCCGGTTATTTTCAATATCCTTTTCTAAAAAAAGCACTTCATGATTTTCATCCTTAAAACACCTCACTTGAACTATATCTTTATTTCTCCTACCTATTTGTTTGACTAACTTATATCTACATCTTTCATCTTATTTGGTATCCAATCTATTGTACAAATCAGTAAAAACTAAATTTTTTACATAATATATTGCTTTCTTAGAATCTCTACCATCACTTTATATCTTTTCAAATCTTTGAATTTTTACATCTAAACTAAATTTTATAACAATGGTTCTTATCTTTTTACCTTTTTTTGCACATTTTGACTCTACCACCAATTATTTTTATTAAAAAATGCTTTCCATTTTGATTCTCCGAGCACAGTTTTTGCAACTTGTTCAATTCACTTATTACTTTTTTTACATAATATTAGTTTCCTTATGAACAACTCAAATTCTAAGCTCTTATAGCTTGTTCTTAAAAATATTTTTATTAGTATTCTTTAAGTGCCCTCATCTAATCCTAAAATAATAATTTGATTTATTTTTCACCTTCCAATCCTTCATCTCAAAATTTAAAACTAAAAGTCAGTGTTGGGTACTTAAACTTTCATTCAGAATAATCTTACAATTTTTACAATCAAAACGATCTTTTTTTATCAGAAAATAATTAATCTGTGTTTTATTAGATCTATTTTTACAAGTAATAATATGCTCATCGCTTTTCTTAAATAAAGTATTAACAATTATAAAATCATATGCTAAAATAAAATCTAATATATTACATTCTTCATTTAATTCAAATTACAGTGACATTTTTAAAATCTTATACAATTCTACCAACATGTTCATTTAAATCGCCTCCAATAAATATATTTTCTTCAAGAGATATCTTTTGTAATAATCTCTCTAAGTCATTCCAAAATTTTTCTTTTGAGCCTACATCCAAACCTACTTGAGAAGCATAAACACTTATAACATTGATAATCATAGTATGAATAATAATAATACTTTTAAAGCTATAATTTTATTTCAATCCTATTAATATTTATAACATTATCCTTCAAATTTTTATCTATAATCACACCTACACCATTTCTAATTTGAAATCTATTTGAATACCAAAATTTAAAACCTAAACTATCAATTTCCTTAGCTTTCTCGCCAACCAATTTAGTTTCTTGAATACATTAAATATTTATCTTCCTATGAACCATAATATTTATTAATTCCATTAATTTACCTGTAAGAGTACCTATATTCCAAATTCTCAATCTAATTCTAATTTCACGGACTAACTTCTTTGCCCACATCCGTTTGTAAGGTGAGACCCCTTGCTTATTTAATATTGCAAGAACCCGTCTTGTATACACTTTTTTATTATTTATCTGATCATTAAACTTCGGGGGATGCCCTAACATTAACATAATATTTTAAAGGATTCATGTCATTATTATTTTGACAAATTTTATGCTGGCTGTTGACTGTCTATCCCAACCCTCTACTTTGTCGACTACCTATCTCCATTGTTGTCTAAGCAAATAAATTTATATTATTCATCAGAGTTCTAAAGAGGGCTTCTTATTGCTCGGGATAGAAAATCATGCTGGCCTTTTATATTAGCCACTTGTCATGCGTGATCAGAATTTCATCTATCTCCTCAAGAACTTCAATTCCTATCCACACAACATCCAAGTGCAACACCTCATCTTTCTTGCTCGACCCGCCAATGATTTTCAAATACACCAGTGTCAATCAAAATGCTTCCCACTTGATAATTGGAGATCAAAGCTGTCACTACGACCGCGTCATTATAAAGATTCTTAATAACGGGTTTATCCCTTTCTGAAAACTAACTAGTACAATGGTCGTACAAGATGCTCACGTCATAACTACTGAATTTACTTCTCCAAATTGCAACCTTTTCATACTACCCTTCTTGAAGGACTCAAATTGCGAGTATGCTACCAATATGAACAATTTATGCGGGCATGAATTCATTGTCAGCTTCGACGACTTATTTGTCCTTCCTCCTGATGAACTCTTTGAGCTTCCCCACCTTTATAAATTCATCCACTAAACTCTTCAAACGGCAACACTAAGTGTCGTAGTTGTGATCGCAATGATAAGCACAATACTATGATCAATCGTATACTCCATCAGCCTTCATTAGTGGTGGGCATTTGAAATAATCTTTATTCTAAATTGCCTCTACTAACTTGACAATAGACACTATGAGAGAGATCCCTAAACAAGTTGCATAATTCGGCTCTGGTAGCGAGTAGAATTTCTAAAACCTGCAGGGTGCCGATAGCCTTATCTTATCTATTCTCCGCTTTGATACCTTCCCTGAGCAATTACTCTGAAGGCTTCATCAACTAATATTTAGTCCTAACCAGTGATAATGGTTGGACCACTTTATTATGCGTTGACATGATTATTCGTCAGCTTCAATAGTTCGTTATTAGAGCCTCAAGGCATACCTGAGGGGCCCCTCCTTCAATCCTTGAGCTAGCGTTGTTTGAGCGACCGTGAGTTCCAAGTCAAACTTTGACTTCTAGTATCTCTCGCTGAAAGTGAGTAATAAACTTCCTTAAGAACTCGTCAAGTTCCTACCACATCTGCAAGAGAGTTTGAAAACTCTTCAATAGCTTCTGAGCACTAACAAATTACGTGGCGAACATCCTTTTGAAGTTAGTGAGTGATGTGATGACTTCTAAAAGAAGGCGCGAGAACCACCTGCGGATTGACTCCTTGAAAGCAATGAAGAAGAGTAAACACTTCATCACATCATCTAAGTCTAGCAACAATGTGGTTGACTCGAAATATGTTATATGGTCAGTGGGATCTATCCAACACTTGGATGACTCAAAATGCAAGATCTTGAACTTGTGTGGAAGGCGAGTTCTTAACAATCTTCACAAAGAAAATATTGATTGGTTGTTACTGCTTCTTTGATTCGCCTCATTCTTTGTAATATCCAATTAATTTATGCCTAATTAATTTTGTTTTACCTAATTAATTTTGTATTCTTGTAGCATTAAAGTGTATGCATCGGTAGGATTAAGTTTTCGGCAGCGTGTATGGTTGGATCCTCGCGACTTCTTTCATTTCATTTCCTCCGATCCTTCGGCGATTTCCTTCGAGTTCTTCTTTTCCTTTCCTTCCTTCCGGCAGCCCGACGGACTCCGTGACAGCGAACGAGGCGCCGCTTCCTTCCCCGGCGTCGGCGGCGGGAGCTGCCGCTCCGTGTATGAAATCGTGAGCGAGGGTCAGCGTCGGCTTAGCCTTCCTCCGCGGCCGTCCGTGAGGTCTGTGTCGGCCGGCGGGAACCGGCCGTCAGTGAGGTCTGTCTCGGCCGGGAGCATGCGTCCGTGAGTCTGTATCGGCTTTGGCGAGAACCGGCCGTCAGGAGAGGTAAGATGCATAGGAGTTCGATGAATCAAGCGGCTCGGGATTTGAAATTACGGGTCCTGGCCGATAAGAGGGAAGTCTGGGGAGTTAGGTGACTTGCTAATTTCTTTCCCATCCTTTTCTTTTATGACCCGCTTGGCGTTGAAATCGTGATTGAGGAGTTTATTTTTTTCTTCTTAGGTGAGTTGCAGAATTATTGTGTATTAAAATGGGGATTTAGGATTGACATTGTTTGTTAATTTTAGTTTGTTAATTTAATCAGGTATGTATTGGCGTTAGTAGATTACTTTGGAATAAATCAGGTATTCGAAAACATATGAGGAGATATCGATTTGAGGGTGGTGTTAATTATGAGTTTCATTTATGAGTTGTATGTATTAGAAGTATTTAGAAAAGTTATTTCATTTATAGGTTGTGTTATTCGAGGAGGAATCGAGGCATATCGCGACACGGGAGGTGACAGTAATTCTTAATTTAAATTGATTTATTCTATGTATGTCATGTTTACGACTTACGTATAAATTGTATGAATGGCATGTAGATATTTACGTATTGAATCATATAAATGTTTATTCTTGGCCTTGAGATTAATGATTCTGATGATTCTAAGTTCGGCATTGATTTCATTGGATATATAGAAATGTTTGAAAACATGTTAAATCGATAATGTGATAAGCGAGGAAATGTCGAAAATTGTGATAGGAAGAAAATATTCTGAGGAATCTGCCTGAATGACAAAGTTCATGAGATGATGCCGTGATTAGGGATCTTAGTATCAGACTCTTGACAATTTGAGGTTGGGGTCGTTGACGTCCAGTGTCGTTGGGTAAGTAATGCGGTTATGGCCTTTGCTACATGACTTTTAAAGCCGGTAGAGGGTCCACTTTATATGAAGTCAACATCTGATTATAAATAGCATTTAGAAAATGATTTGATATAGAGCGAAGCTGAAATGATTTAATGAAAATTCTTCTCTTGACATCTGATTATGAGCACTGACAATCTACTGTATATTATTTGATTATATTGTTATATTCTGGCATATTGTTCGATTCTGATATTCATTCTTGCGCGGTTCTAGGTTTGTAAATTTTCGTAATACATGCACGATTGTTATTATGCTTGAAACTTACTTTAGCATTCTCAATACCTTTGAAACTTTATGATTCTTCTGGATTGATAATTCGAGGAAAGAAAAGACGAAAGGGTAGTAGTTTTGCTTTGTAATCAGATGTAGTTTTAAAGCTTTTGGACGCATAAAATTAAATGTCTTCTTCTTTATATTTATTTCACGCTCCGAATTGTGATATGAATTAAGTTAAGTAGAAGATATATGAATTGAAATATTTGTGATGATTTGATGAGACAAATTTCCGCTTCGTTCAGAAGACAAGGGAACGAGAATTGATCTAATCGAAATCATATTCTCGTTATATACTCGACCGACCCCAAGGGATCATCCAGAGTGTTATCAGAGCAATAAGGTTGATAACAGAGCAAAAAGATGATGAGCAATAGTAATGAAAGCATGATTTGGATTTAGGGATAAGTGTTGAATCGATCAATACTGAGCTATGACGTTAATTTTGGGTTGGAATCCATATGTTCTTAATTTCATGCATGTATGATATTTAATAAATATGTATCATATAAATACTTTTATAATTACATTAATTTGCTCAAGAAATGCCGGTTAAATGCTCCACTACCGACTGAACTGTAAACTCAACTCGGAGATAATTCTAACTGAGTGAAATACAACCTGAAAGCAAGTGGTGAAGGTAGATCCGATGAATCGCGGGTAGTTCGATTTCCAGCTGATAAGTAAGATCTATAAAAAATCGCAATCAGTACGACCGATATGGTTGGTGGATCAACATTTGAGGATCTTTCAAACGCTCAAACCACCAAAGATTCGGGAGCCGTGATCCCATAGAAGATTGGTCTTAAAATTGAAAAAATTTTGGATGGGATGATTTGCCCGAAAGAAAAGATCGCTACTTTTGTATTAGAAGGGAGGCAAAAAGCGAGGCTCAACACAGGGAAAGGTTTGACCTGATACCCATTACTCAGATCAAATGGGATGAATTTGTCAAAGTATTCAAAGACGGTTTATTCCTCCATCAACTGCTTTACAAGACAAATTTTTCAATCTAACTCGATCAAAACCATAATAATATGAAGCGAAGTTCACTTCTCTTCTAGATATGCTCCACATTATATCAAGACACGCGAAGAGAAATGTCATGATTCATGCCCGAGATCATTAAGACTAAGACCATTGATATCAGTTCTCTGTTAGTTGAAAGGCAGAGAATTGAAAATGAGTTGAATTTTTCCAACAAATGGACGCAACATAAAGCTTTGATTTACTACAAGAAATTTACGATGATGGCGTAAACAAATTCAATTGGAGAAACCTATTTGTGACAAGTGTGAGAAAGACATTTTGGTCAATGTATGGATCGGAGATGTTAGATGTGGGTTACATCGTGGCAAACCGATGCCATTTGGAAAGAAGATATAAAATCATACAATTATCGAGGTCAACAAAGAAAATTTTGCCCAGTAACACAATTTTGAAAACCTTCAATTCAAGAAAAGGAGAAACTTCGAAAAAACCAACCTCTCCAATAAAAGTTTTTTATCACCCGCAGAGAAGGAATCAAATGAAGTGGTGTCGGTATGCTTAAAATTTCGATCATTTGGGTTCGCTCGTTGATTGCCAGATTCATTCATTTCGATTCTTTTCCACCGCTTTACTTGATACTATTTATTTCAGATTGAATGTACGCTTTCCGTGAAATAATAAATAAATGTATTGTTGACATTAACATTCAAGATAAACAATTTCCTGAACTAATTATCTTACCAATCGATACATTTTGACGTTATACTGGTATGGATTGGTTGATCAAATATTTTACAATAATTGAATCTTTGGAAGAGGAGAGTGAAATTTTGCGCAAAAAAATCATTTTATTTTTCGATAAAGAACGGCTTCTTTGACAGTGCAAAAGTTGAGTAAATATTTAAGCGGTGAAATGGTATTTCTAGATGTGTTGAATAAGGAGGTGTTTGGAAAAAACATTCGCTTGTTTGAATTTCTTGTGTTTCCTGAGGAATTACTGGGTCCACCAACACGTGGAGTTTTGGATTGATGTACAATGGTACAACTTCTATACATAAATCCCTACGTGATGACTCTTAATTGCGAATTGGGTGTCGGGTGAATCGAGAAAGGATTTATTCAACTCACGCGGAGTGCATAAGATATTTGTTAAGAAAAATTATGCGATTGTGTATTGATTGAGAATTAAATAAAGTAACAATCGAAAGATCCACCATCGAGGATTGATTTATTTGATCGGAGAGCCACCGTATTTTCCGAGATTTGAGATCCTGATATCATCGGTTAGAGTTAAAGATCGATATTTTAAAACTGGAACGGTATTTTAATTCTGTTATGCTTATTTGGTTTAACCACGCTCTGCTTTCTTTATGACTTAATGAATCGTGTTTTCAAGCTTGGTGGACGGTTTGTTATCATCTTTATCGATGATATTCGATTTATCTAAAACGATGAAGAGCATGCAAATCATCCGGATTGTTTTAGAAAGTTAAGACAAAATCAATTATATGTCAAATTTTCAAAATGTGAATTTTGGATGATACGTCGCATTTCTAGTCACATTATCGCGCGAAGTTGGATCCTCAAAAAAAAGCAATTTTAGAATGGTCCGCACCAAAGAATAGTTTCGAAGTTTTTTTTAAGCAGGTTATTACGAAGTTTGTCAAGAGATTTTCTCATATCAGAATTTCATCTAATTTATTGAGAAAGGATATCAAATTCCAATGACAATGAACGCGAAGAGTTTTCAAGAAAAAAAGATTTGACCACCGCTTTTAAATATTCCATCGTGAGGCGGATTTCAAATATTTATGATGATCTTTAAAAGGTTTGGGTTGTGTTTTAATGCAAAATAGAAAGCTGCTTCGGTAATTAAAAGCCTCATAAAAGAAATTATCCCGCGACGATCTAGAATTAGGTAATTTTGCTCTTAAAATTTGGAAACATTACTTATATGGGTGAAATGCTAAATTTTATCGATCATCGTCTTAAATATATCTTTACACAAAAAGAATTGAATCTAAGACAAAACATTGAGTTTATAAAAGATTTTATTGATATTCAAGATCAGCAAAGCTAATCGGTCGCGTAAACCGTAATCGGAAATGCCGTGGATTATTACTCAAAAGTCGAGTTGATCGAGAATTAGGCTACAATGGAAGTTAAGATTCAAATGATCTCATTTATCTCAATTGACAAGAATCAACTTTATTTGATAGAATCAAAGTCGCACGTAAACCTGGATCGTGGATATCGAAATTTATCGAACAAATCCACAATGTAATTTCTGTAGATACGAGAGTATTATTCTAAGAATTCACATGGGTACCGGTGATCTGAGTTGAGACATGAAATTTTACGGAGGCTCATCGGATATACTATTCATCCGTAGTTCAAAAATGTATAAAGATTTAAAAGATTTTGGTGGTCGGTATGAAAAAAGACATACCGAATGTTCAAGTGTCGAGATTAAAAGCGAGCATCAAAGACTGTTACATACCATTACCTATACCGAGTGGAAGTGGGAAATTGCAAATGGATTTTGTTATGATTTCTGATCTGAGGTCGTGATAAGATCTCTGTTGTGGATAGATTGACCAAGTCACTCATTTCTTACCCAAAACGTAGATTCAGTTGATAAATTGTCTGTGATTATAAAGAAATTGTAAACTTCACAAAAAGTGATCGTCTCGAGATGGTAGATTTATTTCCGTTATGGAAAGGAATTGAGAGGAGCACGCTTACACTTAAGTACGCCTTTTCATCTTGACCGACACAATCGAAAGAACAATTCAAGTCTAAGATTTGTTTGACTATGTGTTTTAGATTTTGGAGGTACAAGATCATATTCTACATAGAGTTTGCTTATAATAATAAATACCAATCTAAGATTCGATGGCTCGATGAAGCATTATATGGTGAAAGTGTAGAACTCCATTAAGTTTGAAGTGGAGAAAGCATAGTTAGTCCGAGTTGATCAAGCTACTGAGAAAATCGATTAATCGTAGATAAAGTCGAATCGCCGCAAAAGTATAGACTTAAAGACCGGTAGAATTTCAAGTTGGAGAATTTGTATTTTGAAAGTCAAACCTATGAAAGGAATTAGATTTGATCACGGAGGAGAATTGAGCCCCGGCATAGTGACCTTTGAAATCATTGAAAGGATTGGCAATATGGTTTACAGACTTGCTACCCTGAATCGGACATTCACAACGTCTTTCACATTTCAATGTTGAAAAATGGATCACGATGAAAGCGTAAGATTCCATATACAAAATTTGAAATACAACCAGATTTGACTTATGCACGTGGAAAAGATTTTGGAATTTGACAAGAGACAATGTAATAAATTTCATGTTAAAATTAAATGGAAGACGCACCAATCAAAGAAGCTACGGGAGGTTGAACAAGAGATGAGCGTAAGTTTTCCTTCTGTTTGAATGATTCAAGAAATTTCGAGACTAAATTTTTTTAAGAGGAAAATTGTAATATCCAATTAATTTATGCACTAATTTTGTTTTACCTAATTAATTTTGTCGTTATCAGAATTAGGATCAGAATAGCAAGCATGCGGATTAAGTTTTCGATGTATGGTTGGATCCTCCGCAGCTTCTTTTCATTTCCTTCCCTACCGCGCCTCGGTCTTCACGATTTCCTTCACTGCGAAGTTCTTCTTTTCCTTTCCTTCCTCGCCGGCCGACGCTCCCTCTGACACGAACGCAGAACCGCCGCTTCCTTCCTCGTCGACGTCGGCCGACAGAACCGACGCCTCGCGGACACAGCGCTGAGCGAGGATTCGTCGGCTTCGCCTCCCTCCGCAGCCCGTCGTGAGGTCCTTATCAAACCGCAGCCGTCAGTGAGTCAGACGGCTGACGAGAACCGCAGTCCGCGGAGGTCCAGATGCTTTGACGGGAACCGCAACTGCAGACGCGAGGTAAGATGCACTGGGGAGTTCGTGAATCACCGCTCGGATTTGAAATTCAGGGTCTGCCGATAAGAGGAAGTCCTGGGAGTTATTTGCTAATTTCTTTCCTATCCCTTTTCTTTCGCAGCCTTCCTCGAAACGCTGATTGAGGAGTTCCAAAGCTTGCTGGTGAGTTGATATTGTGTATTAAAATGGGGATTTAGGATTGACATTGTTTGTTAATTTTAGTTTGTTAATTTAATCTGTGGTTAGTAGATTACTTTGGAATCGCATCGATTTCAAAGCTTATATGAAGAGATATCAATTTCTAAGATTGGTGTTAATTATGAGTTTCATTTATGATATGTATTAGAAGTATTTAAGAGTTATTTCATTATGTAGGTCGGAATAATCGAGGAGCACATCACATTAATCGACCTGTATTAATGAGGTGAGACATAATTGCTAATTTAAATTCGCCATTCTTACGATAATCGTTTACGTCAGATAAATTTAATGACATGTAGATACGTCATATTAAATGCAAATATAAATGTTTATTACTGACCAGATGATTAATGATTTACAACGACATGCGCCATTGATTGATTTGATCGGGCATATAGAAAATGTTTGAAAACATGTTAAATGCGTAATGTAATAAACGAAAATGGAAAATTGTGATAGGAAGGCTATATTACAGGAATCTGCGCAGATAGGCAAAAGTTCTGACGAGATGAGCCGTGATTAGGAGATCTTAAGATCCCCGACTCGACATTTTGAGGGGTCGTTAGTGTCCAACCTCATTGGGAAGACGTTCACCGCCTTTACCTTTCGCTTTGTCGACGTGACGACCCTTTTATATAAGTCAAAACCATGCAATTATAAATGACATTTCTAAAATGATTTGATAACGAATCAAATGATTTAATGAAAAAATTACCGCTCTCGACATTGATACAAGATGAACCTACTTATTACCTACAAAGATATTGTTGCTTATATATATATTTCTACAAAGACCTACAAAGATATCTGATATGTTACACGCAAAGACGCTTTACCGCCAAATTTTCATATACATGCACGATTTCTACCGCTTGTCTCGAACTTACTTAAAGATTCTTGTCTCACTGCTTTTTTATGATTCTACCGCTTGATAATTTTAGGAAAAGACGAAATGGATGAATAGTGTTTATTAATCAGATAGTTTTTAAAGGCTTTTAGACGCATAAATTAAATGTCTTAGTTGCTCTGTATTTATTTACGCTGAATAATGTGATATGAATTAAGTTAAGTAGAAGATATGAATTGCAAATATTTGTGATGATTTGATGATGCAAATTTCACTGCTCGCAAGAAGACAAGTTGGAACGTGTTGGTGAAATCTATATCTAATCGAATCATCCTATTCTGTTACACTCGTGACCGACCCCAAGATTTGGGGGTCATCGGGTGTGACATTCTTTAGTTCAAGATTCATCAGAACGAAATCTTCGATGGATGAACACTAGGGACCCTTGATGGATATCTTCTTTCTCATCGAGCTTAGCGAGTAGCCGATCCCGTGAATCCTTCATTCTCTTTTGCTCTAGGTTCTTCATGGTGTGACTTCCCAATGGCAATATACGCCAAACGAGTGATCCTATCTTTCATGTCACACAAATCTTGCTGAGTTGGAAATTATTGGACATTCTGCTCCAGGCCGGTCGAGCAATCTCTTGTTGAAGGTCCTGCTTCGCATTGTATCTAACTTCAAGCCCTTACCCTCAACCATGCTCACCGCACTTAAAAGGATGTTAAATCCAAATTTGTCTGTACATGGAGGAAGAACATTCTAAGATACTTGGGAAATAGGGTTAGGCAAAAAAACTACAAACATGAGGATAGAGAAGTAGAAAAATACAAGAGAAATAATAATCTTTATGGCTCAAAATCCAAATACAAAATATAAGAGTCTAAAGTGAGCCAAAAGATCCCCTTATAAAAGAGAAGCCCTTTTTTATAATACCAAGAAGTGACCATATATTAAAAATACACATAAATCTAATACAATGAATTCCCGCTTAAGCTGATGGCAATGTGCATGTGAGCGAGGGTAGATCTGTCAGTTGATGGAGGCAAGTAGCCCATCATCGGGCGAGTATGCGAGTGAAGATGGAACTAAGAGTAGTCACCACATCCCTTTGAGTGATCATATGTTGTCAATGAGTAGAGTCATGCCTTGTCCTTCGATTTTTTCTAATTGTTTGGCTCGTTGGAATAAGTAGGCCTTCCTTTATCGGACACACCTCGAGTAAACCTATTCTTTGTTGTTGAGTACCATTTGTGAGAATACACTTTGATTGATAATTAAAATGGCTAGGGCCTATCGATTACTTTGGATATATACTAAGAACAATTGAGGCTGATGATGTGATATTTTCTCTTACTAATGATACTTTAATAGTTTTCACAAAAAAAATTCCACCTCCCAAATGATATAACGATCTTGCTTCCAGGAAATCTGATCTATAATAAACTAGAAAAAAAATCATTAATTTATTTATCCAACTATAGCGTCGATTCAACCTCAACACCTTGGTTATGTTGCAGGAAAACACACAAAGAAGGGGAGAGAATGACAAACATGAGAAAGGGAGAGGGAGAGATCAGGAGGAGAGCTCACACCGTTCACAGACATCTATCCAAAGATGAACACGAGCTCATCTCTGCAAGCACCAAAGTAAGTCCTAAGAACAAAGGCAAGCCAACTTCATGGCTAAAGCAGACTGTCAAAACCCTAGTCATCGTTGTGTGTCGTGGTGGACAAAGCAAGCCGTCAAACCAATTTCGATCAACATCCTAGGCGAACACAATCGCTTAAACCCCACATGAGCTTCGCGTGGTGCGATTGAGGAAGAAGGAAGAGATCAATCCCTGCTTATGTGTTTAATTGAGGTGAACATTATTGTTGAAGCCGAGCTTATTTCTGCGATTGATAGAGTAGATCAAGAAGAAGGAATATGCATGAGAGAACAAGTGAAGGACAAGTAGAGGCACACCAAAACGAGAGAAAAAGTGGCATTTTTGTAAATCAAAGTTTTCTTAAGTATTTAATTAAAAAATCTAAAATTAAAACTTTAATCTAAATATTTAATGTAATAGTATTTCAAAACCTGAGCACATTTTAAACGATAAATTTTAAGTGATTATGGCATCTTGTCTCTCGATAATATTATGATGCCTTACATTCCTAATTTAATGAATACTTTAAGGTTAATTTAAAACCCAAGTTTAATGTTGAGCGATAATTTTTAAATGAAGTCTTTGATATCAAATTTTTCTCCAAACTGATAAAATACATCCATCTAGAATTTTATTTGCAAAATTTACAAAATCATAAGTCTATTTTAATAGGCAAATTTTAAATAACTAGGATTTATTATAAGATTAGTACGAATAATAAGTTATAAAAAATATATATTTAAATTAATTAATAAGTGAAAGTGCCAAAGCATTCGTTATTTTACTAACATATAAAAACTTGAGGTTAAAGATTTTAGTGGACTATATGCATTATATTTATATTAAATGGATTTAGAAGATAAAGGAAATATTATATTGTACTTTATATATGAATATGTAAACTAAAGATAAAAGTACATAAGCATAGAAATGTAAATGTGAATATAATATTATCACACTATAATGAAAAGAATTATCAAAATTCTTAAATCAAACTAATTTAGAAATCATTAATTAGAATAAATAAGGAATGTTTTATATGTTATATAAACTAGATTTTATATAAAATAAATATAATAGTCAATATATATTTAAATTAGTTTGGGGACAAGTATAAAAATCCAATTAAACTAGATGATTGGTATAAAAATATAAAATGTGAAAGATATATTTCAATACTATAAATGTAAAGACTCTTTTAAATATTAATCAAATTAATTTTCTTACTTATAGGTACTTCAATTAAAGAGAGAAATTTTAAAAGAAAAAAAACTTAAGTAACTTCACATTAAAGTGGGTGATTATATTCCTTCATTATAGTAAATTTAATTCTTTCTCTACCGCATTTAATTATAGATAAATGTGACAAAAAAATTTATTACAGTTTACTGATACATTTATTTACCTCTCATATTGGCCTCAATGTTAATCATATATATATTATATATATTCTCATACAAATATATTATTCGAATATTTTAAAACCAATATGGACAGTCTTATAAATACATGATATAAAAGATATATAAGCTGATGTAACATAATATAAAATGAAGTAATAATTATGTGATGGAATATGGATGAGAATGTAGAACAGAATAAATAAATACAACATACTCGTGCACATAGATGGAAATAACAATGGAAATAGAAATGATGGTTTATCCATTAGATGGGTTTGAAAAATATTCTTTTTGGAAAAATTTCTTTAGGCGGTAACTCCTGTGATAATTGAAAATACAAAAATAAAAGTTATTATATCAATTTAAGTAATATTTACTTCACTTTATTTCTTTTATGTCAAACTATTCAACCATATTTTACTTAACATGTTTCATAGTTACTTAAATTATTCATGCATATTATTTATATTATCTTGATTTACTATAATGTAGAAACATAATTAACAAATGAACTATTAATTCACCTATTACAACAACAACAACAACAATAACAACAACAACAAACCTTCATCCCACTAAGTGGGGTCGGCTACATGAATCATTTATCTCCATTGTGTCCTATTATGTGTCAAATTCTCATTTAATTTAAGTATACTAAGGTCATTTTTTATACATCTTAACCAAGTCTTTTTAGGTCTACTTCTACCTTTCTTAACATACGGCAAATTTAATGCATCTACTCTCTTAACCAGGTCATCGGACAGTCAAAGCTTTATGTGGCCAAACCATCTAAGGCGACTCTCTCTAATCTTATTTGCCACTGGGGCTACTACAACTTTTTCCCGAACATACTCATTTCGCATTTTATCTCTAAGAGTAATGCCACTCATCCACCTGAGCATCCTCATCTCTGTAACACTTAACTTAATCTTATGCTTCTCTTTTATTGGCCAACATTCTGCACCATAAGTCATTGCAGGTCTTACTACCATATTATAAAATTTTTTCTTAAGTTTAAGCAGAACTTTTCTATCACACAACAGGCTAGAGGCATTCCTCCACTTCAACCACTTCATCTATTAGTTGGTACAAAATTTTCAAGTAACCCTTCTAATTAAATAGATGATAGAAGGGAGAACTTTGTTTACAGACACATGGGAACAACTTCTAAAGATAGATATTTAACAAGTTCATGTTTTATATAATTTCATTTATGGATGTATGCACCCTAGATAAATATGTGTACTTTGGGATTGGATTTCCAATTGACTCTTTCTAATTTGTAATATTTTTTCACTTATATTCTCTTGGATATGTTTAATTTAAGTCTTTTGCATATAACCGTCATTTCCTGCCTTGGTACTCCAAGCTTTGGAGTCGGGTCATGACAAGAGTGGTATCAGAGCCTAAATTAGATTGATTGATTTAAATCATGATCATGATAAGAGCCATTGAGACAATCAATAGCTTTTATAAAGGGATTTAGATATTGATTTTATTAAATGATACATATAATAAATGTAAGTAATTTGTGCTTCTTAGGGCAATAAAACTTAATCAAGAAAACACTAAGGGTGATACTAGAGAGGCGCGAATCAAGAGCACTTAGTGCCACATGCATCTACTAACCCCCAATTCAGTGATGCAAATGTTATTATAGATGACTTTACACAAATGATGAAATTAATGATACAAATCAGTGGAAGTGGAGGAACACCTATATATAAATATCTTAAATTATTTTGGGACATAAGGCTACCTCTTTTCTGAAGAACAGGAAAACCTATAGAGGCTGAAAACTAGCTGATGCAGATAGAGAGAATTATAAATAGTATGCCATGTTCATCAAAAAGAAAAGTTACATTGGCTTTATTTGCTTTTGAGGATGTAGATGAGAGATGATGGTGATGACAATTGAAAAAAAAGTTTGAAAAATGACATAATAATCTAGCTCAATAGGATGATTTTGTGAAGACTTTTTGGGATTTGTTTGTACCTCTCTCAGCCAGTAGACAGATGCAGGATAAATTCATCAAACTAGTGTAGAGTGATCATTCTATAATGTAATATGAACCTAAATTCATCATGCTTTAAACATATGCACCTCAATTGATTCCAAACACAAAGAAGTGTCACAGGCTTTTATCAAGATTGAAGAATTTGATTAGGCAAAGGATTATTTCACTTTGGTAGAGAGGGCCAGAAGGATAAAGTTGAACTTACAGGCTACTCAAAAGAGGTGAGTTTTTCAATAAAATGGATGAATGATAAAAGGTCAAAGCCTCGGCAAAGTACTCAGTCTGAAAAATTAAATCAGAAGAAGCCTAAGCCTAACAATGATGTCAGCAATAGCAATGTTACTACATGCCTAAAATGTGAAAGGGCACATAAAGAAGAGTGCCTTCCGAGTACAAGCACTTGCTTTTAATGACATCAACCAGGACATATGGCAAGATCTTATCCTACATTGGGGTAGAGACCTTCAATTAATATCAGAACAAGTGTTCCACCTCCTCAAAAAACTATTGATAAGCAAAGGATAATTGAGGTAAGTACATCAGTTCCATCTCATAATTGGAACCAACAAAATGTACAGCCTCGTGTTTATGCACTCGCACAGCAAGAAACAAAAAAAACTCGTCTGACGTCATTATAGGTATGGTCTTTATTCAAATAAATTTATCAAAATTCTATTTTGTGCTAAATTTTTATATTAATTTATTTATAGGTGCTATCTCTATTCAAAATAAAATGGCTAGAGTCTTCTTTAATATTAGAGCATCACAATCTTTTATATCTAAAAAATTTATGACAATTATAGGATTGAATACCTTAGAAATGCCCATAGTATTATCAGTTGCAATGTCAAATGGGTCTCACTTACATGCTAATAAAATCTATTATCTGAACCTAATCATCTGTGAAAGAAGCCTGAATGAAAACTTGATAACATTGTCATTGTCTAAGTTTGATGTGATCCTAGGGATGGACTGACTGACTAAATATTATGCTACTATAGATTATTGTAAAAGGTAGTCAAATTCAAAATCCCTATATAAGAGGAATTCAAATTTGTGAGGAATAAAAGAGTATCAGCTATGATGGTGTTCTGTTTGGAGGCTCAAAAGATGCTAATAAAAGATTATGAAAATTCTCTAGCTCAAGTCACTGATGTTACAAGTGAGATAAAGAAGTTAGAGGATATATCAATAATGAAAAAGTATTCACAAGTCTTTTTGAATGATTTGTCAAATTTGCCTCTAATTAGAGAGAGAGATTTTTTTTATTAAATTAATACAAGGCGCAGAACCCTTAACAAAAGCACCACACATAATGCAATTGAGGAATTGCGTGAGTTGCCAAATCAATTACAAGAGCTATTGGAGAAATGCTTTATCAGACCTAGCACGCCACATTGGAGAGCTTCTGTAATATTTGTAAAGAAGAAAGATGGGAGCTTAAAGCTATGTATAAATTAGAGCGAATTGAATAAACTCACAGTGAAGAATAAATATTTGTTGCCAAGAATTGATAATCAATTTGATCAATTAGAAATAACTTCAGTCTTCTTAAAAATTGATTTAAAATCAGACTATTATCAGCTATGAATCAAAAAAGAAGATATAGCCAAGACTACAATCATAACAAAGATATGGGCATTATAAGTTTGTAGTGATACATTTTGGCTTAACCAATGCTTCAATAACATTTATGAATCTCATGAACAAAAATTTTAAAATATTTTTAGATTCCATTGTGATCGTATTTATAGATGACATCCTGATATATTCTAGAGATAAAACAGCTCATACTAATCATTTTCACATTGTTCTTCACACACTGAAAGAGAATGAGTAACATACAAAATTTTTTGAATGTGAGTTTTAGTTAAAGAGCATTACATTAGGGTATTTTAGTGAATCAAAATAAACTTAAAGTAACATTAGATTGGCTCAGACTAACCACTTTTATAGAAGTCATAAGTTTTTTAAGTTTAACAGGTTATAACAGAAGATTTGTTGAAGGGTTCTCGTAGATTGCTATGTCATTATCTATATTAACCTAAAAAAGTAGTCCAATTTGAATAGTCGATTAGTGCAAGAAGGTTTTTCAAAAATTGAATATTTGTTTAATGACTGCACCAATATTAACGACTCCATTAGGCACAAAGTGTTTCAAATTTATAATAATGCATCATTGAGAGATTTGAGATATGTGCTTATGCAAAATGGAAAGGTAGTTGCTTATGCCTCCAGACAACCAAAAAATTATGAGACTTATCCAACACATGATCTAAAATTAGCTATAGTTGTGTTCGCATTGAATATCTGGAGACACTACTTATATAGTGTGAGATGTGAAATTTTTACAGATCATCAAAGCCTAAAATACATCTTCACTCAACGAGTTGAATTTGAGGCAAAAGCTATGGCTAGAACTTATTAAAATTATAATTTGAATATTCAATATCATCCAAGAAGGGTGAATGTAGTTGTTGATGTTTTAAGCAGAAAAACATCAAAATAATGCAAACTGGTTGATTTCTCAACAAGAATTAATTAAAGAATCGTAGTTAGAAATTTCAATGGTAAATTACACTGATGAAAGAGTGATATTATTGAATCAAATGGCCATGCAGATTATTTTGAAGGATAGGATACGGGATGCTTTATCACAAGATATTGATTTTCAGAAAATTTTAAAACTAGTGAAGGTAGGTCACATAGAAGAATATAACATTGATGGAGAGGAATTGCTAAAGTACAAAAGCGGGATTTGTGTTCCAAATATTACAGACTTAAGAAAAGATATCCTACAAGACGCACATTATTCCAATTATATTCAATCACGCAATAATAAGATGTATCAAGATCTTAGGAAAATATATATTATTCTTTGTTTAACCAGAAAAATGCAATTCATTCACTTAATTCCCTTCTCTTTGGCATATTTTCATTCTGTAAATAGCTGTTGGGACTTTGAGCTAAATTTGAAGTCTGACTGTTTCAGTTAATTAAGTAATTTACATAGAAATTATATGATTACTAGCATATATAAGTAAGCATAACCCAACATCCATCCTCTGTAATTTCATTTCTGTAACGTATCCAGGTGGAATAGAAGGCTAAAACCATTAAGTGTTAGGAGTTTAAATTTTGAATTGAAGCCTAAAGAGGTTGGGTTGTGAAATATAATGTAATATAATTAATAATATTTAATTATATTATATTTAATCTAATGATTAAACAATCAATTTCTTAAATTCCTTTTTTCATGAATTGTAGTTGAACAAAAAGGGCGTTTTTAGCTAGAGAAAATAAAGGGGAGAAATAAGAAGAAAATAAGAAAAGTAGAGTAAAACATTCACGTAATGAGGAAGCATCAACATTCAGGAAAGGCGCAATTGATATTATAATTGTGCTAAAATATGTTTATTTTAAGAATTTCATTAATTTAAGAGAAATTTTAAGTTGTGTATTTGAGGAAGCATCAACATTCACGTAATGAGATGTAATATTCAAAATGCACCAAACAGGTAAATTCAACACTTGATTTTGGCAAAATGATATACACGTATGTATTATGTATATATGTATTTATATATATATATATGTGTGTGTGTGTGTGTGTGTGTGTACATATGTGTGTGTGTGAATAATGTAATTAATTATTAATTAAATAATCAAATAAATTAATTTATAAATCAGTTTAATTATTATTTATAGATAGTTTAATTGACAGGTCTAATTAATAAATAAATTATTATAGCTCCACTAATAAATCCACTAAGCATTACATGCATTAGCCGATTTCCTATGGATGAAAATTGGACAGATAGATGTAGGTTGAGGTTTAAATCTTTATGTCAGGTAATAAAAAATCAGATTAAGCTCATTAATTCCACCATTTTTCCTTCACATTCCCGTGCTTCAGCTTCCCTGCGCCTTATTCTGTTCCTTCTAGTCATGCACAAGACTAAATTGATTCGATAACTTAATGAAGGAAGACAGAATCTAGGTGGGCGTCGAACCTGGGGGAAAAACTTCAGCAGCCGAATGGCTGCCATTTGGGTTGCCTGGGAAATTACAAGAAATGAAGGCATTTCCTGGGCTAACCGAGAATGGTTGCAGCCGGCCAGTGAAGAAATCTGAAATACTTGGGGGAATTTTGGAGGCTGGAGTGCAGAGTAAGGTAAGAGGGCATATATATATATATATATATATATATATATATATATATATATATATATATATATATATATATATATATATATATATATATATATATGATGGAAATAAGTATCATTGAATTAAGGTTGTTTCATCAAAGTATTCCCACTAAGTTATGTTGAATATACACATTATTCACTGTGTTAAACTAAAATTTCTACAGCTACACGGAAACACAATAAATTATTGTAATATTAAGGAAGGATAAAAGAAATTTACATAGTTGGTAAGCAATGAAATTAAGCAGATTACATTTGCATGGATATATGTATATTAAAGCGGATAATAAGAGTTAATCCTATTAAGTTATATTATGATTACCTTATTACAACAACCAATCCAAAATTGCTGCAGCTGTAGAGAGCATTGTGACAATCAAAGGTAGAAGGAAAATAAGTTATAAATAAACATACATAATATAATACCTTAATTACTTTGACCTAAAACTATTCATTTCTAAGTTTAACTTCATGTTAATGAATACAAAACTGAAACTAAGAAATAAAAAAAGCCTGGTAATTTAAGGTAGGTGATCAATATATTTATATGTACACATAGATGATTAATCATTAAGGTCCATTAAGTAAAAACATTTAATTCCAATTTCATTCATAATAGACAGCTAATAGTTGGAATTTAATAAATTTAGATCGTATATATCAATATTAAGTACTATTATCATGTAATGATTTCAAGTTGTAGCAATAATATTAGTCATAAAAGAAGAGAATTATCAAGAAGAATTGCATCAGGTAAGAGATTTGTATTTTATTATATGTAAACTCATGTTTATGTTAAATAATTCAGTAAATCAAAAGAAATCCAATGAATGGTTATATATTCAAGGAAGCATCGAACACATTATGACACTTGCCCAAATAGTGAAGTGAGACATATAATTGCAATTTTAAGTTCAGATTTTTATAGAAATGATTCCTGGTACTATTTTTGTTAACTCTTATGGTTGTTATATTCATTTCATTTTGATATTCCATTTATATTTTGCTCAAATCAAATTCACACGACTCATAAACTATGCTCAATTAAATTACTATGGTTTTAATCGGACCAAGTCCCTTAAGTATATCCAATATTATTGTGCATATTAAAAATATTTTAATTCATGTATTGCTAATTATTATATGAAAAGAAATGCATATAATAAGCAGAAAAATATTATAAAATTATTATAGGTGGACTATTTTATGAACCTTCGCAAATAGACAAAATTTATGATGAGATGAGCCATTGACTGGGAACTTTAGAATTCCTGACTCTTGCATGTAAGTTGGATTAAACCAAATAATGTCAGGAGACCTATTGGTATGAAGTGTGATACGGCCAATCTTATCAACAGCTTTGGCCAATGGACCGGATGACGATCCTCATATTTTGCACGAGTAAAACCTATACAAATATAAATGACATTTCTAATAAGACTGTTTAATTTAGAGCTAAACAAAACTTCATGAAATCAATTGCCTATATGTATATCATCTCAGTTGTTCACGTTTACATGTCACAGCCTTGCAAACTACTGTTCAATTTCTATACTTATTAGCATGCATTTACATATTGTTACTTTCATGCAAATTTAACTTTATATGCACGTTATTTTCTTTGTTGCGTGTTGAATTTATTTTTGAAATACTTACCTTGCTAGGCTATTAACTTATGATATTACATGTTAACTTTTAGACAAGAACAAAAAGAAGGACAGTGATTAAACAAGCTTTTTAACTTATACAACTTTGGTGTACAGTTTTGAAAGATTATAAAAAATTTTTGGGTACGTATAATTTATGTTTTGATGTCTTTAATTTATATTGATATTCGATGTTTTACGCTTATAGATATATGATTTAAATATAAAATGATTAGTAGAAGAATTAAAAACATAAGGTATGCTTGTGATGACTTGGCGAGATTTAGAGTTCACCTATTTGCCCCAAATCCTTATATATCCAGATGAGTTTATGAAAACTATGTCTGATTAAATTATCCTATTCTATTACATCTCAGATTGTATCCTAAGATAGAGGGAGTCGTTTGGGAAGTGACGTCAGATTGGCTCACAGTCTAATGTGGGACTTGTAATTACTAAATTAACTTCAAATTTTCTACAAGATTAATGCCTGTCATTATTTACTCATTATGATTATATTATATATTGCATTTAGACGATTCTTTCAAATTTTGTTCAGATAAAATTGATTACCAACACAACCTATTAATCGCAATGAATTAAGATCCAAGCCAACGTTCTTGATGTCATGCAATATTACCATGCATTGTTAAAAGATTCATTGCAGGTATAGGTAAAATATGTCAATGAAATTAATGTATATGATAATCATAAAATATAATAAAAATTATTATAGGTAGACTGGTTCACGATAACCTACGAAAGTAGGCAACGGTCCTGACGAAATGAGCCTTTGATAAAGTATCTTTAAATTTCTGACTCTTTGCATTCAGATTAAATTTGACCAATTAGTGTCAAAGGGGCTATTGATATACGATATTGAATGACTAGCTTTATCAGTAATTTTGGCTAACGGGCCGCCGAGTCACGACCTATATGTTATGGTAAGAGATATACCTATACGAATATAAATGACATCTCTATCAAAATAACTTGATTTAAAATTAAATTAAAACTTTATGTTGCATACATGTATAATTATCTCTATTAATTATTGTTTATATCTCGCAAACTGGTATATTATTGTTTAGTTCATTCACATGGAAGTATGTCTTTATTTAACATTCATGAATGTTTCTTCTATCATTATATTGAATTTACTTTAGCATTGCTCATCTCACTGAACTATTAGCTTATAATATTACACATTGACTTTCAGGCAAGAACAAGGATGAAGGTAATCATAAGACAAACCTTCTGACTTGTATAACTTTTAAGTGTACAATTTTGGACGAACACTAAATCTTTTTTACGTACGTATAATTTATATTTTGACACTTTTGTTTGTTTTGTATTTATGTTTAATTTGATATTACACGATTCTCAATTATGTGATTTAAATATGAAATGAATATTAGAAAATTTTGAAATGTAAGAATTTATTTGTGATGACTTGGTGTGACTTAATTTTCACCCACTTGTCTCGAATCTGTAGATATCGGGATGAGTTGGTAGAAGCTATATTTAACTAAATCGTCTTATTCTATTATACATCAAGCTAACTTAGGAAAAAATGGTCATTTCGAGTGTGGCAAATCTAAGTCCAATGAGTAATACTTGATACTCTGATTGATTGTTAGTCATTCAAAACTTGAATTTCACTAACTAGGTGAGTGTGAGTCCTGTCGAACTTCTTAACACAAGACCAACTCCCATTCCTTGTTCTCCAAAAGATTCATCCACATACAAATGCCATGAAGGCTCTAGGTTGGCCAAAACATTTTGCAAGTCATTGAAGACTTCGAGAAAGTTGGCCAGTGCTTGCACCTTGATCATCATTCGTGGCAAGTATGAAATATCAAGCTCGCTCAATTTTAATGGCCATTTTAGCAATCTCCTTAAATAGTCTAGTTTTGACAGTAATGATTAAAGCGGGTGGTCAGTGACAACTTGGATGGAGTGGGCTTGGAAATATGGTCAAAGATGTCGAGTTAATACAATGAGGGCGAGTGTAAGCTTCTACATGATTAGACAATGTACCTCGACACCCCTCAGCAAATTACTAACATGATAGACTAGCCATTAATTTTCCCATTTTTATCTGATAAAACTCATAGCACCTCCGACTCTTAGTTAAAGTAGTAAGATCTAGCCTTCTTTTGGGCATTATAGTAGAGGTGGCAAGACAAGTAAAGCTTTTTTGCACTCAAGGATCCATTCAAACTTCTTGGCACTTCTTAGTATCTTGAATAATAGCGAGCAACACTCACCCACTTTAGAGATGAATAGGTTCAATCCGACGACTCAACCAATGAGTCATTGTACCTTCTTGGTCATTCTAAGCAATAGCATGTTGAGTAAGGCCTTGACTTTGTCAGGATTAATTTTTATGTCTTCTATGGTAAGTAAGAATCCTAAAAACTTATTTGACCAAATGTCAAATGTGCACTTCAAATGATTGAGATGCATGTTATACTTCCTCAATGTGGAGAAGGTCTCCTTCAAGTCAATAATAAGTTGATTGGGCAGCTTGCTTTTGACCAACAAGTCGTCCACATAAACCTTCACATTTCTTCCTTTTTTGTTCTTTGATACATTATCCTTTGATAAGTGGTGCCAACATTTTTCAAGCCAAAGGGCATTCTTTGTAACAGTAAAACCTTTCTCCGAAGATAAAAGATGTCTTCTCCGAGTTGGTCAGGTGCAATATGATTTGGAGGTGGCCTAAGAAGGCATCTAAAAAATTCATAATCAAGTATCCCAATGCAAAATAAACAAGTGCTTCTATGCGTAAGAGTGGATACCCATCTTTAAGATAGGTCGAGCTCAGATTAGTGAAATTCACGCACATTCTCTACTTATTATTAGACTTTTGTATCATAACCACGTTATGGATCCATTCTGAGTATTGGACTTCCTTACTGAAGTCAGCTTCTAGCTAATGTTTAAAATAGCGCAATTGAGTATTGAGTCATTTTTCTTCTATGATATGAGATGTAAGCTTCAAGGCATTTTGAAGCGTAAGTCTCATAATTAAAAAATTGTGTAAAATCAAAATAAAGTTATAAATTACTATATTAGCATCCCAATTTATAAATATATTAAAAATAGGCATATTAACTTTCTAACATAATAATAAGTGATAAAGTACATATATATCAAATCATAAATTACACAAACCGTAAAGCATCTTGTAACAAATTACACAAAGTTGAAGTGTAATGTAGACATCAGTTGATCAAACTAACATAAAATGTCAAATGAAAATAACATAAAATAAAAAAAACTAACTAACAAAATTAAACATAAGTTTAATACAAAAAATTCTCACTCATACTATTCAACACAACATTATAAATCCAAATATAATTAATAATCAAAAGCTGCCAACACTCTTATCACTCAAAATATTTTCATTTGAGTCATCATCATAATGAATAGCTTTCTCTCCTTTCACTTCTTCTATTGAATCCAAGTTCTCCCATTCTTCTATTGAATCCAAGTTCTCCCATTCTTCCTCCTCTTCTTTAATCTCAATCATTTTTCTCTTCCCTAATTAATAATACTCAATAAGAAATTAAAAATATCAATTAAAATTTAAGACACCTTCAAATACCTAAATTTTTATTGATGCCTTCTTTTTATCTCTTGTTGCTTTGTACTTGATGTACTAGCCTTGTTCCTATCTTTATCAAAAAAAGCAATGTTCCAATCTTCTTGTTGTAACTCAAATGGGGTGACCTCATTGTCATCATCTATAAACCACTTGTCATCTAACGACATATCTTCACATAATAAAATATCCTCATCATCCTTCAAACCTTTTTTCCTTTAAATTTATAATTTTTAGTATCTTGTGAATTCATCCTTAAGGTCGTCATATGGTTTCTCCATTTTGTGTGAACTTGATTATACGTGCTCCAATTGCGCTCACATCCCAATGACGAGCATGTTAAATCCTAATACTTTATCACCAAACCGTTGTAGGTCAGGAGTGTCGTCACCAAACTGAAACCACCATTCAATTATATTTAAAAGAAATCAATAAAAATTAGATTAAAAACTTAGAATTTGGAGTTATTTTTTATTTCAACGAACGCCTTCAATAAAAAAAAAATAACATGGAAAATGCTTTGCAATAGTATCTTTAACTTAATATAGCCCAAGGAATTATTCTTATTCCTAAATGGAACAAGTTTCATATTAGCAATTGCTCTCTCAATTGGGTTGGCAATCAATCTATCCATGCAATAGCATTGCCCAAATTTGATCTCAAGATTGGTATTCTCAACATATTGAAATTGAGGATTAAGATAATATCCAACATCATGCAAATGGAAGTAGCTCCAATTTCTCATCAATGATATCACAAATCTCCTTATAACTAGCCTCTTCTCCTTCTAAGTTTTGGATTATTAATTCATTGTCCTCATCCATTACATTATAAATAAAGCCCATAACTAACTTTTTCTTTGCATCCATCATCTTCAGAACTTTAACCAATATCTTTATAGTTGTTATTGCATATGTGACGCTAAACCAAATCGTTCATTTAAAACAATTTTTTCTTCATTTTCCCTCAACTTTCTTTGCACATGCACAACCAAGTCATTGAGTGAAAGCGAACATTGCCACTAATAATCGTCTAGCTTCCAACATACTCTATAAAGTCAAATAGCATGTAGCAAATCTTGTAGTAGCAGGGCATAAAAGTTCTTTCTTAGAAAACCTCCTCAATAAAGATGATACTCAGGAATGATTGTAAATAGATTTACTAATCTTCTTTGCTCTAGTCAAGGCACTTTTATGCTAAGATAAATCACAAAGTTTCTCTAAAATCAAGTCTATGCAGTGTGCAACACAAGGTGTCTAGCATAAATGTTTTACCTTCTCCATCAACTTATTCCCAACTGTCCTATATGAATTAGCATTGTCTACCACGATCTGAACTACCAAATACTCTCCAATCTCCTCCATCACTCAAACAAGTAGTCCAAAAATATACTCTGCATCCTTCACCTGATCAAATGCTTCCACAAATTTCAAAAATATAATATCATAAGAATTATTTATCAGAATATTAATCAAACTTCTATTTTTTATGTCAGGCCACTCATCGCACATGATTGTTACTCCAATCTGACTCCAAGTCCTTTTAATCTCCTTAACTGATTTCTCTATATTACTCAACTGCTTCAATACCATTATCCTTAAATCATACATGGATGAGGGATTTTAAGCCTCGACCATAAGCACCTATAGAATGGATCTTATTGAAGAAGCTGTTGTCACATTGAATAGAATGTCACTCTCTCAAGAAAATCTCTCAATATTCATGCACACATGCTCTAGAGATATCCTCTAAGCTATTGTTGTCCCCTCTTCATGACAACAGTCATCCTCTATATTTACTATATAGTGGTCCATGGAACCTCTTGCATCTCTACTAAATATCTATGGCTAAGATGATGAGTTATTATCACTATGCTCACTCACATAATAAGAGCCAACATCAACTTTATCATCAAACTATTGTTATTCAAGATGCTTTGATAGTATTGACTTATTCATATATGATCAAATCTTATTTTTTACTACTCTGAACACTTTAGTACAAGGTGCAATATTCATGTGTGAGCCAGAAAGATATTTCTTCATCCTTGTAACACCCCCTTTAACTGCCTTCTCGTAGTAGTTTCACTTCAAATAAATATATGCCTTGTCATTGCCTCCAATGTCCACATGCACACTGTGTTTCCACGTCGGATCTTTTCTATGACTCGTAGATTTTTCTTTTCCTTACCTCTAACCATTTCTAACAAAACCCTATATTGAAAATTTTGATTCAAAAGAAAAAGTGATCAATAGCAATTATTCAAAAAAGAAAATTTTAAAATATTAGTTTAGAAATTGTCACCAAGAAGACGACAATGGTGGCAACATAAGTAACAAGTTGTGGGTGTGACGGTGACAACAACAGAGGCAAAAGTAGCAAGCAATGGTGGGGATGGAAGAAGCAAGTGATGGTGGCGTAGAAAGTAGCAAGCGACAGTGATAGAAGCAGGAGCAAGCGATGGCGGTGCATGCAACAGGCGACGGAGGTGGAAGTAGCAGGCAATGACAACATCAATGATGGAGGCAGCAAGAGCAAGCAACAGCATCAATGGAAACGCTGGAAAAACTTGCTTAGGAGGAAAACAACAAGCAGCAATGGTGTCGATGACAACGGCGAGATCAAGCGACGGGGTTGATTACAATGGCGATAGCAGGCGGCAGGGTCAATTACAACGGTAGGAGCAGGCGGCAACGTCGATTGTAGCACTGGGGACTAACTCGTAAGAGAGGAAAGAAGGGATCACGCGTCAAGTGAGATCATGTGGTGCGTAGTAGAGTGCGAGTTTTTAAGTAAAATTATTCTAATTTTAAGAGGCATCCACCTCAATATTTCTAAGGCGAGGAGTGCCTTAAGGTCTACACCCCACCCAAAGCGCTTGAAGCATGCACCTCAATGCGTCTTGAGCCAGAAAGCACTGAGACACATCTCGTATTTAGTAATTTTATACACTACTTCGAGCATTTTGGCAACCTCTTTGATTAGCTCAGTAAGTAAGGCTATTATTTTCCTCTATCTTTTATTTAATCAACCAAGCATCTTTCATGATGTTAAGCCTGTGACAAGCAACATTAATATCTATACCTGACATCTCGACAGTAGTCGAAATGAATACATCTGTCATCTCGTAGAGCTTACATAATGACTTCTTTGTACTCACCACTATAGAACAAGCTAATTCTAAGTACTCATCCTGAGTCTTCAACTATTGACACTTCAATTTCATTTCAGTCTCCAATCCTGTGCACGTCGTAGTTTGGCTCAAGTCTCTCCTTACAATTATTTCTTCTCCTCCTGGAAACTTCACTGTCACAAGATATTATGACAACATTACTCTAAATGCATTTAGCAATTGTCAGCCAAAAACGGCATTGTGTATGATGGATGAATCGATCATAACAAAATCAACTATTGTCGTGAATTGTTTTTCTCCTCCTCTAGAAGTTATTAGGAGGTGATTATCCTTTCTATCTCCCTCCTTTCTCTAGAAAATTTATAGAAGGGACCTCTTATAAGTACAAGTCTCGAGCACGCCAAATTCATTTTATCAAACACGGACTTAAAGATAACATTAACCCTCGTGTTGAACAAAATGCTACTGATTTGATAATTGACGATTAACACCGTAACAACTACTACGTCGTTGTAAGGATTGTCGACTCATAGTCAGTCTTTCTCTGTGAATGTAATTGGAATAATCTTTGTACTCGACACTTATGCCATGACTATCGATTTTACTTCTCCTAATCAGAGTCACTTAAGACTCACTCATTGTGATGACTCATCATCTCCTCCAAAAGATGGCGGCACCAACCCAACAATGTAGATTGCACGAGCCGAAGTAAATTCATTACTTGGCTCTGTAGCTTCCTTCCCTAGCCTCCTCACAAAAATTCCTACTTTTATGAACTCTTCTATTAAGCTTCTTAAGTGTGGACACTCTTCGGTGTATGATTGTGATCGAAGTGATAGGCACAATACTCAATTGGCCTCGCGCCAATCAATCTTCAAGGAAAGTGCCACTTAAAGTAATCATATTCTATATAGCCTCAACTAACTCGGCCATTGTACTTGCAAAGATGTGATCGCGGACAGGTGTTAGGGTTGGTCGCCCTATAAATGATGAGTTGGTGGGTTCAACTTATATTCACATTTGTGCATCGGTGCTCTCTATAGTCAAGTGCACCATCTTCCTCCTTTATCCTGACTCTGAATTCAAAACCTCTCTTTTAAGAATCGCTCCTAGGGAGACATCTTTCCCAAGTCGCCTCTCATCTTTGATGACTAGATGACCTCATTATATTCCTCCGCATTCACATAGTTATTAGTCAATTCTAACTTAACCATTGTCTCATGCTAGTGGAGAACAAAGGCATATCCAAACAGCCCTTCTCTAATGCCCCCTAAGTGAGTGAAGCTTGTGCGACTGCAGGATTCAAAATTCTTACTTTTAACATCTCTTTTTGGAAGCATCTATGAACTTCCTAAAGAACTTGCCAAACTCTTGTCTCATTTATAAAAGAGCCTACAAACTCTTTGGAAGCTCCTAAGCACTTAACAATTGAGTAGTGAACATTCTCTTGAACTCTACAAAAGAGGCGATAACTCCCAAAGAAAGCGTGCAAACCATCCAAGGGCCGACTCCTTAAAAATGATATGAAATAACCAACAATTCATTGCATCGTCTAGATCCAATAGTGACGTAGTGGACTTGAAATATGACACATGATCGGCTAGATAGGTCCTATCTTTGTAAGACTCCAAGTGTGAAATTTTTCGCGAGGGACTAGCCTCTACGATTTCTCTAAAGAAAGGGTTTGTGGGAGTGGCAATCGCCGCCCTCTCTCCAGTAACCTCCTCATCACTCGTATGATATCATCAATACTAGGCATTTCTAACAATGCATGCTTATGGTGGCAAGTTCGATGAGTTGCCAAGTCTGAGCATTCATTCTCTCAAAACTTCATTATTCACTTTCTCCATAACTATCTGGACTATACGAGTGATCCTATCTTTTATGTCTTTTAAATCTTGTTGTGTGACAATTTATTTTATGTTCGGCTCCATGATAGTTGAGTTGTCCCATGTTGATGAGCCCACTTCATTAAGCACTTCATGTCCTCGACATCTTTCATGCTCACTACATTAAAGAAAATGTTGAATCTAAATTTGTCCATGTAGTGATGCCACAGCCTTACTTAAGTACGTAAAGAGTGAAGAAAGACTAGACTAAGCAAAATATATATATATATATATATATATATATATATATATATATATATATATATATATATATATATATATATTTCATTATCTTAGAATGAGTATAAGTAGGGGATCAAAATTCAAGAATCAACTCTCTCCCACTCAGAAACATTAAAAAGCCAAAAAAAAAACCCCTCTTCCCTCAAGATTTCCCCTTTTTATGAGACCTAAGAATTGATTACAAAAAGAAACTACATGTCAATTTCTAGAAACTATATATCAGTCATAATATAAATTGACACCTATCCAAATGTAAATGCTAAGTAACTCGCATATATTCTAACGACTGGGTGAGTGTTGCATGCAGAATGGCAGTCCTCTGATGTGAATGCCTATGCAAGTGAATGAGTCTGGCATCAACTGGTCGACTGAGGCAAGTTACTTTACGCACTCGCCTGTATAAAGGCGAGTCCTCCTGGATGGTAGACGAGTAAGTTCTTGTCCTAGATTCTACTACTCATCACTAAGAGCTCTTTGTTCTAGTTCATCTATTAAGTCCTTGTGCACATATTAGAGGTATTACTATCGCTTCCAAATTATGATCGTAAAAAAGTGATACAATACATGGTTGCACTTGTACAATACAATTGCCTCATTATTGCTCTTGAAAGGTTCAATCAGGATAGAAATTCCAACATACCTTAGCATTTTTATAAAATCAGCTAGGACTGTACCATCACATCGTTCCGTTTCATCTATTACAACAACAATTGGCTTATCATAATTCTCATCTTTGCAATACCATGAGGCTATTAAAGGTACATCAACAACCTATTAATTACAGACAAATTAGAAAAAAAACAAACATCGCAATTCTTGCATTGCAAATGAAAATTAGCTCAATGTAATGTACACACGCTCTTACATCTGAAGCTTCTGAAACAAGTTGTCTATATAAACTTCTTAAGCAACTTCCCATACCATGCTTTATCGAGATATCCAATGCCGAGAGAAAAGCTGCATGACATCCATTAGACTGCATATAGCCTTTGAGATCTTGAAACATCAGCAAATCATCAACAAACTCAATATTCTCTGCAAAGATTCAGTCTATATATCAAAAAATCATGCATTGCTTTCTCATATCCTAACTAAATTTAAACATGTTATATACTTCACAAATCCGTATCAAAGATCAATAAATCTAGCAAATATGGCTTACTTGTAAAGACCAGCGCCACTGGTATTCTTTTGCAAGTGACACCTATTGTTATTGGATATGGCTTCATGATATGAACAGGGCTAGTGGATCTGATGGTGGAGAATGATTCAAAAACCCAATGGTGTATCTCCTTGAACAAACTGACGTTCATCTCCCTTAAAACTTCCTGCAATATAAAAATAAGTTCTTGTAGAAATGCTACTGCATTGTTTGGCACAGGCTTTAAACTGACTTAAAAACAATTAAGCATAAATCAACTATAAAACAATATTTGACTCATGATCATGCATTTTAAGCGGCCTGGTTTTCCTCCCTTAGAATAAAAGTAAGGTGTAACCTAAGGGCTTGTTCAGTTGTCTATTTATTTAGGCTAAAGGAACGTTAGCAAAGTTAAGATGAGCTAAAAGTTTAACCAGTGTTAAGCCAATTGATTCACAAAATTATTAAGCTTGCATTTTTTTTTATTTTTTTTTTTTGGAAGCTTGTATGTTGAACTCATGTTGTTGAACAAACTAATCATTGATTACCAATTTCATAGATTTATACATTATTGTAATATAAATATCAAGTATTTCAATGCAGAAAAGTTGATTTACTAAAAAATAAAATCATTTATATGCCATCTCCCCATAACAAGTGTGGCATAACCTATTGCATTTACAATATATACCATAGTCAAGGCAGATGATGAAGAACAGATGCATAACTAATCCATAGACATTACATAATTCCTAAAACATATTAAAACAATAACTATTGGATAATGAGAATAACAATTGGCAATTCAAGTTTATATGACAAATTGAACTACACATTCAGATGCTACAATGCCATTGCTTCATACATTTATCTACATGCAAACAGACCTGGGCTGAAGTTCACAATACACGGCAAAAGTAGTACAGCTCCCCCATTCTCAATATTCTTCCCAAGTTTAAAATTGCAATTTCAATGAAGCGTAAGCCTCACATTTAAGGTTTAGGTTACTTAAAAACATTAAAATTTTAATTTTAAATTCTAAAAAATATCAAATTAAGCATATTTCTTTAAGCATAAACATATTTGGTTAAAAAAAAACCCTAACAAGAAAGCTAAAGTCCCATCATCTCTCAAGGCCACCCATGTACCAAAATGGACCAAGCAACTGCAACCAACTCTGTTAAGTAACCATCGATGTTGGTCCATTGTTTCTGCCCTTGTTATCAATTGCTTTTTTTATCATTTGCATTTATTATTCTTTTTTTTTTTTTTTTTTGAATGAGATTTTCTATATTTTGAATGCGGTTTTTAGTTTAGGGTTAGTTTCTAGTAGTTGAGGCTCTTAAAAAACCCAAAGAAAGATAGAAAAGATCAGATATGAAAGAAAGGTACTCAAGTGCAAATTATCAGGGATGAGAGGCTTAAATTTATTTGAAACCCAATTATTGTGATAAAATGAAAAAATGAAGTACAATAAGAATTAAAGATTATCATATTAGTTCTCAAAAGAATGTCACACAAATAAAGAAGTGAAAGAAGAGATTAAAGTTTATATGAATAAAATGACCATGTCAAACCATTCAGCACAATGGTAGTTTAATGGCAATGTTAATAGTAGCCCTTATAATGATAGTGAGTTTAGTTGTAAATTTTTTTCTTCTCCTATGGAATAAATATCCAATAGAGTTGCAAGTTAATCTATGGATCAACATATGATGAATGTAGAGGATGACAAGAATGTTGGTCTGAAGGTAGCATATTGCATATCTCCAAAAAAAATGTGTTTGCATAGACATTGGAAGATTCTTCCTCAAAAATATAATTCAATTTAATGTTACAACATCCTCGTCTTACATCAACATGATTTGTTAGGTTCCTACAGTCAAGACCTTAAACCTCCTTCCTTATATGATCTCAAGACTTAAATATTGAAGGACATAATGAATAATATTGCGAAGATCAAAAAAAAAATGATCACAAAGCAGAGTTCATGTCGAATGCTTGGTTAGATATTAAAAATAAAAACATGACAAATGTTTTAATAAATAATCTATATGGCACTATCTTTATGAAATTTATTGAAGCATCAAATCAGGAGAAGAATGCCAAAGTACATTTTCAAATAAATTTATGAGTTATAGCACTGATTGAAGAGCATCTAATTGTCAAAATGGTCACTAACAATGCAAGAATTTATAAAATGATGGGAAAAATAAAGGACGAAGAGAAAGCATATTTATTGGACTCTATATATCACACGTTGCATTGATTTAAGCATTGAAAAGCCTAAAAGATGCCACAATATAAGAATATCTTAACTAAGGGCAATAAGACAGACAAATTTATTTATAATTATAGTTGGGTTTAGTCTTTATAAAAAAAAAATTCTAAGAAAAAACTCATATGACCAATAGTTACTAGATTTTCTCTATTGCACTTAACTTGCAAAGCATCCTAAAAGCAAGGCAACCTTTGTAAGCATGTTTGCTCCATATAGTAGCTAAATTGTGCTTAGGATAAAAAAACTGAAGATAAAAAAAATAAGAAAAGTTAGTTTGAATGTAGATTTTGGTTAAACGTGACTTATACTCTTACAATTACCAAGTCCTTAATTCATATTTTAAGGATGATTGAGAAAAAGAAAAAACTAGATATGAATTTCATTTATATGTAATAAATGAGGTAAAAAAGTTGATAAACACAATTCTTGGAGAGAAAGGAATGTAACTATACGTATATTTGAGAAATTATAGACGGGAAATGAGAGCTTTAGTTGTATTGATATATGCACGCTATTGGGTATTATCTGAAAAATACATCCACAAATCTAGATATTAAATTTAGTTTGTAAAACTATATGAATAAACTAATTGCTAACTAAACTGAGAAGGTAAAGTCAGACCTCCATCTTGTAGCTTCTAGAAACAACAAAAGATTTTTTAGATTACAATAAGCTAAAAATATTATAACAAAATATTTCCTTTTTAACTTCTAACATTCATTAGTTACTATTTTTTATTTAAACAACATGCTAAATGTAGTTTTTAAAAATAGTTAAGTGGAAAATTAAATTTGAGACAGCGCTCCTAAATTGTAAGTACTTGCAATCAACATAGTGGGTTTTACATGCACTAAAAACAATTAATCTAATAAATGACACAACTGTATTACACTTTGGCTCATGAAAGCTTTTCTATTGTCATACTATTCTACCTTTGATGGTTATCAACTACAACAACATGTATGCCATCAATGGCACTAATAGCACTTTTTAAAAAAAAGATAAAAACTTGGATTGTTATGAGCATAAAGATGGCAAGGCTCAAAACTAGTTAGGAGTTAAAGACATAATAATAGTTCTAATGATTGTTAGAAGAACTCAAATATCTAATGCTAAGCATGTCTATGTATCACAACTCAAATAAATATATTGTGTTGTTCCATAACAAATATATTTGTCTTGAAAATGAAACCCTTAGCACTAACATATATCCCTCAAATTTATAAAATATTGAGCTAGAAAATAAAAGTGTTGGTATGCCCTTATTGGATTCCACACAACCAAAGCATAATATATGAAAGACCGTGATACTATCTATCATACATAAATCTTGGTGGATCATTATAAATCATGTCTGCATTCACTAACATTAAAAAAATGTCAAAAGGCATGATATCAACTTCTTTGAAGCCAGCTGACAATTCTTGTTAAATGTCTTCACTACCCTTTATGTAACTTATTACTAAAGGATACAAGAAAAATATACATGCGTATGTGTAACATTCTTGGCGATATAAGTTAAAGCAACTAAACTAAAAGCATTAATCGAGGATCAACACAAGTATTGATAATAAGCCCTATCACAAACATCTCTTAAAAAAACTCATTAAATGTTAATTAAGTTGTTTCATCAACTCAACGAGATTAGCCAAATCCAATGTATGATGGGCTTTCCAGGAAGATTCTTCAATAACTTTTCTATCTATGTTATGATTGATAACATATACAATCACACAATAACCTATAATGCTCAAATGAGGAATAGTTTCCAGCTTCAAAGACATTTCTCCTAGCTCTTGATTAAATTTGCGCAATAAAAAACTTGCCTCAACACTTTTTTGAAAATATCACAATGAAGCTTACGCCTCAATAGTGCTATGTGAGGCTTACGCCTCACAATTTTTGTGAGGTGTGCTTTTAGACTAATTTTAAAAAAATCAAATAGAAGTTTTAATTATCAAAATAACATACACGACCTACCACACAATCAATCTTAATATATACATTACCCAAGTGTCTCTCCCTTAATGCTTTCTTGCTCCTCATGCACAGTGCTGGCTACCACCGCCACCGCCATTGTTAATTGTAATGTTCTTATTTTGATATTGGATATTTATAGTGTGTATACCGACAAGAGTATTATAGGCAAGATGGGCGAAAAGACACCCTGGTCAAAATGGACTGAGTAGCATGATCATTCCCATAAATGACGACTCGCTCAATGCATGGCGAACATGCAAGAGGAAGTATTCTGACTAGGCGACCAATGCTCAACAACTTGCCCATGTGTGGGCAACCACAAGCCTAGAACACACGACTAACATATCATCTCATAGGCTCCGAGAACCGCAGTCAAGGGAACTCGCCACCTGCCATTGTAAATTCGCCTCTTACTAGCGAATCATCTCCCTACGGACTCGACCTATCTTATGTGTGCCGACCACACGTAATGGCCCCTTGACCTATTAAAGAGGACCTTTGAGACTTTAGCAGACCTTTTCGTTGATTTCTAAAAAAATCATATATTTCCAGTTTATTGTAACATCCTTCTAGGGGATTTCCTGATATAGTGGAATTGCTTTGGTTTTTTCTATTTTTCTCTCATTTTTATCTTCCATTTGCTGTCTTACCTACCCCAACCCTACTTCTCAAGTGCCTAAGAAGGTTCTATTTTGTTCACAGACAAAATTGGATTCAACATAATGGGTAAGAAAAATTTTATTTTATTAATTGTTATCTCAATAGTTCTTGCTTTAATATATTATATTACTTTAATATTTATGTAATACTTCTTATTCAATGATTTAATGTCAAGATATTAATATGTAAATTGACACTTTACCCAATTTATTACTTCATACAAATATTAGGACGTTAATGTGTTACATTTTAATATGTCAAAAGGATAAGGTATTAATATATTACTTATTATTTTGTACTTTGATATGTGTACAACTTCTTACTTTGTGTGATTTATTACGAGACTTGTGCCTCAAAACTTCTTGAGGCTTGCGCTTCACCTCAAGTCCGATTGTGTAATTTTAAACTTTGCTCCTAGCCTTATCTAATGGGTTTGATAAATGAATGAATTCATTACAAATATGAGTTCAACATGTAAGCTAAAGAGCTAAACTAACATTGATATAAGAAACGTCAAACAGCTTCACTGCTCAAATAATTTTAACTTTTTAACAAGCAAATGGCTTGACGCAACTTATAGCTTAAGCTTCTAACTTAGCTAGTTTTTCCACATTGAGCTTAGATAATAGGTAACTAAATAGGATCTAATTTATGTTGGCGAAGACTTGAGTAAATTGTAGTAAACATATGGATGAAGTGAAGAGAATATAAAAACATTAGGAATGAAGTGAAAGGGAACATAAGAACAATATAAATAAAGTGAAAGGAAACATTAGAGATGAAGAGAGATGCATAGAAAAAAAGCTGACCTTAATAGTAGAATCGATCTTCGACCAAGTTATTTCAAAGGCTTCTAGGCGAAGTTGCTCGTGGACAGCATCTTTCTCTTCTTGCATGGCTAACGTCCGTGAAGAAAGAGGCATATCAATATTTATTTTCGTTCTCCCATATGCAGAGGAGGATTTTCTCTCGCATTTTCGAGCCGGTGCCTTGTGGAGAATGAAGAATGACTAAAACAAAAGAAATTAGATTTTCCAAAATTGAAACTTGATATAGTGAATAAAGCCAAAACGGAGGACTACCTGGAGATTGTTATCAGAGAGATGAGATACATGGACTGCATCCACGGGGGAAAAATGAAAGTCGCAAGTGGGAGAAGACGAACGCAGCATTGTTGGGAGAGGATGGACGGGGTTGGGGTTTCTTTGAACCTCAGTTCTCTCCGGCCCCAGCTCCCCTCTGTGGTATGCCGAATTAGGATCAGGTGCAAATTGTTCCAAAAAGCTCACAAGAGCAAACAAACAAGCATGCAACGATAAGGGAGCATAAACAAGAGGATTTGAACTGATTATTTTCAGCTCTTTTATGTTTTGCAACAAAGAGATGTTTGTATCTATATATATTTGTAGTTACTGATGTCATCATTGAAGGCAGTTGTCAAAGTTGCAGTCAGAAAAGTGGGTTTGGAAAAAGTTTTTTCTGTTCTTTGAAAAAAAGTTTTATTGTTTCTATCTAGTGTTTGGATGACTGTTGACTCATTTTTCATTTCTTATCGTAAAATATAGCTGAAAAGTTTCAAACATTTTTTGGACCTGTAATCAGAAAAAACACAAAGATTTCACTAATGCTTAATTGTCACATCCAGAAGCAGCAAAACATGAAATATTGAAAACCAATTCATGAATCTTGAGACCAAAAATATCCATTAATGAGTCAACAACAATAGAGACTAAACAAGAGAACGGTTTCACAAAAAAATGACACAAAACCCCAACAGTGCAACTGATTTGAGTCACGGAATCACATTGCTACCTCTATTGATTATCGCATGCCTTCTCCCCCTGCAGCCACCTGGACTCGGAGAGGGAGGAGACCGCTAGAGCTATACGTCACAAGGTAGAAGAGACTACCGGTGCATTTTGTCGCAGTGAGGATTTGACGGTATAACCTTGAGCAATCTGCTGCCAGAGCTTCTACTCGGGACACAGTGTAGATCAGTGGAACACCAGGGGTCAGAGAACTGCTTGATTGAAGTCCCGACTGAGGTGTGTCGCCATACGCCACTCGCCCTGTAAGGACGCGCGGGAAACCTAGTCATGCTTCTGATAATATGGCCTTCTTAGAGGGCAATTATGTCAAATGTGAAGATAAATATCACCAATTGGTTTTGCTTCATTCTCAAAGATCTCGAATTCAAATCTCAGAGAATATATAAATATATGAATTTATCATAAATATGACTCAAATATTCTCAAAAAAAAATTATTAAACAAGCTAGACTCACTCATAATAGTTTTAATTAATTTTTTAATAAATTTTATACTATTATACCCAGTTGTTCAATGAATACTTCAAATTATTTATAATTATAAATAATACTGTCTAAAATTTGTAAATAAGAATATTAAAAAATTCATTTAAAGCTCAATATAAAATTCAATTAATCACAATATAATGTTTAATATAATGTCAATTTTTTTACATATGGATATAATCATATTAGATCTAGTCCTTTGATATCGCTCAATGTTTGCTCATTTATTCTTTTTTATTTAGTCTCACATCAATTGAATATTTTACTTTATAATTCTTAAATTGCATTACAAAGCTTAACTATTTGAGCTTGTAATCCACATGAGTAAGTTAATGGGAGTTAGTGAGATTTTGCTTATTTGAGCAAACATAAAATAACCTTAATGTGTAGCATACCTCCTCTATAGCTCTTATTTGTGCAGTGTGATATGAGAATCTTATTGCAATCTTCAAAGTATACTCAAGTCTACAATACAAGCTTCACTAGCATGTCCACAATCATTATGATTGATTTGCTCCAAACTTAACCAGACTCTACCAATAGAGAGTACCTTAGGGACCCTCTTGAGATGATATCTCGGGAACAAGCTAAGCATGTACTCATATGTATCTCATTTATTACATTGATGATAATTAATATTATGTGGTATAATCTAATGATTTGTTAAATTTCATATACAAGTTGAACAATTCATGCAATTAAGTAGTATTTGGTATTTCATTAAGTAACTTTGAACATTTGTCTCTTGAAAAAGAAAGATCAAGATGATCATTACTAGAAGACTGAATTGGAAGTCAAAGTTGAAAAGAATTCCAAAGGCATCATCTTTCATCAAACTAATTTAAAAAATTGTAGTGTACAAATTGTCAACTATAATGTGCTATTGAACCACATGATGTCCTCCTAGCCATCTTAACCATGTTCTTCAAAAGAAAAATCATGCTCATTTTAGTCTTTTTTCACAATTCAAGGTGATGAATCTAATGGATCACACTACCCCTTTAAACTCCAATCTATCTATGGATTAACACCAGACTGTACTTACAATATTTGCTTGGAGTTAGGAGTAGAGAGAAAATGGATGAGTAGAAAGTAGTAATCTTATTAATTAGTGTCACTAATGATAATATTGAAATAGTTAAGTTGCCCAAATATAGAGTCTTAGAAGGCTAAAAGGATAACATAACATGTATGATATTTAATAAAAGTCAAAAAGTATTAAAAGACTAAGGGTCTAAAAGTCTTAATATGCCTCCAAACCCTTTATTTTAAGATTTGAGGGCTACATAAATGAATACAAGAAATTTATAAAATAATAAAAGAAATATATACAGACTTTAATGATCACTCAAGCATAGATATGTGTACAAAGATCTCGTGTATCAGGAGGGTTGCCTCTAACTAACATGGCTTCTAATGTGAGTCAGCTCTTTAGGTTTGAATATAGGGTAAGTTCATTATTTTGAGTCCCTACTGACTTATACTATGAACAAGTAACTAGAAGTTATCTTGGAAAAGCCATCCATCAAGTATGGTGGGAAAGTTTATCAAGTGAATTGAGTAGGCTAAGCAAATGGACAAAGAGTTTTTTGTTGGGAGCTGTCATAAGATGTCATATAACATATTGTGGTATTTATATTTAGAGTTATAGGGACACCATGTAGATCTTAGGGGTACATATTGAAATGATTGAGCATGATATTAAGGAATGATATACTATCTCGAGAGGTAAAATATCATCTAATAAGGACTTCTAACGTTGATGGGTCTACGTATACCAAAAAATTTTTCTCTATTTTACATGGAGAGAGAGTAAAAGTATAATTTAATTTAAGTCAGGTTCTTAAATTTTCTATAAGGGCAAGCCCCCATAATTATTTACATCTTAGAAAATGGAGATATCCTAAGAACACTCAATTAATAATAGTCAATTAGTGTTTCTAATGATTTTTGAAGATTATGGTCAAAGGATTGGTGTAAATTCAAATAATCAAATGGTATAACTCAAATAAGAAGAGTTCTTAAAGGAGTCTAAAAGAGGATGAGCACGAAGTGCTCTGTTGACCTCATTTTTAGAATGAGCTCTCAACCCATCCATCTCAGACATAGGACTTCTCTTAAGACTTTAAGAGCTCTTTAGTCTTAAGACACATCTAGTGATTAGGTAGACACTCAACCTAGCTCTAGAAAGAAATAGTGAATAGGTCATGTCTTGGGGTGTTAAGAAAAACTTGCCTACCCTTAGCTTGAACCACTCCTCCCCTTTTTTCCTTCAAAGTCAAGCTCTAAGTCAATCTTATTTGATTTTCTCCAAACTCAAATCAATTCCACATGAATGAAATCCATGATTGAAACCCATGAATGAAATTTCAAACTCCAAAAATTTTCTAAGTCTTTAATTTCCACCTTAAGGACTTAGCCTAAATCAAATCAAAATCAATTCAAACTCATGGGATTTTCTCACAACTCATTCATATTCTCATTTATATTCATATATATAAATGAAATATAAATATAAATCAATCAAATCTAAATCCAAAATTCAAATTCCTACTCCAAAAATTTCTAAGTCTTTAATTTCCACTTTAAGGACTTAGCATAAATCAAATCAATTCAAACTCATGAGATTTTCTCATAACTCATTTATATTCTCATTTATATTCACATATATAAATGAAATATAAATATAAATCAACCAAATTAAAATTCAAGTTCCAAACTCCACAATTTCTTAAGTCCTTTAAATTTCCTCTTAAGGACTTATCCTAAATCATCTTCAAATCAATTCAAATTCAAAGAATTTTCTCATAACTCATTTATATTCTCATTTATATTCATATATATAAATGAAATATAAATTCAAATCAATCAAATCAATCCAATCAAATTCAAAAATCAAATCCAAAACTCCAAAATTTCCTAATTCCCTTAATTTCCCTCTTAAGGACTTATCCAAAATCATGATCAAATCAATTCAAATCCTTGAAATTTTCTTATAATCCATTTATATTCTTATTTATATTCACATATATAAATGAAACATAAATTAAAATCAATCAAACTAAATTCAAAAAAATCAAATTAAAAAATTCCAAATCTTTTCTGAGTTCTTAATCTTCTCTTAAGGACTTAGCCTAGATCATGATCAAATCACTTCAAATTCATGAAATTTTCTCATAACCCATTTATATTCTCATTTATATTCACATATATAAATGAAATATAAATTCAAACAATCAAAACCAATTCCAAAAATCAAACTAAAATCCAATCAAAACCTAACCTATGCCTTTCAAGTCAAAATCTTGAACTTAGCCAAATCAACTTCAAATCAAGCCAAATTCTTGATTTTCTTCATGATTCAATCAATCCTGCAATCATGAATCTAAATATAAATATAAACTTTAATCACTAAATCAAAACTCAATTCAAAAATCAAACCCCAAATTCATTAATGTTCTTCCTTTGAATATGAAATTGTCAAATGAATCAAAACTCATTTGACTTTAAACCACTTGCAAATGGATCTATATTTCAATCGTAAGTCCATATACAAGTTCAATCAAACTTAAATCAAGCTTTGACTAAGCCATTTCACCCACTTAGGCTCACTTGACCCAAAGTGACCTAAAGTACTCTTATGAGCTAAATTATAATCCTAACCAAATTTGATTGAATCAAACTCACCTATGCCTCTCATCATGATCAAAAATCATCATGAAATGATCAATCAATCAAATTAAGTCAAACTTAAGGGATGACAAAGTCAACACTTAGCCAAAATGAAACCCAACATAGCCAAAATCTACTATAGGACAAATTATTTGAAACCATTGATCTAAGTTCATTCATGAACTATGTTTGAACTTGATCAAGTCAGCATTTGAGCCTAACCTAGCCCAATTGGCCACTTGACCCAAGTTAACTCAACTTAACCTAAAAAATCAAAATGTGTCAAAACTTGATCTAAGCCAAATTGATTGAAATCGATGGGTCAAATTCAATCCAAATTACTTGTTGAACTTGACCAAAGCCTCAATTGGCTAACTAGACCTAACCTAGCCCAATTGACCTTGAACCAAACTTGAGCTAAAGGGTCATGTTGAGCCAAATTCAAACTTATCTAAAATCGATTGGAAATAAAGATATCAATCTACTTCATATGACTAACCAAACCTAAACCTACCCATGGTCTAGCTCAAATAGGTCAAATGGGTCAAATTGGTCAACTTTACCCATTTGACTTAAATGAAGTCATATGAACCAAATTCAAACCTAAACCAAATTGAGTCAAACCAAAGCCACCAAAATATTTCAAATGGTCATATGAACTTAACCCAACCCTTAGTTTGGCCCAATTTGACCAATTGGTCAACTTGACTCAAGTTGACCCATTTTGACCTAAATTGGTCAACAAGAGCCAAACCATACCAAATGAATTCCAAATCTAATGAAACTTGGCCAAACCTATTTTCTCAACATACCCAATATATCCAAAGTAAAAAAGTAGCCAAATAACCATTTTATCCCTAAGCCATAGAACAAATTTTGGTCAAATCCATGGGGAATTTGGTTAATTCCTCTTCATACCTACTTGATACTTTCCTAATAGGTCAAGCAAATCCTATGGAGGGTGTGCAACACAATTGGGTCAGCCCAACTTGACCCAAGGCCAAAACCGAGCACATGACTCAAATTGGCCACATGGGAATCATGCTCCCACTCAATTTGAAGCATATGGGGAGTTACCATTCCACTCCCTAGCCCAAACCGACCATGTGTAAGCCTCTAACAGATCAAACAACCCACTGCCTAAAGTCAATTTGATCAAAACTACAAGTGAAGCTTCGACCGTCCGATTGTACTCCCCCTAATTCACTTCAATTCCAACAGAGACAAATTTGATTGAGTAAGGGAGAGTGTTAGGAGTCATTAGCAAGAGTTCTGGCCATTCTCTTCCTGTAAAAAATAGGGGAGCGGATTTGCCAACTTCCACTACACTCCAATTCAACCAAATTTCCTTTGCACACTCTAACAGAAGGTCAAGTCGAGCTTGCCCAAGCCCTTTCCCAAGCTCCAAAGGCAGGAGGATTCACCTAGATCAAAGCCGCAAGGAATCTAAGGAGGGGTTGGTTCATAGAGCTATCCACTCAACCTCAAGAGCTAAAACCTTTTATCAAAGCTTCGTCTCAACCAAACGAAGCTTCTCCAAGGGAATCGAGCGCCGGTGATCACCTTCGGCGAGGTATGGCATTTTTCGATCACTAAACTCAGTGTGGTGTGGTGCTTTGTCAAAGAAATTTTGATCCCATGGAATTTTGACTGTTAGATGTGCTTGCCATTAGGGTTAGATGGTGTGTGCAAGATTTCATCCCAATCCGAGCTCGATCGAGCTCGAATCTTCCCTTTGAAAGTGGATGGTCTCCATTATTCCTCAGGGAAGAACAGGGATGATCTCTGGCTATTCATCCGTGCATTTTAGATGGACGACTGAGAATAAATCACATTTTATATCCTATTTTATTCTTTTAAAATCATAGATTAAATCCTAGTCATTCAATCCTTGATCGAACGGTGGAGGCCAATGCGCATAGCACCGCCGCCACACAACATTACGACATGACATTTAAGTGGCCATTCAGTGGATGATGCATGTAAAGGGCAGCCGAGTCAACCGCTTGTGTGGCGCCCCGTAGGATTAAGGGATTAATTAGGGTTTATTTACTTCTAATTAATTGTCTAAACTTATAAAATTCATATCTCTTTAAGGAAAAATTAGAAAAATATGAGGTAAATTGCCACTATAAGATAATTCAATCTAAAATATTCTAAAATTGGTTTTAATGGATTTTAAATATTGTCTTTCTTTGATTTTAGCATTTATTAGAAATCTTAATTTGCTAATTACTCTCTAATTAATCCATTGGTTAATCTCAAACTTCTTGAGTGTATTTTGGGGGATGACTTCTACCTCTCCTAATTTTCTTGGGATTTATTGATGGCTTAATTGGGGAAAATGTTAATTCATTTTTTAATTACCCCCTTTTATGTAGTTAAGGTTAATTAAGGGTTCGATTAGTGGTTTAACCCTTTGTTGAAACTGCTTAAGGTCTGTTCAGTAGAGGTTGGGGAGAATTTTGGGACATTTCCAAGTTATTTAAACCTCTTCTTCTTAATCCTCTCTTAAGCTACACCTAATTACCCTCTTAATTAATTTCTTAAAATTCTAAAACTTTCCAAAACTTAATTAATCTACTTTGAGTAGATTCTTAGGTGTTCAAGAACCTAAGTTCAATTAAAGAAATCAAAACTCAACTCATATGTGTGAGGGGTGTTTTGAAATTACTTAAGTTAAACTCCTTAGCTTAATTAATCATTAATCATGAGCCAAATTGCATTAGGCCCCTTTCTTCCTAGGTGCATTGCAAATTTAAATTTCTTGTGAGATTTTATGTCATCTCATTAGCTCATAATTATTTTATTAACTATGCTAAGGTGGTGTTGATAAGGGATAATTAACATGCTTAATTTATACCTTAATCTAATCAAAATATAAAATGAACCTAATCATCTAAAAAAATTGAACAAAGTATCAAACACATGTGAGAATGGGTTAGAAACAACAAACGTAATTCACATTTTCAAAATTAAATCAAATTCAAGATCAAACAAAAATCATATTAAATAAACTTTGATTTACTTTAAGCTTTCTTATTTCATAAGATTGTCTTTAAGATTTAATTAAAGTGAATGTGTTTACATGCTTTCATTGCTTTAGTCTTTCCCAACATGCTAAATATGTGTGTCATATGATTTCATCCAACCAAGCTTTTCAAAAATCAAATTTAAAATGAAAATATTTCCTTTATATCAAATTGCATGTGTTGGCTAAAGTAAGAAAATGAGTGGCTATTATCACTATTAAATTCAAATTATTTTCAAAATATATGAATCAATTATCAAAAATGAAAGTGTGTTACTTATACCTTATTTATAAGTTTGCATGTGAGTAAAATATAAGGATGTACTTAGTGTAGGTTTTCCTTCTATTCTTTTTGAGTATAGTTTTGAATAGGATTTGGCAAGGTGTATGGTTCATTTGAAAAGAACCTAACACTTGCCTAATTTTATATCATATTCATTCCTATGATATCACTTAAGAAGGATACATATGCTTGCACATATAAATTGCATAAACAAAAATAAATCAACCAACACCAACTTTTGCATTCTTTCTTTTTTATTCATTTCTTTTGTACACATGCTTGTATTTAAGAAAAGTGGTATATTAGTCTGGACAATCTCGAGGTTGCGAGGCTTTAAGTAGCCCTAAGTAGGTCTGTATACCTTGGTTATCAATGGCGCAGACTCACCGATGCTTTCATACATTCATATATATATAAAAGTTGGATAAGAAATCCTTTTGCTACAAAATGAAAATCATGCATCATAAACATCCAAATTTTCTTAAATGAATTACTTAGCATGTATCATAAAGTGTGCTAAACATTCTCATTTGAATGTATAGATATGTTTAGGACTCATTCATATGCATGTTATATATGTTGGAAAAGAAGTGAAGTGATGTATATTTTGTCAATTTAGTTCATTTTACTTAATCTTAAAATGCCTTTATTTTTGAATAAGTTTGTTTAGAGTTCATCTAAACTTAGGATTAATTAAAACACTTAATTAAAAATTCAAACAAAAAAACAAAAACATGAATCTTTTAGAAATTACTTAGTTAGTGAAGAAGAAGTTCTCTTCTCTTCCCTCTTTATAACTTAGTAATTAATTATAAGATTCACTTGAACCTAATTAAAAATATAAAATTAAATTAATCTAAAATAACTAAATCATTTAACTGAAACCCTCCTCTAAGTTGAATATTCTTCACACTTAGGAAATTTTAACTTAAAGCCATGGCTAAGTATACCACACAAATCTCTAAAGTATACACATTAGGCTAAGTCCCCACTTCTAGCTTTAGGTTAAGGTGGTGCATGATTTAATACTTACTTTTATTTTGTGCTATATATTTTAATCTGGATGTTAGGATGAATGTGTGTAGAATGAATAGTAGGGCGATCTTAGTCTAACCATTATCTTCTGCAGGAGATTATGCTTAAGGGGCGCTGTAATAAATAAAGATATAAATATTTTTGTTGTGTTGGTGCTTATGCCCCTAAGCATAATCCAATAGGCCAAGTGAACTTAGTCACCCATGTGTGGGGCGATAAGTCTAATATACATGCTTAGGATTTGGTGGTTTGTTTAGCTAATTTTATTTTGCAAGTGTTAGCTAAGTTTACTTTCCCTTTTCATGTAATTTTTAGAATTAGAATTTTGGAATGTTATGGAGATTAGGATGAGCATTGGTCATAAGATCTCATCTTGTGCACTATGTGAAGTCTTTGGAGCATCCACCTTCCAACCATTCAAAAGAAGAAACCAAAAGAAGAAAGAAGAAAGAAGAAATGAAGAAAAGAATGAAGAAGCTTGAAGACCCCCATAATAATGAGTTCCTTGCTTAATTATATTTAATTCATTTATAATCTGAGTTTTATAGGGGTAGAGCTCGGCTACCCAATTTGTTTTCAGGTTTGTGCGGTGGTACCCAACCACAATGGCCTTTTATTCTTTTATGATTAGCTTTATAAATTGATCGATTATTTGTTTAGCTTGTGCATTACGTGGCCTCCTTTTCCTAGTTTCCTTGCTTTATGTATGACTTGGATGTGGATTAGGCTCTTAGGAAAAAAATAAATCTTCTACCAAACATAACAATTGAAAATTAAAATAAAGAACTCATAACATCACCAAAAAGCTAAAATCAAGATAAAAGAATTAGCAACTCTTTAACCTGATGAGTACTTTTATAACATCATGCACAAATGCATATTATTTTCACTCTTGAGGCTTACACCTTGCGAAAAAACTTGACTTGTCCTTTGAGAGCCATAATGGAAATACACCTCCTTTCTCTTTGGCCAAAAATCTCATTTCTCATGTATTAATATGAATCATATATGAGTCAAAATGATTGTCCAAAAATAAAAATAAAATGAAATCTGAATTGCATTAGATTTAAGTCATTTGAAGCGTACCCTTACATGATCTAATCTCTCTAAGGAGTGAGTTTAAGGACATAGTCTATTTCTAAATAAATAATAGCCTAGCTATCTTGCATAAGGCATGTGACTTGCCTACATGAATTAAAATTATAGGAGGAGTTAGTTGCCACCTCTTGTAAGTCCAGACGTCGAGGTTTTGTCATCTCTTATGGATTCATATACCCATTTTTTTTCTTTAGAGGTGCTTTCTTTGCCAAAGCTTAGATTTAGGTTCGAGGTTGCTTCTTTCTGGGGCTATAAAGCATAAATCCTCACCTCTGGTATTTTCATAATCTTGTGTTGTGAATCATAAGCCCTAAATTTCTTATTACTCAAACAAATTAAATCAATTTTAAAATGTAAAGCCCAACCATAGATAGATGCTCATTAGCATCGCATCTCCAACTTATCTTCCTCTGGCTTCAATAAGAACTCTCTCTCTTTGATCAATCCCATTTGATCTTCCAAAATAAACTAATCAATTAATAGTCCTACCTATTAAAATCTTTTGAGACAATGATCATTTGTCTTAATTGAGAGTATTCCTAAGGGATCTCATTCCTTAGGATATAATTAACTATGGGAGCTTGTCCCTGTAGGAAACTTAATGAACTTGGTTTAAAATAACCGCTTTTACTTTTTCATGTAAAGTGGGGAAGAATCTCTGCATATGCACTTAGGAGTTCTTATTCTGATAAGGTCCATTGTAGGGTGGTGACTTCTATCTCTCGAGATTATACAACTCTCCTCAATTTCATACCCAATCACCATAATAAGAATATTTGTGGATCTACATGGTGTCCTTACAAGGCATATTTTTATATATTTCTATTTCATTTATCCTCTCTTCCGAAAGGGGGGATATATGAAGGCAAGAATCATATAAAAATATTTCATCACATGATCATTATATTATAAAGCCTAGTAAGCACTTCTATCTATCCTATAGTGAGGCTTTATATTTTTTTAAGTGAAGAATTATAGTTATTTAAGTTATTATTTCATCAGAAGGTTAGGGCTTAGATTTTAATAACACAAGATTGTGGACATACTTAAGAGGTGAGGACTTACACTCGTGGCAAAGGAGAAATAAGCAGCCTATGAACCTATAATTAAAGTACTCCAGCATAAGTTAGAAGCTCGATTTAATTCTACTTGAGAAAAGTGGTGCATTGGTTCATTTCCACCAAAGAGAGTGAACTAATCTCGACTCTTCTAGACTTACAACTATTTGGAGTAGTTGCCAGCTAACACCTCATATGATTTAAAATTATAGAATCCTAAACTCACTCCCTAAGAGATTAGATCATGACAAGTATGAAAATCATGCCTTAAACCAATGCAATAAAATTTACAAATTTTGCTTAATTTTAACTCAACATTTTAGAGTTAGGCTTGGGAAGGTTTATGCCTACATGCATGATGGAATAAAGTTATGGGCTAAATCAGAGAGAAGGAGTGTTCTCTACTACAAGGGAACTATTCTCACAGTTCAAGCCTTGTCCCTTATCATGCAAGAGTGGAGATCATTTATTTGCAAGGAATGAAACTAATGGGGTAGAAATTTTACGTCTTTAAAGATCCTACCGTATCCAGGTCACACAAGAAACAATCAAACCTTAAGAAACCTAAGAAAAATATACACTTTTATTACGCAACTAATGTAAACGCACCAAACAAACATCATCAATTAAAAGAATAATATGTCAGTGTGACCGGGTAGCACCGCCACACACCCCAAAAAAGAAAGATGGGTAGTTGAGCTATATCCTTATGCTACCCGTATTACAATTAATTTATAATAAAAATAAAATTATGGGCATCTTCAATCCTCATTTTTATTTTCACGAATTGGGCACTCCAAGGCATCATAAGGCATCCCAAGTCCAAGTCTTCTTGCCACTATTCAATCTAAACTCGATAGTTCTAATCCTAAGCCTATTGTAATATATATATATATATATATATATATATATATATATATATATATATATATATATATATATATATATATATATATATATATATATATATATATATATATATACATTTATATGAAAATTAAAATCCAATTACACTTGCAAAATAGAGGTAAGGAGAATATACATACACACCAAGCAATTATATTCCATACATTGGGGCTTAGTACACTACATTGAGTCACTAAGCTCACCCATCCTGTAAGCAAAAACATTTATAATCTTTTTTTATTACAACAGTCCCTTAAGTATAATCCCCTATATAAAACATCATTAGTCTAATGTAGCCCTACCATCCACTCTACACACATACCCTAACATCCAATCTAAAATATTACATCACAAAATAAGAAAAATCAATGCATTACAATAATACACTGTCCTAACCTATGTTTAAGATCGATGGCTTAGCATTCTAAGTGTGTGTTAGAGTTGGAGTGGCATGGTAGAAGTAGGCTTTAAGATTCAAGCTGTAATGTAAAATTAGATGTTTAATTTATTACTAGTAAAGGTTAATTATAATTCAAATCATTAGTAATTTCTTAATATGGATTTTAAGTTTCAATTCATTTCTTTCAATTTCACTTGAATTTAGAATTTTAAAGAGTAATAAGAGGAATGAAATCTACTTCAAACCCTAACCCTAAGTTGAACATGAAGATGAATTTTATGATTTTTAATTATCTCAATGAAGTGTTATGGATTTTCCTACTAAGTCTTAAGTTTGGTTTGACATAAATGTTTTTATCAAAACACAAATGTTATCTCAAGATTAATGGATTTAAGCTATATTTAGTTTAGTATTTGCATCTAAAAATGAAATAAATCGAACATTACGACTTAGGGTGCCATGACACTTCAATCACAACACCTAAGCACTATCATTACATTATCCAAAAGTATACATTGCCTACTTAAATAATATAATGCCGTGATATTGTAATCCCAGTGCTTAGACGCTATTGTGATGACCTTCAATTTTAAAAGTAAGCTAACTAACTCTTCACACCCTAATACCAATAACCACCCAAGGGGAGCATGGAAAATGGTTATGGAGCAAAAAAATGCCCTAATGGTGGGAACGATTTCCGTAAAAACTATTATAAAAGAAGAGGAACTATCTCTTTTCTTTATCTTCTTCCTTTTCCCTCACTCTCCCTTTATTTCAATAGCCCCATTCTTGCTCCTAGACTTGTGCACTCTCAAAAGCACGCTTTCTACTGCTGCATGAGAGTCTTCTCCTCTTACACAAGATAAGATCAAAGCCTACTACTATTAACTCCATGTAAAGAATTATTGAAATTCTCTTTTTATATAAATTTCTCTTTAAAAAGAAAATTTAAAAGATTTCCACTATCGATCTTAGATCTGATGAGAAATAATGAGGTTTGTCTCCATTAATCTTGGATCCGGACTAAAAAAGAACACCCCGAAGACCCAAAACTCCAGAATCTTGAAATCAGAAAATCTTCATCGTTAAACTTGGTTTTCGCATATGAAAAAAACTCTCCCTCCATCTATCTTGGATCCAGAACAAGAAAGAATAGTACTTCTTTCATAAAAATATTATAAAATCTAGCACTGCTAAAATGTTACAAGAATTTGGCTCAAAAAATAAAGTTCTCACTCCGCAGTGCTGAGCTCTCGGGAATGAAGTATTTGATGCTCCATCTTTTAGAGCTAAGGTGCTGAGCTCTCAAGAAATTAACTCTTTTTTACCCAACTGATAATGCCAAGGCACTCATATCATAGCATCAAGATGCTGATCTCTCTAAAATTAATACCAAATCATATCTATAGTGCTGTAGTACTTTCCTTATAGCGTCGGGGAACCAAATCCATGGATTTTGAGACATAAATTTATGCCTTACAATGTCACGGTGCCTATTACTCAATACCAAGGCATCATGTCGATAGCGCCATGGTGCTATCATGTTAACATCTTGGCACTATGCCCCAAAGGCGCTACTACTTATAACCATGAAATAATATTAGCAATGCAAATATCTAATAAATAATGGCATTCCGATGAATTTAAGCCCAGTTAATTTATTCATTCGCTATGTAAATATCCTAATGCCATTCCAATGGATGTAAGCTCAATTAATCCATTTATTCGCTATGCGAACATCCAAATGGCATTCTAATGGATGTAAACTCAATTAATATATTTGTTCATTATGCAAACATCCTAATGGGATTCTAATGGATGTAAGACCAGTTAATATATTTGTTCACTATGTGAACATCGTAATGGCATTCCAATGGATGTAAGCCAATTAATTTGTATGTTTACCATGTGAACATCCTAATGGCATTCCAAAAGGATGTAAGTCTAACCTATATGTTTACCATGTGAACTCCCTATCTAACATTCCAAAGGGATGTAAGTCTAACTTATATGTTCATGCAAACACATATATGTCATTCATATGGGATGTAAGCCCAATCTATTCATTCATCATGTGAACACCTAAAATATATACTGACATTTTTATAGGATGTAAACCTAATCTATTCATTCATCATGTGAACACCTAAAATATATCTGGCATTCCAATGGGATGTAAGTCCAATCTACTTATTCACCATGTGAAGAACCATACAATAATGGCATTCCAAAGGGATCTAATTCAAATCTATGCATCTGTCTTGCAAAAAACCTATGAAATACTGGCATTCTAAAAGGATGTAAGCCTAATCTATTTGTTTGCCATGCAAATATTCTTTAATGGCATTTTCCAAATAATGTAAGCCCAATATACTTGTTCACCATGTGAACACTCTTATATTTTGGCTTTTCTATAAATGTATGCCTTGTATATTTACATTTTGTCATGCGAACATTCACTTCACCACAACTCCTACACTAAAACCTAGTCTACTCGGGATATTTGAAATGAGGCAACCCATGGATACTAATCAAACTCACTAGAAATTATAGCTAATAACCCTTTAATGTTGGTAGACTGGAATAATGTAGTCCTCGGATGATGGATTCATGGGATCTTAATTAGACTACCCTGTTATTTTTCTTAGGCAGTCATTTATGCCATGTCACATGCACCACTAGACAACGATTTATATTAGAGAGATATGTTTATTTCCAACCTTAATCAAGAGTTCTCTCTTACTATGGTAAGAGAGGTAATTAACTATCAATGCTTACATTCATAGAAAGTAGAATCCATATGTAAATAATCTTTAACATAATGTTAGGGGAAATCTTCTCTCATGATGAACATTCTTCTACCCATCCCAATAAAGATGATGAGAATTTCTAAAAATATGTTTTTCTTGAGTGATCATATAGCTACTTCATTGGGGATTACTTCTCTCTTCATCTTTGGTTGAAAAATAAAATATATGGTGTCGTCATAGACTTAACTAGTGGATGATAATCTTTTAAAAGTTTAGATCTTTGACCAAGTTTAAAACCTTCCATGAAAATTTGACAAACATAATAATTATTAAATTAAGAGATGGGACCACTATTAGATTCCCTCAGGTTGTAATCAACACTAGTTCTGTTAGAGCTACTTTCCAGTTCAAAATAATATCTGAGGTTATCTAGTTTCTACCTGCTATACTAATAGCTGAGCCTATCATTAAAGGGACTGGAATGCCAAAGACATTCAACAAAGGAAGGAGGTCGAATGTGATTATTCTAATGAGCCTAAGCCTAAAGCCTTGACCTAGAGTGGTTCTATTTTTGATAGGCTATCAAAGGCAATATTGACAATGCCCACTAAAGATAAGATGACCGTTAAGCCCAACTTAAATCTATCATCTAAGCAGTGCATCATAGAAGCTTACTATCTTGCAAAATACTACTTTTACTTTAGATCATGAAGCATCTTCCTCGGGCGCCAAAATATCCAAGAGAGCTTGAAGAAAGTACAATGCTGGTCGCAGAGTTGTCGAATTGCATGTTCATTCTGAATAATAATATGACCTACTAGAAGCAAACCTACCAACTAATAATAACTTTGACTTGCTCTGATTGGTTAAGAGAAATAGCTTTGGAGGCTATCAAGAAGTCTTTTTTGGGATGAATATAAACATCCCATATCAAAGAATCAACCACAAAAAGAGAAGACCATCTTCACCAAAATCTATAAAGTTTTAAATGCTGTTAAAAAAAAAAGAAACCTTTAAAAAAGAATTAAGAAATTGGTGAGCTAGGTCTCTAAGACAACAAGTTTCTACTCTAAGAGAGGTGAGAATTCAAGGCCTAAGATTTTAATGTTTGGTGAACACTGACAATGAGCCCTTAAGTATGAAAGTATTGGGTGGTTAGTTGTTAAAAGGTCTAGACAACCCCACAAAAAAGAGAATATCATCTATCCAGTCAACACTGAGGTGTGACATCTAGGATGCATTCCTAGAGATCCACCACTAGAAGGTCTCAATTAATTTATGTACCTAAAAAATCCCAAATCATCAATAATAAAATAACTCAATATGAGCCAATCCTACCAGATGATAAAGGAACTAAATCTCCCATTATCAACTAAAAATGCTTGTCTAAAAAGAGTCGGCCAGTGGATGATGAGGTAGATAATCAACTCTTCTGAGAAGATGAAGATTTCCCAATCTATGAAGAGTAACAAATCATGGACTTCCAAAATAATAAAATTATAGATTGCATGGAAGTCAAAGTTATTCACATGGTCGATACACATTTACAAAAAAAGAAAAATGATACCCAACAACATAATTTGGAAGAATAATAGGAGAACCAAATCATCAACAACCGTAGGTGAAGCTCAAGTAGAAGTTGAAGTAACTGAAGAGCTAACTAACATTATAACAAGGTTACAATGTCAAATGGGTTCTTAGCTTAAAACAAGGGACAAAAAATTAGCCATGTTAACAACTGTCTCAATGAAATAAGTAAGCTGATGAAAGAGTTGTTTGGTCAACTTAACCTCGTAACAACTGCAACACAATAAGTACCTCCATGAAATCCTTTGGAGATGATCAATAGTTGAAACTAGTGGCATGCAAATTACTACACCCAACTTGGCAAACAACTCAACGCAAAGGTAAGAAGCCCTAATAAATTACATTAAATACCCATTAAAAGGCCGACATTATCACCAAATCTCAAGTAGAAAATCTCATCAATCAAAAAGTCAAAGTAGTCCTCGCTTCAGAAGCTGCTGAACAGCTAGTTGAAAAAAGCCGACCATACTCGGTTGAATTTGACCAAGCACAGTATCCCAAAGGTTATGATGTGTCAAAATTTAATACCTTTTCAGACACACAAAAATTCATGGCAACATTTAGCCCATTTTAATGCCACTTATGAAAATATAAGAGGAAATGATGCTTTACTACTATGATAATTTGTTAACAGTCTTACCAACACGCCTTCGAATGGTATTATAAGTTATCCAATGACTTAGTAAAAATCATTCACTGAGTTGAAACACTCTTCGTTAAGAGATTTGTAGGTGCAACCAAGAAAGTAATGATAATAGATCTTGCCTTGAAAAATAGAATGAAAGATGAGATTATTACCAAATATATCACTAGATGAAGAACTTTAAGTATGAAATGTGATCATCAACTCATAAAAGCAAGCAATAGAACTTCTCATGGTAAACGTCGATGATCAAATGGCTCCATATCTATCTATAGCTATGATTAATTCATTCCAAGAAGAATGATGTGAATACTACATTCACATTCATAGTTAATAAAATAGGAAACTGAGGTACGACAACCATGTGACCAACATGAAAGCTGACAGAATATAAGAAAAAAGGGACAACCCTTAAAGAGAAGATGGTTTAGTAGTACTCATTCAAGAGATTGTACTGCTATGATCCTTGGACATGCTCTAAATTTGGGATTACAATTGTAGAGCCATGTCGGCCAGACCAAGTAGATAAAGTTGATGATCCAAACTATTGTCCATTCCATAGATTTATAAGTCACCCAATTGAAGATAATTTTATCTTCAAAGATTGGGTAGAAAAGAGCTTTTGAAATAGGAACTCATCTTATTTGACAACATATTGGTACGTATTCACCTCACTTTTTGAGTGAGGTTGACTTCCTTTACACTAGGTTTAGGACTCTTCTAGATATTAAGAGTTCCTTAGTGCTAGGACACTTTAGTGATTAAGGGAACATTAAACCCAAACTTAGAGATTCAAGGGTACAACCTTATGACTAGAGCTTACCTTAGGAGAAGTGAAGTCTCACTTATACTAAGACTCAACCAAAGTCAATGATCAATCAATCAATTAACTAAATCCAAATTAAATAAATACAATCCAAGGTCCAAGCCAAATGCCAAATCAATTTAGGCTCAATTTGATCCATCATAGGCTTAACCTATCTAAACATGCTAAGTTGACTCAACCTAACCTAACATATTTTGGATTCTTCAAAATCAAACCAACCTGATTGAAACTCAACTTATCCAAACTCCTTTTGACTCCAATTCAATGTAATTAAACCTTGATCGTAATCCAATTGAATAAAGTCAACTTGGGTCTTAACCTAAGTTGGTCCATTTGAATTCCTTGAGATCAAAACCCAATTTAGTTTGAATCAAACCAATCCAACCCAATCCAAATTTCTTGATTGTTCCAAGCATCTTACCAAATATCATGACATATCCCAATCCACTCAATTAAGCCAACCAACTCCATTGATCCAAGTTGACTCATTTGACCTAAAGGATTCAAATGGGCCAAAATTCATTTTAGCTCAAATCAATTGTAATAAAGCCTCCAATTAACTCCAAATCCATCATTGATTATATCCCAACCTTCATATAGCCTCAAACCAGCCTAATTGATCCATCAAATCCAAATTGACCTAAATGACCCAATTGAGTCAAGCTTCAATCAAACCTCAATTGAACCAAACCAACTCACCCAATCTCTTCTAAAATGATTGTTGATCACCATTGATCATTCAATTACATCCAATTTGGCTTAGCCAAGCCAATTTGGTCACTTGATCCATTTGACCTAATTTGACCTAAATGATCAAATTGAACCAATCCACGTATTAATTTAAATCAATCAAATCAACACCTACAATCATTCTCAAATGATCATTCAAAATCTTCACTTCAAACCAATTTTAACTAATTTGACCAAATTGGTTGGCAACTATTTGACCTAAATGAATTTCAAATGTCAAATTTCAAACTAAATTCCACCCATTACATAACTAATGATTTCAAATTATCAACCAAATAACTGAAATTGACCTATATAGGTCAAATGTCAATCAAACCAAGTTCAAACCCAATGAAGCTTAGCATAAGTCATTTATGTCATTAACCTTATGGAAGTGGACCCAACCCAGTTGAAGCTTTGGTCAATTAAAGTAAATCAAGGGTTCCAAATAGGGCCTCATTTAGAGTGCCTACCCCTTCCCTACCCCTTGGCAGCCAATTTAGCCCTTTTTGGACATAGGCCCATTGACCCAACCTAACCCAAGGTTGTTGGGTTCAGTCCTTGACCCGAGGGAGTTCCTCCTCCCCTTGGTCCACCTCAAAAGTGGTGTACACTCCATGTCAGGCCACTAAGCTCCCCAGCCACTCAAGCACATCCACATCATCAGTTCCCTCCCACCACCCACACCGGTCTAAAGATAAACCAATACCATGGCTTGGTTCACTTGGGGAGGGAAGTATACCCCGCCTCTATTATTCAACCACAATACACAAACTCCACAGAGCCCCAAGCATTCTCGAGCTTTATGGTGCTCCGGTCGTCGATGAGACCAAGCACCACCTGAACCTGAGCCTCCTCTCCTTCTAAAGTCACCAAACCTCCAACAAACCCAAATTAATTCTTCTCACACCTCTCTAGCCTTGATAAGACAAAACAAATAGATTTTGATCTATTTGAGCACCAGAAACCACCTCAAGACCAACTTCGACAAGTTTCATGGTGACATTTAGTCCACAAAGCAACCGGAGGCCGTTTGTGAGCTTCTCAATAGGACTTCATCTCTTGAAGATGATGCAACCTCAGTAGACAAACTACCAGCCTTGAGCTCCAATGAGGTAAATCTGGTAAACCATAGAAATCCCTATGATTATTGGTCTTTTGTGGAAGAAATCATGATTTTGTTCGAATGTTATCGTAGGATCTTCTAAGATTTCATCCTTAATCATTTTGGAATCATTTTTGCCATGAAATGAACTCTAATGAGCTTGAATTGAGTGGAGAAAGGTGGATGGTGTCCATCTTCTAATGCTCATGGGACAACAGATCATCGGTCATCCGTTTTGTGTGATTAGAACTGAATACTGTGATTAATCGTGTTAGATTTTTTTATTTATGTCCTTTAGAATCATGAGATTAATCTTGACCATTTGATCTGAGGCAAAATGGTAGAGACAAAATCACATCCGCCATCGCAGAGTTAGCTGCCGCATTAGATGTTTTAAATAGCCAATCTCACGACGCTATGTGGAAAGCGTCGTGTTAGCATTAGCATGGCACCGACTATGTAAATCATTTACTTAGGGTTGAAAATATGATTAATTAGCAAGAACTTCAAAAATTCATAACTAATTATAGGAAAATAAAAAAAAATACAAATAAACTCTCTATGGAAAGCTTAGATGAAGGAGAATCTAAGAAAAATAAAATTCATAGGTTTCATCCAATGAACAATGACTAATTACAATTTAAAATATCAACTAATTATCTTAATTAAGCTCTAATCACTTGGTTAATTAGCTTGAAAATTGGAAGGTTGGATACATGGGATGACCTCTACCTCGCATAAATTTTTTTGGATTAATTTGCAAAGTAGATTATGAAAATCATAACTTTAAGCTCTAATTACCCCCTTTTGAGTGATTTAATAATTATTAAAATTGAGAAGATTATGAAATTGATTAAGGAATGCTATTTAATCATCATAAAAATAAAGATGATCAAGGGAAATAATTCAGAGCTCCCCTCCTAATTATTTTTTTTAAAATCATCCTTAAATCCTTTAATTAAGTGATTAACTAATTAAATAGAGAGAGAGAGAGAGAGAGAGAGAAACTTAAAAATAAATAAATATTACACAATTATAATTAGTTCAATCAGAAGATTTATTTAATTAACCCTTTTTATGTGCTTAGTTAACATAAGGGTTTTGATGAAATTATGCTTTTCCAAAGGTTTGGGAAATCATGAAAGCAATTAGCTTAATCCTCTTAATTCAATTAATCATTTAAGCATGGGCCTAATTGCATTAGAATATTTAGGACATTTCTAATTTTATTTTCAATTGCATCATCATGTTTCATAGACTCTTGCTTAATGGTTAATTAAATTAAAGGACTCTTTCGGAGGGTGACTAATTGACTTTCTAATGAATCAAATCAAATTATGTCATAAAATATACTTAATTTATTTTTTCCAATTCATTAAGCAATATGGGTATGGTTAAATAAATTGATCGTGTTCTCCTCTCAGAGATTAAATAATTTTAACACAAAATCTAAATCTTAGACAAATTTTTATTAGGCTTAAGGTATGTATATTTAATTTGATTATCTTTGGGTTCTAATGAAGCTAAGTATGTCATTTGATGAATCTTCATTGTTTCTTGTTTCAATTATCATAAGTTTGCATGCAATAAGTTTTATAAATTCATGTTTTAAACTTAAAGAAAAAGTTGCATCTAATTGCATGATGTGAGAAATAAACTATATAGTGTGGCTATTATTACTATGCAAATCTCAAGTTATTTTTCTTCTTTAGATAAAAATTAGGTGCTAGCTATCAATAATTAGAAAGCAATGGTTATGTTCGTAAGTCTCATTATAAGTAATAAAACTCAAATAAAATGTTCATTTGTTATGATATAATAACCTACATCTTTTCATGATTTCATTTTGTATCCACATATGTATGCATGTGTATTTGAAATTGTAAGTATATAGTAGACATCCCGATAATATGAGGCTTAAGGTAGCCCCAAGAAGTCTTAAATAATCTCCCTTCCTTGGTTTAATAAACACATGTACTTGCATAACTCTGTTACATACTTGTATGCAAATGATTAAATATCAAGTAAGGTTTTCTTTGATACAAAGTTCATGCATGTTTATGTTTAAGTGTGTAAAATGAATTTGTAAAGTACATGTCTATTTGAACTTGCAAGTATATGGTATGGACATCTCAAAAACATGAGGTTTTAAATAGCCCCAAGGAGATCTTAGATAATCTCGCTTCTCTAGTTTAACAAAGGCACATACTTTCATAGCTTCCTTACACACTTGTATGTATAAAAATGAGATTCCTTTATTACAAAATTTATGCATATCCAAGTTTGACAAAATATGTATAAGATGTATCTATATGTATTAAATTAAAGTGAAGTATAATGAAATGAGATTGTAATGTTATTGATAAAGAGACTAAAATAATAAAGCATTATACATTTGATGGTGATTTGGTTGCATTAACCCTAAGATGCCTTTCTTGTTTAAATAAAATTCATTAAGTCAAATCCAAACATAGGATTCATTGAATTCATGATTCATTAAGAAATTTAAAAATAATAAAATTCATCTCTTATAATCAACTTAAGGTAAGGATTGAAGGGGTTCAACTCTCTTTCTTCCTTTCACAATGATAATTTTAAGTAAAAGGAAAATAAAATGTGATTTACAACTCAATTAAAGTATTAAAATAATTGAAGTGTAACCACCTTTAATAAGGAGTTTAAACATTCAAATACTAGAAAATCTCAATCTTAATGCTTGAGACATACCACACTCTAGCTATATCACATATATTAGAATACTAAGTCACCGATCATAATATTAGGTTAGGCCACTGATTATTATGGTGATATATTTTATTTTGTGGTGTAATATTTTATATTGTATGTTGGGCTTGCTTGTGTGTAAACTGAATGTTAGGCCATCACAAGCCTAATGATATTTTCTATAGGGAATTATGTTTAAGGGACCACTATAATAATAAAATATAAAAATGCTTTTTACTTGCAGGTGCTGCTTAAGTCTCTAAGCACAATCCAATTAGAACATGTGGGCTTGGTTACTTAAGTCCAGGGTGCTAAGCCTAAATAAGTAAAATATAATTGATTGGCTTGTGTATTTGTTTAACTAACATTTATTTTATAGGTGTAGTTAGATTTAGTTTTTCACAAAAATATAATTTTTGCAAAAGGACTAGGAATAGAGTTATTGGATTTAGGATGATTAGTGGTTATAAGAGAAAGACTTGGGAGCCCATGTAAAGCCTGGAGTATTCAAATCTAAGAAAAGAAGATGAAGAAGGATTAAAGACCCCCATAGCTACTCAATTTCTTTTCTTTTTGGGGTGTACGACAGTACCCAGTCACACCAGCCTATTATTCTTTTACAAAATTTAAATATTTTATTATTGTGATTACAGTGCACAAAAGAAATGATGTGCTTTAATAAGTTTTTTAAGTATGTATGTTTGATGTGTGGCTTAGATACCTTAGACTCTTTAGGATAAAACTAAATTTTTTACCCTTATTAATAATTTTAACTAAATTTAATCAACTCATAACATCATCTTAAAGGTTAGGCTTTTAATCAAGATAATAAAAGTTTTAGCAATATCTTAGTTGGATATTGTATGTTCTAACATCATACCTATGCATATTATCTCTCTTAAAAATAGGGGATCTCCATTCTTGCATGATAGGGGATATGCTTGACCTGTGAGGGTAGTCCCTTGTAGTGGAGAACACTCCTTCTATATGATTTAGCTGATAATATACTTTCATCATGCATTTATGCATAAATCTTTCTAAGCTTAAGTCCAAAATGATGAAGTCAAAAATGAAATAAAAATATGTAAATTTTATTGCATTAGCTTAGATTATAATTTTCATACCAATCATGATCTAGTCTCTTAGGAAGTGAGTTTAGGATTTTAGACTCTTTCTTAATTTACAATGGCCTAGCTATCTTGCATTTACATATGACTAGCCTTCATGTTTTTAAATCATAAGAGGTGTTAGTTGGCAGTCACTCCATGTGGTTATAAGTCCAGAAGAGTCTGAACTTATCCACTCTTCTTAGTGGAAGTGAATCAATATATCCATTCCCCTAAGTAGACTTAGGTCGATCTCTTAGTTTATGCCATAGCACTCTAGATTTAGGTTATGAGGTGGCTTATTTCTCTCTTGCTATGAGTATAAGTCCTCACTTCTTAGGTATTTCCACAAATCTTGTGTTGTTAGAATGTGAGACATATCTTTCTAATAAAATTTCAACTCAAATGAAAAATAAATTCTCTCTTTCAAAAATGTAAAGCCTCATCATAGTAGGGTAGACTGAAGCATCCAGTAGGCTTCTAGTATCTTGAATGCTTTCTAATTATTCTTCTTTGGAATCAATGAAGAAGTCTTCCTATTTGAACAATCTCATTTGATTTCCAATAATAATGAATCCCTTAATGGTCTAGCTTCGTAATCTTTGGAGATTTTGATTATTTTAATCAAGAGTGTTACAAAAAATTCCTATTTCTTAGGACATAATTAACTATGAAAGCTTGTTTACAAAGGGAACTAAAGAACCTAAAATAAAATAAACCCTACTTTACTTATCCATACAACATAGGGAAAATTTTCTAGTATATATGTGGACTCATCTGCCATAGAAGTTCTTATTAGGTGATTGAGTCCATTGTAGGATTATGTTTCTATCTTTTAAGATAGTACATCATTCCTTAATGTATTAAATCATTTTAATAAGTACCTCATAAAATCTATGTGGTGTCCCCACAATTCAAATTAAAACACCATAGTACATCTTAAAAGAAAAAAGTCAATGTTGTTACAACAGTGCTAATTTAGAATGCAAAAGACAAAGATATTGAGCTAACTAGAACTTATAATACAAATGATGATAAGGGTAAAGCTCCTTAAACATAGGAAGAAGAAGAAGGTGGTTGGGAGACATTTATTTGAAAGAAAACTAAAAGGATGATTAACATTATTTTAGTTATAAAAGGCATTTAATAGTAGAGTTCCTTAAAACTTGAAATAGATCCAAGAAGGCTCTTCTTGAACAAAGGGAAATTTCTATATAATACAAAGAAACAGATGAAAATAGTTCATCTTCTTTTGTCAAATCCCCATAAATCAAAGAAAAATAGGAATCGTAGAAAACCAAAGTTTAAAATATAGAAAATGATTGACTCTTTAGAGGAGTATGAGCAACCTCTTCGAAGGCCAGCTAAACTAGAAGAATATATGCGTCACTTACAGCTTGACACGCAAAATCCTAAAGAAGAGGTTTCAAAAGAGACGTGTTGAGTCTTAAACATGAGTGAAAATTCTAATCTTCAAACCCAAAGAGAAGCATGTTATGTGATTGCAACTTCAATTGATTCTGAAGAAGAGATGCTTTCCCAATGAAAAGACTATCAAAAGAAAAGTTAAATCAGACTCAAAGAAGTGATGTCCTAAACTAGACATCAGTTGAGCAAGTTTTAAAAGCTATAAAAATTCTAAAGAAACACAGAGTTTAGAAACTTCTTCTAATAAAGAAGATTTATTAGAAGAAGTAATTAAAGTCCAATCAAGAAGTGGAAAATGAATTTCTACATCTTCATAATGGAATGCTAGTGAAAAAGGTAAATAAATTTAAATTAATGAAAATTCCTTACATCCACCACCAATTAAACCTTAAAATTCTACCAAAATAAGAGTAGATTATAATGTTCTTGCATATTTATGCAAGCTCCCAACCTTATTAAGTATTTATGATGCTCTCATGTTATCCAAAGATATACATGAGACATTAATTAAAGTCTTACAAAATCCAAAATAATATGAAGTATTTTTGTTGAAGAGAGGATGAAAGAGAATTTAACCTATCAAAAATTAGGAACCATCACATTTAATGATGATGACCTATTGTTAGGGATAATCGAGCACAATCAACCCATTTATGTCATAGCTGAAAGTAATTCCACATGCATAAATAGGATACTGATCAATCCAAATGTTTTAGTCTATCTCGTAATAGCTAAGACAATTAGAACATTAGCTTTAGTCATTTGCTATCTGGACATAAGTATAATATTCCTACAAGGATTTAATGAACAAGGAAAACAAACATAGGTCTCTTCTTCTACCTATTTGCTTTAGGAAATTGTACATAAGCTAACTTTCATGTGATAGAAGAAAGTGTTGCTTACAAAGCTCTCTTTGGCAGGTTGTGGATTTATAAATATGGCATAGTACCTTCAACTCTCCAACAATGCATGAAGTATATTCAAAATGAGGAGGATCATCAAATTGATGGTGGCATGAATCCATTCTTGATACATAAAATCAAGATCTACGATGATGCTAAGTACTTCATGCCTAAGAAAGTATGAAAGTCAATTTCCAAACAAGTGGCTCCACGTACCAAACTAATGCTGAAAGGTAATAAGTTCAAAGGGTAAAAGTACTAATGAATTAAAACAACCCAAGTAATTTTCCACCTTGGCAACGATATTGAGGATATGCAAAGGAGTTAGTACTTTATAAACTTATGAAAGCCTCAACTACCCAAAAGCAAAAAAAGAAACTAGTACTAGTAATATGGCAAAATAATTAAAGAGAACTCTTGTATTCTCTAAAAAGGGTACCCAAATCCAAAATCTTCAATAAGGTTATGAAAATAATTATAGTGTCAAAGGCATATATAAAAGCTTTAACTTCTTCAAGAAAATAGGAAACTGAACAGTTAAAACCTTTTTATGAAGAGATTATGATGAATGTGAGAACCTTTCCTATAAGACAAAGAACAAATCATAAATCCCACACAAATATTATTGGAAGGAGATGATTTTAAAGAAGAAGACATTTCAATAATGATCCCTTTTGGTGTGGCTTCTAAAAAATTCCTTGGCTTTATTATGCACCATAGAGGGAATGAAATTGACCCCTCTAAAATAAAAGTAGTAACATAAATGCCATCACCTAAGACTTTGAAGCAATTATGTTCACTACAAGACAAATTAGCTTACATTAGAAAGTTTATTTCTAATGTTTCAAGGAGCTGTCAACCTTTCACCCAATTGATGAAAAAGGATGCACCTTTTATGTGAGATGATGCTTGTCAAGAAGTATTTGATAGCATAAATAATATTTGTTAGATCCCTCAAATTTGGCAGTATTAATAACGGAAAGCTGTTAATATTATATACAATAATCTTAGAAGAATCATTAGGAGCATTGTTAGCTCAAAATGATGAAGAAGGAAAATACTTTATACTATATAAGTTGACATCTTATAGGAGTCAAAATTAGGTATTCTTCTATTGAGTAGCAGTGTTTAGCATTGATATTTGCTACTTAGAAACTGTGACTATATGCTATCACATAAAATAACTTTGATATTTAAAGCCAACCCTCTTAAATTCTCAATGACTAGACCAAACCTAACTACTCATTTGGGTAAATGGGCAATCCTATTACTTCAATTTAATATAACATATATCCCACAAAAGGCTATAAAAGGCAAGCTTTGGCTGATTTTCTAGCTGCTTATCCCTTATCAACAAACTCTCTACTTGAGAATGAATTATCTAATGAACAAATCTTCAAAGTGGAAGAAGCTCAACACTTATAAGAATGAGAGCTTTACTTTGATGGGGTTTCATCAATAAAACTAAACTGCTCGGTTTACTAACAATATATGTCAAAATTGGTTTAATATTTATGACACCTCAGGGTAGTATTCTCCAATATTCATATAGTCTGACCGAACCTTGAACCAATAATGAAGCTGAATATGAAGCATTAAATGTAGGTCTAGAATTATCAATTAACATGAAAATTAAGAAACATCATATTTACAGAGATTCTAAACTCATAATTTGATAATAATTTAAGACTTTCAAGATAAACAAACCTATATTAGTGCTTTATCATAAGTATGTCTTTGAGCTTTTAAAATAAAATAATAATTATAAGGATGTCACATCATGACAATAGCAAAGTCGATGCATTAGCTAAATTATCTAAAGAAATGGCAAACCCTCAAGAAAAGCTAATTACAATAATTGTCTAAAGTAGGCTAGCATTTACACCAACCCTCCTACAAGCCTTATGCTAAAGAAAATAAAGATATTTCAACTATAGTAGAAGAAGATGATTATCGAGAACCATTCATTACCTATCTTAAAAGAGGCAAATTACCAAAGAATATATTAATGGCTCATCAAATTTCATAAAAAGTGCTATAATATGTTCTTATAAATGATACACTATATCGACCTCATTTGCCCAAATGTTGTTGCGATGCCTAAGACCATATGAAGTAAAGATGGTAATGGTTAAGTCCATGAAGGGTTGTGCAGTGCACACCAATTCATTCCTAAAAATAAAGATAAAAATTCAATGAATGAGATACTATTGGGCCAGCATGGTTCGAGACTGCATTGAACCTATCAAAATATATCATTAATGTTAAATATATGCAGACATGTTGCATCGACCACCTATTGAATTACATCCAACAATGCTATCTTGTCCATTTGAAAGTTGGGGAATCAATATAATAGGCCTAATAGATCCTTTATCATCTAGGGAATATCATTTCATTTTATCCGCCATTGATTACTTCTCCAAATGGGCGTATAATTCCATTAGTTAAATGTTGAAATTTTTTGAGATCATATCATTTATTGATTCGATGTACCTTGAATAATTACATCCCATAATGACATTTCCTTCAAAAATGCCTAACTTTATCACTTCATTAAGAAATTAAAGATAGATTGGAAATATTCTTTAATATACAATCCAAGAGCTAATGGCTTCATAAAAGTATTCAACAAAATATTGATTAAACTTCTCAAAAAAATTTTCTCTAAAACTAAAAGGGAATGGCATGACAAATTAATAAAAATCTTATAGTCATACCATGTTACATACAAAATGGCTACACAAGTAACGTCATACTCCTTAGTCTTCAAATCTAAAGCAACATGTCTTATTGAAGTAGAGTTACCTTCACTCCATATAACGCTTCAAAATAAACTTACAATAAAGAAAAGTGTCTTAATACAACTCAAAGAGCTCTAGATGAAACTTGATTACATGTTCAATAAAATATAAAATTATATAAAGGAAGGATGACCCGAGCTCATGACTGCATGGTCCACCCAACAAGCTACAAAATAGGTGAACTAGTACTGATATGCAGAAGTCCTATCATTTCACATGAACGAGGTGAAAAGTTTGACCCAAATTAGGAAGGACCATATGTCATTGAAAGGTATATGAAGGGAGAGCTTATCAACACATTGATGCAAAATGGATAAGACCTATGCCCCCTATAAATGGATAATATCTAAAGAAATATTATGCATAACTATTAAAGGCATTATGCTTAACAGAGGCAAAAATATTAAATCCAACTCTAAATTTACCAACAAAAGGGATACTCTTCACTTAAGTATAAGAAGAATATTATCATCTCAAAGGAAAATTCACTGTCAACAGGGGGCAATTATGTCTACAAAGCAAAGAAAATTCTCTATCAAAGTTAAACTCTCTTCAATCGAAGCTATCCTAAACCATGATCTCTTATGCCCAAAGGGGCAGATATAAATTTAAACTAAGATCCATCATGCCCAAAGAGGCCAGATCAAATTTAAATAAAGATCCATCCAAAGGGGCTAGATCAGATCCATCATGCCCAAAGGGTTCAGCTCAGATCCATCATGCCCAAAGAGGTCGGATTTAAATTTAAATTAAGATCCATCATGCCCAAGGGACTGGATCTAAATTTAAACTAAGATCCATCATGCCCAAAGAGGCTAGATCAAATGCATCATGCCCAAAGGGGCTAGATTTAAAATCCAAATTTATATTCCATCATACCTAAAGGGGCTATATCTAAAACCTAAATTTATATTCCATCATGCCCAAGAGGTTAGATTTAAACCCAATTTTAGATTCCATCATGCCCAAAGGGAGCTAGATTTAAATATAAACCTTAGATCCATCATACCCAAAGGGCTAGATCTAAACATAAACTTAAGTCCAATATGTTCATATGACAAGATTTAAGTCTAAATATAAGTAACATACCCAAAAAGGGTGGGTTTAAATATAAATCAAGAATCAATACTTTCAAAGGAGGATTAAATCCAAATTTAAGTTTAAACTCCATGAAACTAGCGAAGACCAAATTAAAGCCTACCACTACAACTCATTTACAAATTCGGATATTATTATTTTTTATAATGCCTATAAAATTTATGTGCTTCTTTTGTCCAGATTTACTCAGATTGGCTACAATATGGAAAAGGCTAGATAATACTCCTTCTAGTCCACTAAGGAGAAAATGTGAGCCAAAGCCTATGATCTACATTATTTAATCACATTATAAGATGGATTATCATGACATCAAGATATGTTGATGGGTAGGGATATTTTTAAGATTTATTTTCTTGATCATCACGTCTTCTGCCTCTTGTGTCAGTGCTTCCATTAGGTCATGATCTTATTAATTGGGTTATCAATTTAAATGACATAATCATGATGTTTCTTTAGAGCATGTCTTTGATTGCCTTCACTTTGGGGATCATGATGTACTTCATCCAGTTGTAGATACTACGCTTTTTCGCAATCATGCTTTTGGATCATTTTATATTACATCATAAGGCAGAGATTGGGACCTAAAGTCGAGTATTTAGCACACCCTTGAAAGCTATCAGTGGCTACATATAATGATCATGCCATCATCTACAGATGCATGATGGCATCCTTAGGAGACCAAGCATATATCACGAAGTATATGCATCACTTTTTGACTACAATTGTCTTCCATTTATTGAGATCTAGTGCATAATAGAACAATGGGATAGAATCACCAATATCTGCTAGATTGGCCCACACTAAATGATGACTACTTTGGTAGACATAAAGGATATAACAGACTTCTTCGTTATAAGCATTCCCTACCAGGAGTGCATTCCTCCATATCATGAGATCTTTTAGTGTCAACTAGCTGACCAGTGTAGAAGAGGCAGTTATGTATATTCTTCAAGTTTTCATCATGCTCTAGCTCACTATAAGAGATTATTCAAAGAGTGGAGATTAGACCATAGGCTAAAGAGCACAGTTCTAGACACATGGTCCAAGAGTTTCCTCAATTTAGCAGTATGTTTACTTCATTTCACATGATTGGAAAATCCATTTGACATGGAATTTCAATTATCGAGATGTCTTTTAATGCCAGATTCAAGCCTAAAAGAAGTGTTAGTTTTTGTTGAATCCTACCACATGAGGAGCTATCTTTGGTGGCCTTCATAGCCACTTGGTTGTGCTATTTTGCATTTCTAAGTCACCACAGACTATTTGTCCTTGCACTCTTTTGATGGCCAATTTACTTACCAAGGTGAGAGGATAACACTAGCACATGCATCATTAGCCTACCTATACCATGGGTTAGGTAGAGTGAGCTTTATGACTGACTTACGATGCTATGATGTAGATGCTCCTTGGCACTACTTACTTGGATAATTCATGCCCATATTTCAGAAGCTTTCAGTTTTCCTGAGATGCCACCCTACTTCAAAGCGCAGTGTTTCCTTATGATCATGCAGTTAAGTAGGGCTATAGTTTCTTTAAGGATCATATCTAGACCTTCATGTTTGCCCCAACATGCATGATATATCACTTTCAGATCATTCATATATCATCCTTTCCTAGCTTGCTTACTCAGAGCTTGGGATAGAGATTCACATTTTCTCTTACTAACAGAGAGACACTCTTACTATTATCAAAGTTAGGATATAGATGCATAGTAGAATACATCATTGGGCTAAGCCCTGCTTGGCATTCTTATTAGCATCATGAGTCCATGATATTGAAGGGATATAATCCCAATATAGTAGCTAGGCAATATGGCTTCAGTCAAACTACCCTATGTACTATTGTCCATATTGGATATAGTAGATACTCATTCCATGGGGATGTTCCCATAGTCAGTTCATTTAGTAGCAGCTTCTATAGCATGGACATTCTCACTTCGCCTAAGGATTGGTTTGAGTTTCTATATAGCTCTATAGGATACTTATACAAGAGTTAATCACCTATGATTACTATGGATCTGACATATTCTCTTCATTTTTGGAGTTAAGCTTTCATATATATAATATCAGATTGAGGAGAGCTAAACCAGCATGACATTTGCATTCCCCGCAAGCAACTCTTGCTCCTAAGAGGTCATCAGATGGGCAGGACAATAGTAGGAAGTGATGATGAGAGGCTTCATTCGTTCATTAGAGAGATGATAGATATTCACAATCATTTGTCAACTGGTTATGATATAGGACTAATAGGGATAAATAATTATACTTATATTTTCTGTCCCACCAATAGCAGTTGAGCCACCAACAGAATAGATAGAGACTAATGCTACTTTGGTATTATTGATAGATACTATTGTTGCTTCCCCAGTATCTACTTAGCCAGTCAGTAGTGACCATATGCACATTAAAAAAGACCCATATACAGAGGAATCTGGCACTCTAAGGACTAGCCATGGACCACTCTTATCAGATTCAACTTAGATGATAATGAGTGTCACACAAGATGATTCCTCAATAGAGCTCGACTCTTGTGCAAATAGTTACCCCACTCATAATTTGAGGCATACAGCTCAAAAATAATTATCTAGTGTAGAGATCTTATGCTTCATCTCCATGATACATCCTAGGCCTTTAGATCCACTACATTGCAGCTCTTCAAAGATATTATATCATATAGTGATGACATTACATCACTTACTTTTGAGCATTGATTTGGAAGTCTTGACTGAGCTTCCTAGATTTTGTGTAGAGAAAATTCTTTATTAAATTGTGCTTCCACTTTGGTCTTGAAGCATGAGAACTACAACTTTGAGAATCCCTATGATGAGATGTTGAATTCAGACTATTCTCACTATGCACTACTTATCAAGAGATATTGTCAAATACAATCACTATTGTAGAGATCTCACTCAACACTACTTTACATTAAGACTCTTTAGTTCACCAATATCTCTAGCACAGTTTTAGAGTTTTAAGATCCTACCAAAGAGAGCTATCTAGAGCACAGATTGAGCTCCTTGACATATTTGTTGAATTGAGAAAGTTACAGGTAAGGAGATAGTATATATTAGAGAGGAGATTTATGGTCAGATAGGCTATGACATGTATAGAAGATGATTGCTTACAGATGGATGCTCTAGTGTTCGAACTTAAGTAGATCCTTTCCTCATTAGTCCACGACCATGAAGCTACCCTTTAGCATCTCCATGAAGCTTGAGAGAGGCAATCTATTATGCCTATAAAGCTCATATAGCTTTTGTTTATATTAGATAAATTTAGGTTAATTATTTATAGTTGTAACCTCTTTTATGTCACTGTCTTATATGATATATGAAAGTGATTAGAGATTTTCAAAGACTATGTTTTCTCTCTTCCAAATATATTGATGCATATAATCATAAATAAATAAATAAGAAATTAATGAATGCATGGCAATTTTATTTGCATATAAAAAAGAAGTAAATGAATGATCCTGACTTAGGGAATGGTGGCACTTCAATCATAGAACCTAGATGATATTGCAGCTTTAATGAATCTAGAAACTCAAACCGCCCCCATGGTTGCCTACTTAAATAATACAGTGCCACAACATTGTAATCGTAGTGCTTAGATGCTATTGTGATGGCCTTCAATTTTAGAAAGTAAGATAACTAAACCTTCCCACCCCAATAATGATAACCACCTAGGGGAGTGGGGAATAGTTATGGAGTGAAAAGTCTATTCCAATGGTGTGAACGGTTACCCAAGAATTACTATAAAAGAATGGAAATTATCTCCTCTCTTGATCTTCATCCTTTTCCCTCACTAACCCTCTATTCCACCAGCCCCATTCTTGCTCCCAATTTTTTTGTACTCACAACAACACACTTTTCATTGCTACATGAGGTTGTTTTACTCTTGCACGAGATAAGATCAAAGCCTACTACCATTAACTCATGTAAAGAATATCTAGATATACTCTTTTTATTTGATTTTCTCTCAATTTTTTTTAAGATTTCCACATTTGATCTTGGATTTGGTGAGAAATAAAGTGACTTGTCTCCATTGATCTTAGATATGGTAAAAAAGAATGCCCTCAAGACCCAAAATTTCATAATCTTGAACCTTATGCAGAAGCAAAACCCTCCCTTCATTGATCTTGGATCCAAAATAAAGGAGAATAGTGCTTCTTGTTAAAATATTGTAAAATCTAGCATTGCTAAAATGTTACAAGAATCTGGTTCAAAATGTAGAGTTCCCACTCCACTCATGGCACTAAGGCATTAAATCTTAAGATGTATTCTACCATTGAATATGGTTCCTGTGTAAAATAAAATCATCCCTCCATTGATCTTGGATCCGGAACATGAGATAAAAGTGCTTTGCACTAAGAAAATTATGAAACCTAGCATTGCTAAAGTGTTATGCAACCAAAAATTTCAAATTTCTCTAAAAGTATTAAGTTTTGAATATTGACAAAACAAGCACCAAGGTGTTGTGTCATCTAGAATATTGAACCTTATGCTCACATTTCTTAGCACCAAGGTGATAATTTTATAACATAGAGGAGATGTACTCCCAAGAAATTTAAACTTTGATAGTCATCTAACAACGCCATGACACTGATATCTCAGAGCCAAGGCACTGAGCTCTAAGGAAATCAAGCCTTTTTTAACCCAACTGATAATGCCAAGGTGCTTATATCATAGCTAAGGTGCTGATCTCTCTAACATTAAGGCCAAATCATATCTATAGCATTGCAACATTATCCTTATAGTGTCGAGGTGCCAAACCCTTGAATTTTGAGACATGAATTACTGCCTTATAATGTTATAGTGCCTATTACTTAATGTTAAGGCACCATTTTAATAGTGCCATGGTGCTATCATTTTAATGGAATTATGTTTCCAGTGCCGAAGTGATACTACTCAGAACCACAAACTAAAAATCTAATAAATAATGGCATTCCAACATGTAAGCCTAGTTAATCTATTCATTCACTATGTAAATGTTCTAATGTCATTCTAATGGATGTAACCTCAATTAATCTATTTGCTTACTATGCGAACATCCTAATGGCATTCTAATGGATATAAACCAAATTAATCTATTCATTTGCCATGCAAACATCTAATGGAATTCCAATGGATGTAAGACAAGTTAATTTATTTGTTCACTATGCTAACATCCTAATGGCATTCTAATAGGTGTAAGCCCAGTTAATCTATATGTTTGCCATGTCAACATTTTAATGGCATTCCAAAGGGATGTAAATCTAACCTATATGTTCATAATACAAACACCTATCTAACATTCCAAATGGATGTAAGCATATATGTTTGCCATGCAAACACCTATTTAGCATTCCCGAGGGATGTAAACCTGATATATTCATTCATCATGCGAACCCCTAAAATATATTCAACATTCCTAAAGGTTATAAGCTCAACCTATTGATTTTCCATACAAATACTAAAATATATCTAACATTCCAAAGGGATGTAAGTTCAATCTACTTGTTCACCTATGGTGTTTTAATTTAGAGTTGTGGGATGTAAGATCTTAGGGGATACTTATTGAAGTGAATGGGTATTAAGTATGTTGTATTATCTCGGAAGATAGAAACATTACCCCACAATGGACTAATCACCTAATAAGGACTCCCAAGATAGATGGGCCTACATACGTACCAAAGATCTTTCCCCCACTTTACATGGAGAAGTAAAGTAAGATTTATTTTATTTGGTTCTTTAGTTCCCTATGGGAGCAAGCTTCCATAGCTAATTACATCTCAAAAAAATGAAAATTTTCTAAGAATATTCTCGATTGAAGTTGTCAATAAATATCTTCAATTTAAAGATCGACTATCAAATGAGTGGGCACTTTTGGAAATCAAGTGAGAAAGTTCAAATAGGAAGGCTTATTTAATGATTTCAAAGGAGAATGAGTAGGAAGCACTCACGATACTAGAAGCTTAGTAAGTTCTTCAATATACTCTATAATGAGACTTTTACATTTTTTAAAGAAAAAATTTACTTATATTTAAATTGGAATTTCATTAGAATGCAAAGGCTTATTATTCAACAACATAAGATTATGGAAATGCATAAGAGGTTAGGACTTATTCTTATAACCAAAAGGAAAAAAGTAGCCTCATAATGCCATAGTACAAGCTAGAAGCATGACCTAAGTCTAATTGGGAAAATATGACATAATGATTTACCTTCTCAAGAGAGAATAAACACATCCCGACACTTCTGGACTTATAACTGCCTAGAGTGGTTGCTAACTAACACCTCCTATTCTTCAAAATCATGTATGCCGATCTTATGTAGATGCAAAATAACTAGGTTATTATTTAATTAAGAAATGAGCTAGAATCCAAAACTCACTCCTTAAGAGATAAGAATATGATTGGTATGAAAACATGACTTAGACTAATGCTAACATTTACAACTTTATGAACCATTTTGACACATTCAATTGGACCAAGGCTTTGGACAATTATGCCTATATGCATGATAAAATTAAGTCATGGGCTAAATCAATTAGAGGAGGTGTTCTCCACTACAAGGGATTGCTCTCAAAGTTCAAACATATCCCCTATTGTGTAAGAGTGGAGACCCTCCCTTTTCAAAAGTTACACAATTTGAAATGCTTGGTGTGATAACATACAACATTTAGCTAAGGAGTTTCTAAATCTTTTATTTATCTTGATTAAGAGCCTTGGCTTTAAAATGATATTATGAGTTGTATTAAAATTTAGTTATGAGTTTTTAATGATGGTAAAAAATTTAATTTTATCCGAAAGAGCCTACCGCATAAGGATACACAAAAATTATCACACTTTAAGAAACCTGTGAAAAAAATGTCACTTCTACTGCGCAATCTAAACACAATAATCAAATATATGAATTTCGAAAAAGAATAATAAGTTAGTGCAATTGGGTATATATATACACCCTAGAAAGAAAAGAAATTGGGTAGTCCACAAATCAATTTCATCATACATTTAAGCATAATTATCTTAAATATTGATCCAAAATAAATGTGTCAAAATGATCCCAAAAGCTTATAAATTTTTAGCATTAGTCTAAGCCATGTTTGCATACCAAATATTATCTAGTCTCTTAAAGAGTGAGTTTAGGATTCTAGCTTCCTTATTAATTAAGCAACATTCTAGCTATCTTGCATCTACATAGCATACATAGAAAGTATAAATGGTTTTAAAGTGTAAGAGAAAAGTTAGGATGTGTTCATTCTCTCTTATGGAGGTGAACCACTATATCCCATTCTCCCTAATTACACTTAAGTTATGCTTCTAGCTTACATTAAAGTATTTTAGACTTAGGTTCTGAGGCAGCTTGTTTCTTTTTTGCTATGTGTATAAGTCTTCACTTCTTAGGCATCTCCATAATCTTGTGTTGTTGACTTATAAGTCTTAGAACTCTAATAAAATTTCAACTCAAATAAAATAAATTCTCTTATTCAAAAATATAAGGCCTCATTATAGGGTAGGTTGGAGCATTCACTAGGCCTCCTAGTATCTTGGATGTTCCCTACTTATCCTTGTGTGGAATATGAGAATAAGTATTTCCATTTGAACCTATCCCATTTGATTTCAAAAATAATCTTTGATAGTCTAGCTTTGAAATCTTTGGAGATATTTGTTGACTACTTTAATCAATAGTGGTCTTACAAAACTTCCATTTCTTATCATGTAATTAACTATGGAGGCTTGCCTCCATAGGGAACTAAAGAACCCAGCTTAAAATAAATGTCACTTTACTTTATCCATATAAAGTGGGGGAAAGATCTCTAATATATATGTAGACTCATCTACCTTAATGATTATTATTATGTGATTAAGTTCATTGTAGGGTGACGCTTCTATCTTTCAAGATAGTACATCATACTTCAATATCACACTCGATGAATTCAATAAGTACCCTCTAAGATTTGTGTCATGTCTCTATGACTCCAAATTAAGACACCATAACTTTTATAGCATTATTTTTATTTATAATTTAATTATAATCGAGGTTGTATAAGGGTAGAGCTCAGCTACTTAATTTTGTTATCTTTTATAGGTGTATAGCAATACCTGGTAGCTTTGGCCTTCTATTATATTAATCAATGATGTTCATTTGATTGTGCAATATAAACGACATGTGTTTCATAGGTTTCTTAAAGATTTATTATTTGTTGTATGACTTGGATGTGATAAGCTCTTCAAGAACTTAAATTTCTATTTTAACTAAATAACTTCATTTAAATTTTAACAACTCACAACCTCATTTTAAAGCCTAGGCATTTAATCAAATAAATAAAAGACTTAGTAACCCCTTAGGTGTATGGTTGTATGTTATAACATCATGTGTACATATTACTTCTTCCATGTAAATAGAGGATCTTCATTCTTGCATGATAAAGGATAAGATTTGACCTGTGAGAGTAGTCCCTTATAGTAGAGAACAAAGCTTCTCGCTGATTTAGCCCATAACTATATTTCATCATGCATGTAGACATAAAATTCTTCTAAGCCTAAGTCCAAAATAATGAGTCAAAATGAAATAAAAATTCATAAATTTTATTTTATTAGTCTAAGTCATGATTTTCATACCAATCATGATCTAGTCTCTTGGGAGTGAGTTTAGAACTCAAGATTTTTTCCTAACAAATAACAACCTAGCTATCTTACATTTACATAAGATCGGCCCACATGATTTTGAATTGTAAGATGTGTTATTTAGAGTCACTCTAGGTAGTTGTAAGTCCAAAAGAGTTGGGATCGTCCACTCTCTCTAGTGGAAGTGAACCAATATGTCCCACTTCTAAGTAGATTTAGGTTGAGCTCTTACATTATACAGAGTATTTTAGATGTAAGTTTAGAGGTAGCCCATTTTTCCTTCACTATGGGTGAAATTTCTCACCTCTTATGTATTTTTACAATCTTATGTTGTTGAAATCTAAGCCAATCTTATAATAAAATGTCAACTCAAATTAATAATAATTCTATTAAAAGAAAACCTCACTATATGATGTATTAAAGTGCTCACTAGTCTTCTTAGTATTATAAGCACTTTTTACTTATCTTCCTTTGAAGTCCGCTAAGAACTCTCCTCATATGAACTTTTTCATTTGATTCCTAATAATTATCAATCCTTTGATATTAAAATCTTGAAATCTTTAAAGACATTAATTGACTACTTTAATTGAGATTATTCTTTGGAAATCTTCATGTCCTAAAATGTAATTAACTATTAAGGCTTGCCTTTATAGGGAACTTTAAGAAATCAGCTTAAAATAAACTTTATTTTACTTCTTTCACATAAAGTGGGAGAAAGATCTCTAGATCAACCTACCTTAGGAGCCATTATTAGATGATTGAGTCTATTATAGAGTGTTGTTTTTTACTTTTCAAGGTAGTACATCATTCCTTAATGTTGTACTCGATTGTTTTAATAAGTATCCCTAAAGATCTATGTGGTGTCCCAATGAACTCTAAATACAAACACCACAACTCTTCATGAAAGGGAATTAAATAAATTCAATATAAAACCATGTAATATTTTGTATAGTACTTTATCTCTTAATGATTACATGATAAGTTTTATGCTAAGTACTGATAAAAAAATGAGATAAATTGATTATTACATTTGAAGCACAATTGAAATTAATGATGATCATTTTAATAGATTACTGCATGAATATGAATTATTTTGTTAGTTTTCAAATGAAATAATTTCTTATATATAATCATTTCATAAAAATTATAAACACATTACACTATCTTTGCAGAAAATATAAAAACTAAGATTTGGCTAACAAAATACTAAAAAATCTTCCAAAAAGAATGGGATTTAAAAGTAATTGTCATTAATTAAGCAAAGATTTAACTTTGTATCCACTTGATCAACTTCTTGGTTCTCTTATAGTACATGAACATGTACTTGCTTCGAAGGAACTAAATGAAAGCTTATATAAGAAAAAATAATTGCCTTATAGGTTGATGATGTTGGTGATAACACCACTTCAAATTGTAAAGTGAATAGTGATAAAGTTCACATTGCTCTCTGAGAGATTGAAAAACTTGCTTAGAAAAAAGAAATGAAAGTATGGGAAGTCTAAAATTCATAAGTTACAATCTTTGTATCCAATATAAAAAGCATGGACATGTAAAGGGAGAATGTCCTAAGCTTGCAAATGAAAGCACTAAAAGGAAAATAACATTGAAAAAAAATGGAAGAGAAATGGCAAGAAAAAATTTAGTTTGTATGAAAAAAATTATATTTGGAAGGGTCCATTGATGTTACTTCTAAAGACAAGGCAAATCTATGTTTTATTGTAGATGGAGATATTAACATCGTGGTATGTGATGACATTTCCTATGAAAATTAGATAATTTATTTAATAAATTAATCATTGAATATAAAAAGCAAAAAATATATACAATGGTTCATAAAAGAAAAAAAATAGATTTGAATGTTTTTCTCTAAAAAAATTAATATAATGAGTTGAAAACTAAAAATAAATTCTTGATTGATCGATCTTTGCATATAAAAAACTTTAAAATAGAAAATACTTTATTAAATGCAAGATTTAGATCATATATTCGTACTTCATCTACTGGAGTTAGAACATCTCATGCACCTCAATCATTTAGATATAAATCTTATGCAAATATAAATAGTTGATGTAATTTTTGTAACAAAAAGGGTGGTATATTATTTTAGTATTAAACTTTTAAATCACAAGCATTTCTAAAATCATCATTTTAATTATGTTTATAATGCATGCATTAATGATGAGCATTCAAAGCATTCATTTTAAAATAAAAATTTTGTTTCTGCATATAGACCATTAGAACTCTTTATATGGATTTATTTAGGGGTTGTTTGGGATCAATTTTATTTTGTGTTTTTTGTTTTTGTTCTAATATTATTTTTAAAAATATGTTGTTTGATGTATTCTTATTTTATATTTTTTAAAACAAATAATTTTATTTTAAAAAACACTCAAAACATCTAAAAGTTATTTTGAGTACTTTCAAAAATAACAATAACCATCAAACAAATTTTACTTTGAAACAAAATAGATGTATTATAAAAGTGATCCCAAACAACCCCTTAGTCTTGTTAGCACTAATAGTTTAGGCGGAAAGTTTTATGACTATGTGATTGTAGATAATTTCTCCAAATATACTTAGGTTCTTTTAAATAATAAGAATGAAGTTTTTGAGGTCTTTAAGAAAGTTTCTAAATATACAATCAAAGAGATCGATGTTATTTGATAGAATGATTCAAGCTGATCATGGAAGTGAATTTTAAAAGAAATTATTTGAAGATTTTTGTATGACTATAGGATTAGACATAAGTTTTTTGCTCTTGGACCTCCCCAACAAATGGAGTTATTAAAAGAATAAATGTTTATTTTAATTGAGTAGATTTATATTGGATGATTATAAATTGCTAAAATATTTTTGAACTAAAGTTGTGAATACTACATGCTATATGATTAATAGAATTTATTTTTTTTTGGATGTATTAAAAGAAAATAGTCAATCTTCGTTGAAAAACTTCATAAAAAATAATCGATTTTCCATAAAAAAAAATGTGCTTTTTGATGATATTTCGACAAATATACTTCTACTAGTAAAACTTCAATTGGAAGTGCATTTTAGCGTGCTAACAATTCGTAGAAAATCATTTTAATGAATTTTTGATGAAATTTCAATTGAAAATTAATTTTGGACCAGCGGATGTAGACTTGGGAATATTCATTGGTGGCAGGGAAGAGAGATTCTGACAGTAATTCCCCCAACACAAATTCTGGCATAATTTCTACCAGAAAATCATTAGAGACTATCTTATCAAAAATATCCTTCCATTGAAATGTAACATGATGGTTGGTATCGAGATTAGTGATGAAAATTTTTTTATAAATCTGTACATATTTAAAAAAAATGAAAAGAGCATTGCATATTTTTAAATTTTTATAAATACAACAAAACAACATAACAACTATGCAACTAACTCTAAACAATCACAATAACTCCACAAAGTTCATACTATTAAAAAAGATAGTTCACATAAATGTTTAATAAGTGAAGTTAATCATAAAAAAAATAAAATGATACAAATAGAAAATTAGAAATACAAACAAAAATCTACTCATTGTCATCCTCTTTCACCACATGCTCTTTTCCCTTACATCTATCTTGATGTTTCTTCTCCATTTTTGCTTCATGGCAGCCATCTAAGCCTCATTGCCCTTAGCCATTACAACAACATGCCTTCTAACTAGCTCATTGAATTGAATTAGTGCTCAGCCTAGAGAAAGAATATCTTGCATCATAAGTTAATCTTTGTGAATATAGATCACATATTTTTCTCTTTTTCTTACCTCTAACAACTTCTCTTTAAATGTCAAACTCTAACTACTCTAATTGCCCACTTGAACTTCCTGTACTAGTAGAACTTTGACCCTACACCTCCTTTAGGCTCATGTAATCATCTAAAAAAATTAAGATGTTAGTTAAGCAGAATTATTTTCAATGGAATTATAACTAAAAAATAAAATTTAACTTATGTAAGTTCTTTGTGACCTGACATCAACCAATTATTGTTCCACTTGGTATTGATATGTTCTAATGTGTAATTCTATAGCTTTGGTCCCTCTACTAAGTATTTTTTCTATAAACATACTAATTGAGTTGGTAAATATTGCTTATAATCATAATTTATAGAAGTAGTTAATGAATTACTAGTCTTCTTCTATACTTTGTGTGTAAATTGAGCCTCTAGTATATAGAGAGCTGACCATGTCTCCATAATTACATACTCAATTTTATTTTAAAACATAATCAGGAGATGCCCAGGCTCTACATAGCCAACCCATACTTCCTCCCCAATCCAAATAGGCCTTTGTCAAGACTTTCGTAAGTCCATGAGCATATCATAGTGCTTCTTTACTCAAAATTCTTTCTAATATCTTATATGTATTCTTGTGGCACCAAAAATCTCTTTATTAAATAAAACCCATTAATGATAATTAGTAGACCTTAATCATAATCTATTGTATTAGATAATTGTAAAGTGCTAAGTTAATACTCCAAATTCCTTGAATCTTATGTTGTGTACTTCTATTGATACCTTCTTCCATGGTACAAAAATAAATTCAAATTTGCTTCTTATTATGCCTCTTATTTTGTGTATTGTTTGTCTTGATGGATTGAACCTAAAAAATAAACTTAAGTTTAACATTACAAAACTTTTAATAACAAAAGTAATGTAAACAGAATTATGCATCTTATTCTAGCTCAATAAATGTGTGTGGTGTAAGTGTCTCAACTCCACCATACTCAGTAAGCATCAATGGATTAGTCTAATGAGGTAATGAATGGTGATAGTCGGGCTCTCTATGACATTTATACACTTGAAATGGGTGAAATGGTATGGTGTTAGTATGCTTTAGAAGTGATATACACAAGTATGTGTAGGTCCAACACACCGAGGTGGCAAGATCAAAATGAAGGTCATGGTGGTGATAATAGTGGTAGCATAATGGACAAGGAAATAGCCTTTTTTTTTCTCATGAAGATGCTCATGATTAATCTACAAGGGACATTGTCACTGCCACCTGATGACATATACAACAACAAAAAATTATAGTGGTTAGATTAGTGAGAAAAATAAAAAGAAAGGTATTAAAGTTAAAGAGAAAAGTGCATGCATTTACAATTGCTAGAAAAAGTATAAAACATAATATTTGTAGAAAATGAAAAAGATAGTACTTAAATGCAACAAATACAAAATAAAAAGATGTACAACCTAAGTATTAAGCAAAGAAGATGTAATACAAAGTTTTACTACTTATAAGAAGAATAAAAAAATTTACCTTAATGTATGTGTTATGTAGTTTCCCTTCATCATCATCTTCACTATGCTTATCACCAGATTAAATAAATTCTTCAAAATTACTTTAGCATCTTCTAAGCTTATTATTTGCTCAACATCATCACCTAAAAATCTAAAACCTGTCATTTTCTCTTCTTAAAGAGCAAGTTCAATAGTATTTTGAACTTTAACACTTACTCAAACCTTGATTTTAATTACCATCACTCAATCTATTTTTGATTTTATTCTTCTAGGATATCTAAGTTAATATGCCTGAATGGCTTGATGAGCAAATATAAAAGAATTAACTTAACATATTTTCCATGTAATTTCACTTATGTTTCCTTGTTCCTCTATCAGAATCATGATTAAACCAATAACAAATGAAAGCAAAAGATTTATTGAATAGAAAAATACTGCCTTTGCCGAGTCCTAAGTCTTGAATGAGAAAAGTGGATGGTTTCATTATACAGTTGATAGCCATCATAAAACTTGTTGAAAAAAACATGACATGATTTCTTTCATACATTGTGTTAATGCAAGGAAATTCCATAGAAGTGATGCACTGTATGGCTTGAATAAAGTGAAAGTGTGTGCCACTACATCAGTGCATGAGTGTAGTATTAAATAAGCAAAGGTTCACATATTATGGATAGACGCGGGCAAAAAAGTTAGTCCATGAAACTAGAATTAAGTTAGAAACTTTAAATATAGATACTCATACATGTAAGTTAATTGAATACATAGATATTATGGATAATAGAAAATAAATATCTTATGTATTCAAGAAACTAAATGTGTTGGGGAGAAAGCCAAGGAGATTGATAGTTTAGGCTTTAATCTTCAGTATTCAAGTAGGAGTCAAACTAAAAAAAGTATAATTATGATTATGGATAATAGTTTAAGGATAATGTTGTATTTATTAATATAATTGAAAATAAAATTATAGCTTTAAAGATTATTATTGACACTAAGATTATTAATGTTATAAGTATTATGATCCTCAATTGTGTTTGGATGTAGGCACAAAAAATTTTTTTTGGAATAACATCATAGAATTAATATAATGAAAACCTCTTGAACAAAGAGTATTTATTGGGGTAGATTTAAATGGACATGTTGGTAAAATGATAGAAGATTTTAAAAGCATTCATGTTAACTGTGGGTTTGGAGTGACTAATGAAGAATGTAAGATTATGTTAAATTTTTCTTTAGCTTATGATTTTATAGTAGCTAATATTTCATTTGAGAAAAAAGATGAGATTTTATTACTTATAATATGAATGGACCTAGTAAAACATAGATCGATTATTTTCTAATAAGAAAAATAGTTTGTTTAGATTGTAAATATTATAGGTTATTTCAGGTAAATGTTTAACCACACAACATCGACTACTATTTTTAGATTTTAAGTTGAAGGATTGGAAGATGAAAAATAAATTAAAATATTATTCTAAGATTAGATTGGGGTACTTAAAGAGCGTTAATAAAAATATTTTAAGAATAAGCTATAAAATTTTAGAAGTTGAGATGTTCATGAGAATGTTAATGTCATATGGGAAAAAGTAGTAAGTAAGATTAAGCATGTTACAAAAAAAATGCTTGTAGTATAAAAAAAGTTTCTTTTAATAAGAATGGTTAGTGGTAGAGAAAAATGAAAAAAAGATAAAAATAAGAAGCTTTATTATAAAACTTGGTTTATATGTAAGAACTCGGAGAATTCAGAAAGATATAAAGTGGTACGTAAATATTCTAGGAAAGCAATATGTGATGCATAAAATTTAGCTTTTAGTGATTTATACAATAGATGACAAGAGGGTGAAAGATGTATGTATAAATAAGCTGAGCAAAGAGATTAGAGAATTAAGGATTTAGTTTAATTATGATGCATTAAAGATGAAAATGATAAAGTGCTTTTCTTAAAATAGGATAATGATTATAGGTGGATGAAATAGTTTGATAAATTTTCAATGAAGGTTGTGAGAGTATGATTGCTTTTAGAAATCTTAGTATCCTAAATGAAAATAAAGAAATTTATTTTTATCATTGTATTAGTAAAATTAAAGTTGAAGAGGCCTTAAAGAAAATGAAGTGTGAAAAAATAGTATGACCTCATGATATTCAATAAAAGTGTGGAAATGCTTAATAGATTAAGAAATTTCTTGGCTTACTAATCATTTTTATATTATTTCAAAGACTAAAAAAATATCAGATGATTGTAGAAAGAGTTTGTTGGTTTCTATTTTAAAATAAAAGGTGATGCACAAGAGTTTGCAAGTTATAAAGGAATTAGGTAATGTGCCTTGCATTAAAATAATGGGAGAGAGTAATTAAGCATAGGTTACGATGTGATACAAAAGTTTCTCAAAACTGATTTGGTTTCATGGCAAGTAGGTCTATTATGGATGCTATACATTTATTGACAGGTTTGATGGAGAAGTATAGAGAAAGTAAGGAGGATCTACATATGATGTTTGGTTGATTTAGAGAAAGCATGTGATAAAGTTCTAAGATAAGTGCTTTGGAGAGTTCTAGAATAGGAAGAAGTTAATATTGTATATATTCAAGTCATTAAGGATATGTATACTAGAGTTGCTACATGTGTTCAAACACAAGGAGGATGACCAAATATTTTCTTATTTTAGTTGGATTACATCAAGGATCGACTTTAACCCCAATTTTTTTTTCTTTAGTTATGTATGTTCTTATTAAGTATTTACATGAGGATGTACCTTGATGTATGATTTTTTTGCTAATGATATTCTTCTTATTGATAATATTAGGGAGGGAGTTTAAGAGAAACTTGAATTATGGAGGTCAACATTAGAGTTTAAAAGTTTTATTAATTAGATCTAAAACTAAATATATAGAGTGTAATTTTAGTTGTAGAAGATCTAATGGTGTGGTTGTGACATTGGGTGACCAAGTTATTAAAAGAGTGAGCATTTCAAATATCCCAAGTCTATTGTTCAAATTTATGGTGAAATAGATGGTTAGTAGAATTCAAGTTGGATGGTTGAAGTGGAGGAATGCATCTTGCTTGTTATGTGATAGAAAAATACCACTTAGTCAAAGTGAAAATTTTATAAAATGGTGGTAAGACTTGTAATGATTTTTGGCACAAAATGTTAGCCAATAAAAAAGAAGCATAAGATTAAGTTAGGTGTTGCATAAATGAGGATGCTCAGATGGAGGAGTGGCTTTTCTCTTAGAGATAAAATGCAAAATTAATATATACGTGATAAGGTTGGAGTAGCTCTAGTGACAGATAAGATTAGAGGAAATTGATTTAGGATCTTCATAAAATTTGGCTCAAACTATATTGTTGGTGGGAGTTATATTTCTCGTTTACAAAAGGAAATTGATTTCTAATTATGGTGTTATATTAGATATAAATGTTTCAGAGTTATTAATGCTATTGGTTAATAAATGATCTACTTGGTTAAAGTTCTGAATTTGAACTTGGAGGAATATCTAAATTGCTTGGTTTTTATCTTTACATTGTTCTATAGTTTATATCAATTTAAAATAATGCTCTATGCAATCTTGAAATATTGTTAGCACATTATACATAAATTCAAGACTTTTCTAACTTTGTACTAATTATCATTTCTTAATTCATATTCTCTGCACAGATATTAATGTTGCTTATCATAGGCTTAACATCATGAAATATGCTTGATTGATTAAACAAAAGATGAGTAAAATAACATATTTGCTCATTGAGCTAACCAAAGATGTTACCAAAATGCTAGTAGTAGTGTTTAAAATTACGCAATAAGAGGTGTGCCTCAGTGTATTTTGGCTCAAAAGTGCATTGAGGTGCACACCTCATATTCCATAGGCGGTACACCTCAAATTTCGTAGGTGGTACACCTCAAACATGGCGAGTCGTCCCCTATGCTACCATCTGCATCACCATCTGCTCTCGCTATTACCTACTACTTTCCCTTTCATGAGCCAGTTATTTCCAACACTGCCATTGATGTTGACACTTGCTCTTACTACCGCCATCATCGACATTATTGTCACTTGCTACTTTCACTAACACCGCTTGATCTTACTTTTATCAATTTTGTTTGCTGCGTCCACCGCCACCATCGCTTGCATCTTCCATCCCCACCATCGCCTACTACTTTGCATCCATGGTTACCATCACCATAACAACATTTTGTTACTTCTGTCAATGGGAACACTCATCTCTACTCAGGAGTCTTCATCAACATCCTAGCTAGTGTAACATCACTTGTAACTAGGACCACCGAAGAACTTGCCTCAATAGGAAGCACTACAAGGGGTTCAATCGCCTAGATTTTCTTCTTTTTGTCTATAAATTGGACCAAAGCACTATAGGATTTATATCATCGTAAGGCCTTTTAGAGTACATAACAAATTTTTGCTTCTACTAATAAGAAGCACTTGGTGAGAAAAAAATGAGATGAATGCTTTGAATGATCTTTAAAAAGTTTTAAATGATTTTCTTATATAACTTTGAAATTCAAACTTAAATGGAATATAAATCAACTTAATATGCAATGTTAAATCACAAAACTTTAACTTCAATTCTTTTTCACACAAAATAATTTTTATTCAAATGATAAGTGAATTTGCAATTATGATAACTAAACAATCACTTGAATAAAGATTGAAATGATACCATAAGAAAGCTATCACATAACCTTTATGTAAATCAATTAAAAGCAAGTTAACCACAAGCATAGATTAATTTAAAAATAATGAAAAGTGGTTGGCCAAGTGAATAACTAAGTGAGATGTAATGTTAAGCACAACCAAACTTAACCAACAAATTAGAAACTTTAGGCCAATGTGATAAACAAAAGATATTCAAAATAATTAAGCACTATAAAATTAATAGTCTTTGTAAGAAATTTTGTCCAAACACATAAATAATGGATAGTGAAATGATTAAGCACATAATAAATTAAAATCCTTGTGTTAGCTTTAAGCCAAACAAAAAATAATGGAATATGAAATGATTAAGCGCACAATAATTCAATTTCCTTATGTTAGCTTTCGGCCAAACAAGAAACTAAAGTATCATGAAGTGAATAAACACATGATAATTAAATTAACCTTATACAATTCAAAGCCAAAATGAGATAAAGGAAATATAATAAACTTAGCACCTTAAGAATTCAAAAACAAGGTTGAACCCCTCGGCCAAGGGAGAAAACTTACAAATCCTTCACTTTTCTCAATTAATTTTCAAGCCAACTAATGTCTGAGGGAAAGAGAAGAATGATGAGTAATGTTTGCACTTGAATCACCAAAAATCTCCAAGAGTTTGCTTTAGCAAGGATCGACCAAGGTGGAGAAGGTGAGCAAGAGAGAATATTAACTTTTTGGAACCTTTCTCAAGTTGAAACAAGCCTCTTAAATAGAAGAGGAAGAGTTTAGGATCAGCAAAGACATGATATGATGAGAGGGAAATAGAATAAGCAACTATTTGAATTTCAAATCCAAAAGATATTGGATTGGCAAAGAAGTTATGCAAGAGCCTCCTTTGCAAATTTGAAACAAACCAATATGGAATATTTTTAATTTGATTCACAGCTAAAATAAGAGAGAGAAATATTTAAAAATTTTGTCCAATGAGGTCCATAAAATAATATGAATGAAGGAGTTTTGAATAAATTAAATCCATGGAAAATAACCTCAAGAATTTCAACCAAAGGAGTTTCCAAAAATAAGAAATATTTAAATTAATGCAATGAATCAATCAAGATCCAATCTAATTATATTATAAACACTTTTTGAATGTTTAAATAATATAAAAATTTATTTAAATTTGAATTGAAGTGGTCGGCCCCCAAATAATTTCCTAAAATGGATTTAATTAAAAAAATTTATTTTGAAAAAGAGAGCTGATTTGAATTTAAATTTAAAATAAGTTGTAAAAAAATTAATTAAGTTTTAAATAATCATAATAAATTATGTTTAGGGCTTTCAAAATGTTCTATAAAATATTTGATTTAATTTGGCAAGAGTAAGTCATGAATGAAGATATTTGAATTCAAAAATAATTCAAAATAATTCAAATTCAAAAATTCAAATTAATGAATTTTTAAAATATGAAAAATAAGGGAATATTATATGAAAATGTTTTGATTGAAATTTACACATTTTATTAAACAAATTTCATTAAAAAAAATTGGCCAAAATAATGTTAAGATGAAAATAATAATGGAGAGAGAAGAAATAATAATAAGAGAGAGAATAAGAATAAAATGATAATTTTAAAATAATTTAATTTTCATGCAATAAAAATAATGATTAGAATGGAAAAAATTAATAAAGTTCAAACATAATATATCTTGCTTGAACACACATTTAATGGAACTTATCTCATGCATTTAGTTCATATTATTCAAACTGGATAATTTAAAATATTAAGATGTAGAAAATATAAATAATATTAGAATGATATATTTAAAATTGAATGAATCATTTATTTTATTTTAGTGAGATTTTTATTTTCTTAATATAGTAGTTCTTAGAAAAATTTACAACCAGTTCAAGTCCAAAAGCTTTGGCATTCTGAATTGATTGAAGAACTTGGAGCTGGAAATTTTTGCACACTTGAATTTAAACTGATTACTAACATTTTAACATGTGTTTGTTATCATCAAAATTAATCTCATATGAGGTGGGGCTCATGAAGTCAACAATTTCTCTCTTTTTGATGATGACAAACCTATGTTGGTGTTAAATATTGATGAAGGTGCAAAGTGACCTTACATCGACCTTTAAAAATATAATTTGCATTAAATAAAAATTTTAACAAGTAAATAAAGAAGATTTTAAATATTTTAAAATTTTAGGCAAATTAAAATAAAATTATAACATGAAAAAAGCTACCCCTAAAATTATGCATCATAAATAAAAGAAGACCAACTTTATATTTTTCTCCCCCTTTTGACAACATAAAAAATATTTAAAATTGTATAATGATGAACTTACATGGTGGGATCTACCATTCCTAACATGAGTCTTTGGGTACAAAATCTTTCTTCAAGTAATGGTTTAATAAAAATATTAGCAATTTGTAAATCTGTTTTAAATAAAATCAATATTAATATCTCCTTTACAAACATGATCTCTAATAAAATGATGTTTAATTTCTATATATTTAGTTCTAAAGTGTTGGATAGGATTTTTTATTAAACAAATTGCACTAGTATTGCTACACTTAATAGGGATGTGATCTTGTTTAAGTCCAAAATCTTCTAATTGTTATTTTAACCAAAGAGCCTGAGCAACACAACTTCTAGCAGCTATATACTCAGTTTTAGTAGTGGAAAGAGCAACAGAATATTTATTTTATAGATGACCATGATACTAAAGATGATCCTAAAAACTAACATGTTCCTCATGTACTTTTTCCATCTACTTTATAACTTGCAAAGTCAACATTAGAATAAGCAATCAAGTCACATGAAAGTAAATTTTTAGGATACCATAAACTTAACTTAAAAGTGCCAATCAAATAATGAAAGATATGTTTAACAATAGTAAAATGAGATTCTTTTAGAGTAGCCTAAAAATGAGCACATAAATATACAATAATATAATATCACACCTACTAGCAGTAAGATACAAGAGAGAAGTAATCACACTTCTATAAAGTTTTTGATCAATAGGTTTTCATAACTCATCTAAATCAAGCTTAGTAGAGGGACTTATGGGAATCTTACTAGATTTAAATTTCTTCATATCAAATATATCTATCAATTCATTGATATACTTAGTTTGACAAATGAAAGTACCTTTTTCTTGTTGCTTTAGTTGAAGTCTTAAGAAAAAATTGAGTTCACCCATCATACCATCTCAAATTCTTTTGACATCAAAGATGAAAACTCAATACATAAAAATTCATTTGTACTACTAAATAAAATGCCATCCACATAAATCTGAACAATAATCAAGTCATCATCTAAATTCTTAAGAAAAAGGGTGGTATCTACTCTACCCTTCCTAAAGCCATGAACTATAAGAAAGCTACTCAATCTATTATACCAAGCTCTAGGAGCTTGTTTCAATCCATACAAGGCTTTCTTCAATATAATAACATGAACATGTAACTTAAGATTTTTAGAACCATGAGGCTATTCTATAAAGGCATATTGATCTATAAAGCTATTTAAAATGCACTTTTTACATCCATTTGAAAAGGTTTAAAGTACTTGAAACACAAATAGGCAAGGAACAATCTAATAGCTTCTAATCTAGCTACAAGGGCAAAGGATTCTTCAAAATCTATCCCTTTAATTTGAGTATATCCTTGTACAACCAATCTAACTTTATTTCTAATAATGTGTCCTAAGTCATCTAACTTATTTCTAAGACCCATTAGGTTTCTATAACATTTTGATCTTGAGGTCTAGAAACTAATTCCCACACATCATTTCTAACAAACTAATTTAATTCTTCTTCCATAGCTACAATCCAATATTAATTTTTCAAAGCTTCATCCATAGATTTTGGTTCAATCTCGAATAAAAATACTTAATGATTTATCATTTTCTTGGATTGTCTTCTAGTTTTAACACCTTGGGAAGGATCTTCAATAATTAAGTATTTGGGATGATTTCTAATGAATTTCTAATCTTTGGGTAAAGAATCATCTATATTTCTTTCAAAATCTATTTTCTTAAATTCAACTACCTTGTCTTCGATTATATCATCTCTAATAAGATCTATAGAATTTTTTATCAAATATAACATGTACTGAGTTTTCAACTATCAATTTTCTTTTATTATAAACTCTATAGGATCTACCAATCAAAGAAAATCCTAAAAAGATGCCATCATCGAAATTACTATCAAACTTTCCTAACGAATATTTACCATTATTCAAAATGAGACACTTACAATATATGAAAATAACTAATCATAGGTTTCTTGCTGAAAAATAACTCATAGGGGTTTTGTTTAAAATAGTCTTGAGTAAATACAATTTATCACATAACATGCAATGTTAACAACTTCAGCTGAAAAATATTTAGCCAATTTATAATCATCAAGCATAGCTCTACTCAATTCAAATAAAATTTATTTTTTCTTTCAACTATGTCATGTTGTTGAGGGGTTTTAGCAGAAAAATCATGTTTAATACCAAAGTCATCAACATAAATTTTCAAAAATTTTATTTTCAAACTCACCATGGTGATCTGTTTGAATTTTAATAACCAGAAGACTGCTAAATGTGCTTAATAAATTTTCTAAAATTTTCAAAAGCATCATTTTTATGAATTAAAAATATAACCCAAGTAAATCTTAAATAATCATCAACAATAAAATGACCATATAATTTTCCACTTAAGCTAGTAGTGCTAATAAGACCAAATAAATGCATATTCAATAATTTTAAAGATTTATAAGTCAAAAAAAATATTTTTGTTTTTAAAAGAATGTTTAGAATGTTTCCATGAATACATGCATCACAAACATAATCAGAATGAAATTTCATTTTAAGTAAACCATCAACAAGATCAAGTTTTATAATTTTGTTTAAAGAATGCATATTAATGTGATAATCTTTTATGCCAAAGCCAAACTTCATCACAAGAACTTTTGAAACAAAGTAAATTTAAATTTGCATCACAAGTATTTTCAAAATCAATAAAATACATATTTTTGTTCTATAACAAACAAGCAAAATATTTTGTTTATTTCTAATGATACAAAAAGATGCATGAAATTCAACATTAAGTCATTTATCACATGATTGACTTATGGAAATGAGAGTATGCTTTAAACCTTCAACAAAGTAAACTTTATCTAATGTTATTGAATTTTTTGAAATAAAACCAATGCCAACTATTTTTTCCTTTAGCATTATAGCCATAAACTACATACCCTTTTTCACAAGGTTCCAAAGCAGAAAATTTAGATTTATACATGTCATATGTATTGAACATCCGTTGTCCAAGTACCATAAGCCTTCTTTGATTTTGCTTTGAAGGCATTCCTATAAAATAAAATTAGGGGTCAACTTTTGAAACCCAAACATGTTTGGGTCCACATCCAAATGAAAAAGTATGTAATGTATGTTGTGTAGTGTGTGTAGCTATTGCATTTTTATTTTTAGGTATCCAAATATAATTTGATCTTAGAAGTGCTTGAGATCTTTTTGCATGACAATCAAAAGATATATGACCTTTTATTGCAAAAATTGCATGTAATATTTGTATTTGAATAACTTCTAAATTTAAATGATTTTGGTGCATTTGATGACTTATTTCTAATGAATGGAACATGTAAATGTGATTTACTGCATATATCTAATTTTGCATGAAGTAAATAAATTCTCTTCTTTCAATCTCTTCTAAGTGTTGATTGATCTAATAAAGCATCATTCTTAGGCTTTAAATCATCACATTCTTTTTCTAAAGATAATGCATTCTTTTCTAGATTTTTTTTCTTACATATTGAATTTTCTTTTCAACTTTTTATATTCATGTGCTCATTCATTAAAAGCATCATATAATTCTTCAAAAGAAATATCTTCACATACCTCGCTTGAAGTATCCACATCTGCCATCAAACATAAGTTTGCTTCTTCTTCTAAAGTGTCCTCACTTGATTCTTCTGAATCAGAATTTGCCCAAAGTGTCTTTTTTTTTTCTTTTAAGGCTTTTATTTTTTCAAGACTTCTTACATGTATCGGCTTCTTACAATTATAACATACTATTTCTTCACTTGTAGTTAGCTTTTTAGGAGACAATTTATAAATTTTAGATTTTCCATCCTTGTGCTTTTTTTAATAATATTTCTCAGTTTCTTTGAAAGCATTATAATTTCATCACTAACAACATCAGAACATAAGGAATTTTCTTCACAACTATCTTTCACCTGTAAAGCAATTAATTTTCTTTTCTCTTTTGTTTGGAAAGAGTCATTTTGATTATTTTGTGCTACAACCTATTCATAAGCTATTAAAGACCAAGAAGCTAATCAAGTGTATATGTAGTCAAATCTTTAGCTTCACTAATAGTGGTAACTTTTGCATCCCACTCTTTTGGAGGGCATCTTAAAATTTTATAAACCAAATCTTAATTTTATATTTTTTTCCAAGTGAATGAAAAGTATTAATAATTTTCATGAAATGGGTATACATATCAAAAATGCTTTCATTTAGTAGCATGTGAAATAATTCATACTCATGTATTAACCTATTTATGTGGGCATATTTAAGTTAGTACCTTCATAAGTAAGAATTAATTTATCCCAAATTTCTTTTGTAGTAGTAAGCATGAAAATTCTCATATAATCATCAAGAAGTATAGCTCAATATAAAATCTTGCAAGCCTTTGCATTTAATTCATCTAATTCTTTTTCATAAGAAGACCATTCATTAGAAGGTTTAGCAACCTTAAAACCATTTATTTCAATAGTGAGTGTGTGATATTTATGTGTCAATATATGCCACATTCTAGAATCTTATCCATGAATAAATACTAATGCAATTTTTTCAATAATCAAATGAAACATTATCAAGCAGGGTGGTCTATGTGCAGACTATCCTTCAAGTAGTGCACCCTTAGGAAAGCCTTGTGCTATAATGATCAAACTCGGGGATGTTAAGCCACAAAATGAGCCGAGGCGTTAATACCAATTATTATACAGTTACGACAACAAAGAGGGGGGTGAATTGGGTATTTAAAAATATTTTCAAATTAAAACTTAATTTGATTGCTTTGTATAAAAATTAGTTGCAAATAAATTTTTCTTAATTATCCACAGTAATTATAAGCAGTAATAAAGAAAAGTAAAAAGAGAACATAAAATTTTTACATGATTAAGTCAAACCCCAAAAATTGGCCTATGTCCACGCTTAGCAACCAAGCTAGGAATTCACTAAATTAAAATGAGATTACAATAAATCTTTTGTACTCTCCTTCACGAAAAAGTATAACTTAGCACCATACTTTCCTACACGAGCAAGTACATCCCAACATGTGTTTTTCTACAATGGGAAAATACAACCCCAACACAAATCAAGACACGACAAAAAAAAAAGATACAAATATCTAACACTCAATTTTAAAATATTTTTGCACTCACAACCCAAATTATACCAATATTAAAGAAAGTGAATATTAATGAAAGATTAATTTTAAATTAAATTGAAATATGATCTTCAATCAAGTGTTTAATGCAAGTAAGTAACTTAATGTTGTTTAGAATGATCTTTAAAAGATTTTAAATGATTTTCTTATATAACTTTGAAATTCAAACTTAAATGGAATATGAATCAACTTAATATGCAATGTTAAATCACAAAATTTTAACTTGAATTCTTTTTCACATAAAATAACTTTTATTCAAATGATAAGTGAATTTGCAATTAGGATAACTAAATAATCACTTAAATAAAGTTTGAAATGATACAACAAGAAAGCTATCACATAACTTTATGTAAATCAACTAAAAGTAAGTTAACCATAAGCACAGATTAATTTAAAAACATAATGATGAAGTGATCGCCAAGTGGATAATTAAGTGAGATATAATGTTAAGCACAATTAAACTTGACCAACCAGTTAAAAACTTTAGGCCAATGTGATAAACAAAAGATATTCAAATGATTAAGCACTATAAAATCAATAGTCTTTGTAAAAACAATGGATAGTGAAATGATTAAGCACACAATAAATTAAAATCCTTGTGTTAACTTTCGGCCAAACAAAAAATAATGGAATATGAAATGATTAAGCACACAAAAATTCAATTTCCTTATATTAGCTTTCGACCAAATAAGAAACTAAAGGATCATGAAGTGAATAAGCATAGTATAATTAAATTAACCTTATACAATTCAAAGCCAAAAAGAGATAAATGAAATATAAGAAACTTAGCACCTTAAGAATTCAAAAACAAGGTTGAACCTCTTGGCCAAAAGTGGAAACACACAAATCCTTCACTTTTCCTAATCAATCTTCAAGCCAACTAATGTTCAGAGGAAAGAGAAGAATGATGAGTAATGTTTGCACTTGAATCATCAAAAATCTTAAAGAGTTTGCTTTAGCAAGGATCAACCAAGGTGGAGACGATGAGCAAAAGAGAATATTAACTTTTTAGAACATTTCTTAAGTTGAAATAAGCCTCTTAAATAAAAGAGGAAAGAGTCTAGGTTCAGCCAAGGAATGAGACAATGAGAGGGAAATAGAGTAAGCAACTATTTGAATTTCAAATTCAAAAAAATATTGGATCGTCCAAGAAATTATGCAATAGGCTCCTTTGCAAATTTGAAACAAAGCAATATGGAATTATTTTAATGTGATTCATGGCTAGAATAAGGGAGGGAAATATAAGAAAAATTCTAGCAAGGAAGGTCCATGAAAATAATATGAATGAAGGAGTTTTAAATAAATTAAATCTATGGAAATCAACTTATGAATTTCAGCCAAAAGAGTTTCCAAAAATATGAAATTCTTAAATTAATGAAACGATTCAATTAAGATCTAAGCTGATCATATTATTTACTTTTTAAATGTTTAAATAATATATAAATTTATTTAAATTTGAATTGAAGTGGTTGGCCCCCAAACAATTTCCTAAAATCAATTTAATTAAAAGAGAATTATTTTGAAAATAATGGCTGATTTGAATTTAAATTTAAAATAACTTGTAATAAATTAATTAAGCATTAAATAATAAGATCATGCTTGTGATGTTCAAAATGTTCTATAAAATATTTGATTTAATTTTGCAAGAGTATGTCATGAATGAAGAAATTTGAATTCAAAACTAATTTAAAATAATTTAATTTAAATTAATGAATTTTTAAAATATGAAAAATAAGGGAATATAAAATGGAAATATTTTGACTGAAATTCACACATTTTATTACACAAAATGTATTAAAAGATTCAGCAAAAATAATGTTAAGATGAAAATGATAATAGAGAGAGAGAAAGAATAATATGAGAGAAAATAAGAATAAAAGGATAATTTTAGGTTAATTCAATTTTCATGCAATAAAAATAAAAAAAATTATGATTAGAATGAAAATGATTTAATAAAGTTTAAACATACTTTATCTTACTTGAACACATATTTAATGGAACTTATCTCCTGCATTTAGTTCATATTATCCAAAATTGATAATTTAATGCATAATTGTAATATTAAGATATAAAAAATATAAATTATTTTAGAATGATAAATTAAAAATTGAATGAATCATTTATTTTTATCCTAGTGAGCATTTCATTTGCCTTAATGTAATAATTCCTAGAAAAATTTTCAATCAATTCAAGTTCAAAGGCTTTAACATTTTGAATTTACTAAAGAACTTGGAGCTGAAGAATTTTCCTGCACATTTAAATTTAAACTGATTAGTATCATTTGAACATGTGTTTATTATCATCAAAATCAATCTATATGAGGTGGGACTCATGAAGTCAACACTCTTATCTTGACATGTGAAACTTTTGGCATCTACTTATATATTTTTTACTTTATTTTCTTATTTATTTTATCTCACTTGATTTAACTCTGCTTCTTAAGTTCCTAAAATAAAATCATACATCCCTCCATACATAAATTTGAATTCAACGAACCTCCTCCATTATTTTTTTTTTTGTTTTCTGCTTTCCTTACATTTTTGAGGGAAATTATTAGGGTTGGTCCAAATATCCTCTCCAAATGTTGATGTTGAATTTAGTTAATATTGACTTAGAAATTGGTAACTTTTTCATTTTGGTTAGAATCCATTCTATAATTTGAGTTTATCCTCTTCTTCCCCTAGCCCAAACCTTAGAAGTCTTTGGTCTTGGACCTACCTTAATGAACCAATTCTTGCATTCTTAATCAAAGAAAACATTGGTTTTTATTTGAAATAATGCTCTTGCTGAAGATTTGTAACTAATCATAAAATATATATGATAAAGTGCATTATATGCTTGAAGTGCCCATTCAATTCTATTTAATCATCTAATTTATGTCTGATGCGGTGTAATTTTTGAAAATGTTCTTCATTCGCAAGAATATGAAGAGCACAATATTTTATGAGGAGATGCAATATTAGGTGTAACACTCATTATAATAAGAGGCATACAAATCCATGAATTTGTTATACAAGAACTTTAAAAAATATAACTTTTTTCAGACAAATCCATTAAACATTTGGGATACATTTTATAAAGATTATATTAGGTCATATTTTTCTATAAATACTTAAATAAAGTTAAATACTAATACCATAAATAATTCAATTATCAATAAGAAAAGACATATTTATTAGTATATCATCAAAAATTTATAAATTAAATAGTATATATATCATCTATTTTATAGAAGTATATCACCCTTATTCACTAACTCTTATAATATATGTGATAGATTAAATAATGAATAAATTCACTCTAATTTAAAAATCAATTATAAAAAATTTTAGCATCGTAATTTTCAATTTATCTCTCTTTTTGCATAGGATTCCAAATCTAAACATTAATTATAGTTCCTTTTATTTTTGGATCCATAACATAAATGTTCATACTTCTGCAATTTACACTTAAGCCCAACTGAAACTATGAAATTGCCTTGAAGGCCTTCCATTAGTAGCACACACGGTGTCATTTGTAGGGAGGAATATCCACGGGCCAACCTCTTTGAATGGACTGGTCCCAGCCCACGTACAACAGTTTACAAAGAAACAAAGAAAGCCCACACTGGAATGTTTTTTACCCAAATTCCGAAAAAACACTGCTTTTTCTTCCGGCACAGCTCCCGGCTGTTTTTTTGCCCTTTTAATGCTATCAACTAGCTTTCTGAAGAAGTCTTTCAAATGTTTTTTTTATAAAATATATTTAAGTTTTATTTATTTATAAAATCGTTATATTGATATTATCATTATTCATAAAATTCTCATAAAAATATTAGAATTTATAATAAAATTTAATATGTTCTTATTTTCATCAATTTTTAATGTTTAATATTGTCATATACAAATGTTTAAGTTAAATTACTTTTTATTTAAAATAAAATTTGATTTATAAATACACATAATTTTGAAGATATGTGAGTAATTTTTTATTTTTGTGCTTTGTAGTCGGTGCGGAATTAGCTATTTATTTAAAGAGTGGACAAATTTTTAAATAATTAAATAATATAATAATTTTAAAAATAAAATATATATAAAATTAATAATTAATAAAAATATTAATAATTAGTTAAATATTATCAAAAAATTTATATGAAAAAAAAGAGTGGGTAAGATTATTAAATTTATAAATTTTTATTTTAATTAATTAAATAGTTATTTGAGAGTAATAGGTTAAATTAATTTTTTTGGCGAGGTTTATTATATAAAATGTAAAATGAGAGGAGCTAAAAAAAATTATTTTTTAAGAGAAAAATAGAATTTGAGGGTGGGCTCACTTGCAGGTGGATCTACCCTGTTTGTAGCTGAGTAAAAGAGAGTGTGTGTTTGAGTTTAAAAGATATTTGATATTTATTATTAATTAATTAATATGTACTTTTAGAATACTTTATTTATATAAGTGTTTTATAATGATATTTTGTATTTGGTTTATTTTTATAGATATTCTATATATTTTATTAATTATTATTTACTAAACAATTACAAATTTGGGATGGTTGTTACATATTGTATATGTATGATTGAAATTAAATAATAATTAATATAAATTCTCAAAAAGAAAAGTTAAGTCTAAACATTAAATAAATAATATAAATATAATAATTAGTTCTCTTGGTTTTAATTTAAAAATTCTCATAGTGTTAAAAAATATAATTTAATGTAAAATATAATTTAATGTAAAATATATATGAAATTTAATTTGATAAAATAGAAATAGATTTTAATGTATTTGGAATGATGAATATTTTAAAAATTATATAAAAAGTATAATAAATAAACATAGATTTTAATCTCCTAAGATCACTCAAATATCAAATAAAATGTCCTCAATATAATTATTTATTTTTTACACAAAGAAAGAGTGAAAGAATATTAATTATAGATTTTGCGATCAAAAGAATATTAAAAAGTGGTGCAAAATTATAGATTTTGATAAAATTAAAAAAACAAAAATATGAATTACCTATATTTAAAATTGATGTATATGAGAGATTTATCATAAGAAGGAAAGAATCTTAAAATAGAATCATTTAGATAAGAATATATTAAATCGTGAAAATAGAAATTTAGAGAACTAAATAGATAGAAATTATATATGAGAAGAAAATAAGAGCTGAGAAACAAAAAAAGGACATTTGATGCCAAAGCCTTGAAAATCTCAGCCTTAGATCTAAGGGAACTTAAGCATTTAAATATCTAATTCATAAAATTTGATATTTACAAAAATGATCATTTTTCTATACATAAAAATGAGCATTTGACTTTAAAAAATAATGATGATATTATTTTTGATGTAATAATAAAGATTTGGGTGTTATTTAAGTAAAAAAAAAAAAATGAAAGTTTAGGTGGTAGATATGTAAATATATAAGAATTATATGTTATATTTGTAAATAACCCAAATTACATGCACCACATTTCAAATCAACAAATCACATTAGAAATGGAAGGCTTGGATTTCTACCCAAATTTCTTTTTATCCTTATGATTTTTCATGAGGTAATGACTTTCAACTTTAAGGGGTGCTCTTTGATTTTTCTATAGATTAAGATTCATTTTTTTTTTTTAGTAAAATTGATTTATATTTTTAATTTTGGCTGATTTATTAAATTTTAAATTAAGCTAAAGTTTTTTTTTTTTTTCTGGATGAGATCCATAAATTTCAACTGTGTTGTATTTTGGCATCAATTATATTATACATACTATTTAATATCTTAAATATATGTTTGAAATGTTTTATATAGTAAAAAATAATCAAAACTTAATATTAAGAACCCATTTGAGATCAATTTTATTTTAATTTTGAAAATATGTTATTTAGTATTTTTAATTTTTTAGTTTTTATTTGTAAAATAATTATAGATATTTTTTTGGGTGATTTGAGCATTTGAAAAAAATAAATATCACTAACAAAATATAATTTATTTCAAATAAAAATATAAGTAAAATAAAGGGGCATTTACATACATTGTGCATAATTTTTATATATTTACCTAGCTAACAGCTAAATTTTAACATTTATACAAACTACACTTAAATCTTTAATATTTCATTAAAAATATCACCATCATTTAATTTTTAAAATAAAATGCGTCCTTTCGTGCATAAGAAAGTGCTATATTTATAAATATTAAAGTTTATGCTTTAGATATGTAAAATTTATGTGCTATGTATGTAAATCTTTCTAAAATAAAATAAAATTTAAAAATAAAAAATAAAAATAAAAGTGATCTCAAATAGCTCTTAAGTCTAACATCAAAATTATTAAAATGTTTCATGATTGAGTTGAAATTATAAACAAAATAAAAATGGGGCTTTTAAAACTTGTGATATGGTTGGAGTTATAAATAGGTTGTAAACGAGCCGAGTTTAAGCAAGCTAAGATTTTATTATTTATATTAACTGTAAAATGGCTCATATCATTTTTTTTGTTAGGCTCAAATTTTTGTATTCATTTTTAACTCATGTTTAGCTTGAAATACCTCGTCTATATATTTTTAAAATGGTAAATTTTAATAATTTTAAATTAAATATTTAAAAAAAATTGTCTTTTAATGAGTAAAAAATTGCATTTCATAGGCTTATAACTCATACAATCACAAATCATAATAATAAATATACCTCAATTTTTTAATATTTTCATCAATTTCATCAATTTCATCAATCAAATAATAATTGATATATAATTACTAAATAAATAAGAAAATTTGAATGTTTTATATATTTACACAATAAAGAATAAACTAAATACAATAATCTATAAACATTTACACTTTTACAAGTATTGCATGATATAATTTATAAACTAATTAAAAGTTGCATTACATTTTATACATTTACACAATTAAAAATAATCATTTCATATCCTTTAAGCTTCAAATTAGTCATTTTGTCTTCAGCCTTCAAAATTCATAATTGTACTTCATCCTGCATCATATTAATAAAATTAATAAAAAATGTTATAATAAAAATATCCAATGAGCTCAAAAGATTAAACCAAACGGTCATTGGCGCCTTCACAGCCTGACAACTGCTTATATTAAATACTTTAAAACATACCCTAAATAAAATATAAGAGCAACAGAAGTTACAAAAACTTGATTTTATGAGAATTAAAATCAACAAAAAAAATTTCAAAAAAAAACAAGACATTGCAGAACAGTAAGAAAAAGGAGAACAAGGCTAAGAAACTAAGCAACAAAGAATTAAACCAACAGTGCAAATGAGCAGCAAATAATGGTATAAATGAGCAGAGCATTAAACCAACCAAAAGAAAACCAAGCAAAAATTGTTGCATCAAAATAGATAAAACCAGCAGCAAAACTGCAATCTATAAAACATAATTAGAAACAACCAACCAAAAGAATAAGCAGTAAGAAAAGTTTATAATCCCAAGATTAAACTAAGTGTATTATTTATTATATAAGCAACTAAATAATAAAGCTAAGTTGTATCTCATATAATAAATCTTATTATCATCATAGCTCATCAACAATATTAACATAACACTAAGTGCAATAATTATAACTTTTAAAATTGTCAGTTTTCTTTTTTAAAAAGAAACACAATAACATAAACATAGCAATATCAATCACAACAGTCAGCAGTATATAAATACAATATTAAACCACAACATTCGGTAGTATCAAACAATAATAAATTAAAATCATAAATAGTGAAGACCAAAATCATCTTATGAAGATAGCATGAGAGCATGTCACCAACTCATCCTTTATTTAGAGCTTTCAAAATTTAGAAAATTCACTTAAAAGTTTTCTTCTTCCATTAACTCTTGTTGAGATAAAAAAAAGATTAATTAGAAAAGTATATAAGGTGAGTAATGCGAATACCAAATTTTTAGAGTTGATAGAATGTATTAACTTGAAATTATGAATTACCAGTGGGTTTTTAATATTATTTTGGCTGTCTCTAATTGAGCTAGTTGCACAAACAAGTACATTAACTGGCTTCGAGGATAAAGAGCTCATGTAATCATTAAAAATTCTGCCACTAGCACAAAATGCAGACTCAAATGCAACTGTTATTATGAGAATTGTCAAGATGTCCTTAGCCATTTTAGATAAACATAGATATTTTATAGTATTCATCTTCAACCAATCAAAAACTTCAAATTGATCGTTACTGTACATGTATAAACCTTATTTTAAATAGGCTTGTAAGTCAAATTTAGAAAGTTGATAATAACCTGAAGATACAATAAAGTCAGTAAACACAAACATGTAATCAAAACTAGATGAAAAAAATGAATTGCTTGGTGCTTATGAAGATCCAGAATCGCTTATTGAACTAGAAGTAGCAACATCAACTATATAGTGATTATATACTTCCCAAATGACATCTTCAATAATCATAATCTGATATTCTAATTTATTAGGAAATGTGAAATTAATAAAATTTATCTTTATACGAGGATCTAAAATAATTATAAGAGACATAAGTAAATTGCATTTATCCAATACTTATCAAATTTAGTTTCCATGATAGTCAGAAATTGTATTCCTCCATTAGAAATTTCTTAACATGCATGATAGTCAGAAATAAAATATTTATGGTGGGATAAGAAGAACTAGAAATCATTTTAGTGGCATTATAAAAAAACAATAAGAAATTTTCTTAATTGCTCATACTTATGCCATTCAAAATCTTAAGGCAACCACCTATAGTTGCTATCTCAAGTAGCATAATGCGTGAAAATATTGCAATAAATAAAAGTATATTCAAGTATTAAATAAGAGGAGTTTCGATATTTCGGAACATCAATGGATAGACCTTTTGAAGTAAAAAATCCTAATTGCTTTGTCACTTCACCAAATTTATGTAATCCTTATAGAGACTTTTTGAGATATTTTATCAACTTCCTTATTTTATGAATTATTTTCTGAACCTCCTTCAATCTATCTTGAACTACAATATTTAAATGTCAACACAATATCTAATATGAAAAAAATACCCTATAAAATACAACTTGCTTTTGGACTAAAAATTAACTTTAAGAGCACTAACATCGCATCATTATTGCTAGCATTATCCAATTTGATAGTGTACACTTTTTCTTGAAGATTCTAATCCAATAAACAATCATATATAGCAACTTTCATAATTCTTTGATGTAATGAATTATTAAGTACATGTATCCTATTATTTGATTAGAATTCCAACAATCAGAAGTCAATGAGACTCTATTTATACTTTTAAGATATATTCTCAAGTTATCTTTCTCAAATTTATAAATTTTCATGTAATTATTCTTTATGGTGTTTCAAAATATCCTCTCATAATTTGTATTCAAGACCTTTAACAAAATGTTAAATCACATATGTTCAAAAATCATAAAGGAATACTCTAGCATAATAATCAATTTTGCACTAATTTCTCTAATTTAAAGCTAATCATAATTTTTTGGGTCATAAAATATAGAAATCTTAATTTCTGTATTGGAATCAAAAACACATAAAATTTAATAATTTTTATCTTTTGTTAGTGAAATCAATAATTTATTTATTTTTGGCTTTAATTTTTTCACATTCTTTGACATGTCTCAATAGGTGTGAAGTAGTGTATATTTTATATTTATGAAATTCTGTACGATTAACAAATATATTGTAAAGAAGGTGTAGAAACTCCATTAAATATTGATGTAGCTTCAATGAAGTATTCCCAAACTATAGATTTTCTCTTCTAACCATTTTTCGGAGGAATTTTTGTGTTCTTAGTTACAATTAACTATGCTTCTAATTCAATTGATTATAAAGAAATATTTAGATTTTCAGTACTATTTTTAATTTATATAGCCATGTCATTAGCAGATGATGCACTTTGAGAAAGGTCTAAGGTTGCATGATAACAAATTGAATAAAAGAATAAAAATATAAATTATAACTAAAGACATTATCCACAACAACAAGTCTTTATCCCACTAAGTGGGGTCGGCTACATGAATCCTTTTTCTTCATTGTGTTCTATTATGTGTCAAATTTTCATTTAATTCAAGTATACTGAGGTCATTTTTTATACATCTTAACCATGTATTTTTAGGTCTACCTCTACCTTTCTTAAGATAAGGTAAATCTAATGCATCTACTCTCCTAACCGGGTCATTGGACGGCCAACATTTTATGTAGCGAAACCATCTAAAGCGACTCTCTCTAATCTTATTTGGCACTGGAGCTACTCTAACTTTTTCCCGAACATACTCATTTCACATTTTATCTTTAAGAGTAAAGCCACTCATCCACCTGAGCATCCTCATCTTTGCAACACTTAGTCTTATGCTTCTCTTTTATTGATCAACATTTTGACCATAAATCATTGCAGGTCTTACCACCATCTTATAAAATTTTTTCTTAAGTTTAAGCGATATTTTCCTATCACACAACATGCTAGATGCATTCCCCCACCTCAACCATCCAACTTGAATTCAACTAATAATATTTCCATCTATTTCACCATCATTTTGAACAATAGAACCTAAATATCTGAATCACTCATTCT